>UESW01003963.1:596617-704994 GCA_900491605.1 Calamus simplicifolius
CGGGATGTGTACAGGATGTGGCATTACCGCCTGGGCCACATGGGAGACAAGGGGATGAAAGAACTGAGCAAGAGAGGTCTGCTTCCAGACTTGAGTAGCGGAGATATGGAGATCTGTGAGCCTTGTCAGATGGGAAAGCAGAGGAGAGTACAGTTCTCAGTCAGCACAGCTAGGAGTGCTGAACCCCTGGAGTTAGTACACACAGATGTCTGGGGACCAGCCCCAGTTACTGCAAGGAATGGGGCCAGATACTTTATGACCCTGATAGATGATTTCTCAAGGAAGCTGTGGATCTACTTTATGAAGGAGAAATCAGAGGTCTTCACCAAGTTCAAAATCTGGAAGGCTGAGGTGGAGAAGGAGCAGGGTAAAAGTGTGAAGTGTCTGAGGTCTGATAATGGCGGGGAATACACCAGCAGGGAGTTCCAGATTTTTTGTGAGGAGTGGGGCATCAGAAGGCACTTCTCGGTGATGGGAACTCCTCAACAGAATGGGGTGGCTGAGAGGATGAACAAACACTATTGGAAAAGGCAAGATGCTTAAGGCTGCAGGCAGGGCTTCCAAAGATGTTCTGGGTTGACGCAGTAGATGCAGCTAGCTACTTGGTCAATCGGTCACCGCACACCAGGTTAGATGGAGACATTCCAGAGGAGATATGGTCTGGAAGGAAGACAAGCCTAAACCATCTAAGGGTGTTGGATGCACAGCATATGTGCATGTTGGAGCTGGGGAGCGGAGTAAGTTGGATGCCAGGTCTAAGAAGATGGTGTTCCTAGGCTACCCGCGAGGAGTCAAGGGGTATCGGCTATGGGACCCCTTGGAGAAGAAGGTTGTCATCAGCAGAGATGTAACCTTTGATGAGAGCTCAATCCTCCAGAACAAAAGTGGCATGGATGCACAGCAGGGACTACAGGAGGTAGAACACGGTAACACTAGTCAGACAACCTCCTATACAGTTGTGCCATTTGCTAGTGGACCAGGAGGATTTGAGATTCAGGTGGAGAGGACTGACAGAGGGGGTAGAAGCCAGGGAGTTCAGCAGGATGCAGCTGGACAGGGGACTGATACTGGGATCCCACAGCAAAGGCCCAGGAGGAACGTGCGACCACCAGTTCGATACGGCTTTGAGGATTCGTTGTCATATGCCCTGGTGACAGCGAATGGAGACCCTTTCACCTTTGAGGAGGCTATGGAAAGTCAGGATAGAGATAGGTGGATCATGCTATGGCAGAGGAAATGCAGTCTCTTCACAGCAATAATACGTGGCAGGTGGTCCAGCTGCCACAAGGAAAGAAACCCATTGGTTGTAAATGGGTTTATCAGCGCAAGGAAGGAGCTTCAGAACAAGAGGGTATCAGGTATAAGGCAAGACTAGTGGCCAAAGGATACTCTCAGAAAGAAGGCATCGATTATGGTGAGATATTTTCTCCAGTTGTCAGGCACACTTCCATCAGACTATTATTGAGTATTGTAGCAGCTCAGGACTTGGAGCTGGAGCAGATGGATGTGAAGACAGCATTCCTCCATGGTCATTTGGAGGAGAGCATCTACATGGAGCAACCACCAGGGTTTAGAGATCCAAGATCAGATGGGAAAGTCTGTTTGCTGAAGAAATCTCTGTATGGGCTGAAGCAGTCGCCGAGGCAGTGGTACAAGAGATTTGACACTTATGTTAGGAGCATTGGACTTTCCAGGTGTGAGTATGATTCTTGTGTGTATGTTAAATCTCTGGATGATGGGTCTAGGATGTACTTACTCTTGTATGTAGATGACATGCTGATAGCATGCAAGAGTGAGAAGACTGTACAGGAACTGAAGATAGCTTTGTCTCGGGAGTTTGAGATGAAGGATCTGGGGCCAGCCAGGAAGATCCTAGGGATGGAAATCATCAGAGATAGATCCAAGGTGTGCTGCATCTGAGTCAGGGTGGCTACATTAAAAAGATTCTGGAGCGATATGGGATGAAGGATGCCAAACCGACAGCACTACCTTTGGCAGCACATTTTTCCTTATCGAAGACTATGTCACCACAGACTGAGGTGGAGGCTCAGGAGATGGAGAAGGTACCATATGCTTCTGGTGTTGGGAGCCTTATGTATGCCATGGTATGTTGTAGGCCAGACATAGCCCATGCAGTGAGCCAGGTGAGCAGGTTCATGGCGCAGCCTGGTAGGGAGCACTGGCGAGCACTGAAGGGAATCTTCAGGTACTTGGTAGGTACAGTTGGGGTTGGTATTTGCTATGGACAGCAAGAAGATGCTGAGAGATCCAACTTATCCAAGGAGGCTCGTGGGCAGTTATATGGGTATGTAGATGCAGACTTTGGTGGAGATGTGGACACTAGGAGATCCACAACAGGCTTGTGTTCAGCCTGTTTGGTGGTCCAGTATCGTGGAGATCATGTCTGCAGCCCATCACAGCCTTATCTACCACGGAGGCAGAATACATAGGTATCACAGAGGCAGCAAAGGAAGCTCTTTGGCTGAAGGGCTTGATGCTGGAGATGGGACTTGATCAGAAGGTTGTCCAGGTGCATAGTGACAGCCAGAGTGCTCTGATGCTTGCGCAGAATGCAGTCTATCATGCCAGGACGAAGCACATTGACCTCAGATACCACAGGATCAGAGAGCTGGTGGAAGATGGTGAGGTGGAGCTGGTGAAGGTATACACCAAAGAAAATCCAGCAGATGCACTGACCAAGGTTCTTCCACGGGACAGTTTTCAAAAGTGTATTTCGTTGTTAAAGCTGATGGACACAGTGGACGTGCTGAGGCCTTGAAAGCACCAAGGTGGAGATTGTTGGGCCTGGTGTGGTGCTATCAAGGCCCAGGTGGGCTAACTTGTATTGGGCTGGGTTTGAGTCCAAGGGTTGAGATTAAATCAAGTCACGGGTGTACACGGGCTTGGGGATTAGTTTTAATCTCATTGGTTTAGTCCATGGGAGTTTTTTGTTGAGTCTGGGCCTGGCCCACTTCGTGGATGTATTTAAACCCTAGTCTCTAGGGTTTGGATGGAATAGAGAACAGATTCTTTTCTCCCAGAAATTCCTTCTCTCATTGCAGAACGGCAGCCCTCTTCTTTTCCCTAGCCTCTCTCTCTTTCTTCTCCCCTCTCCCCTCTTCCTCCGTGTTCGCTGGAGCTTGAACGTGACGTGAAGATCCTCAGCACTGCAAGATTCATGGTTCCTTCCGTGGACGCGTGAATAGAAGCTGTGGATGAATAGAAGCCGACACGTGAATAGAAGTCGTGGAGGGATCCAGAGTTTTCTCCCAGGAAAGTGGGTACGTGAAGTGACTTGGGAGTGGCTGATCTTGTGGGGAGGAAGACTCACGGTGGTCAACGTGAAGAACAGAGGGAGTCTGGTCAACGTGAAGAAAAGAGGAAGTCATTGGCTTCCTGGGTTCTTTCAAGAAGTGGGCCTTTTCACGGAAAGAGGACGCTCGCTCTGACCTCTTGGTCAAAGCATGGAGGGAGGAGGAGCTTGGGGATATTCCAGCAAAGAATAGAAAAGGATTAAAATAATCCTAGAAGAAAGGGCTGTAGAGTTTTTGAATCTTGGGTCAAGAGACTACTCACCTAATTGTTGACATCTAAGGGTGAAAGCCCAAGGGTACTTCTTCTGAGAGGTGAATCCCATTGCTATTAATCTAGGACTAAACCCTAACAGCCTTGACCTTAGAGCATCTATTCATCAATTAATCAAAGAGTCAAAAAGAGATTCTCCTGGGTGCAAGAGGATTTAGGTTTGTGTGAGAGATTGTAATCTTTTTTCTTCATAATAAAATTTTTCTTGTTTTGTCTTGGATACAGGTCAATCCTACCGAACTACATAATTTTCTTTTGTTTCTTCTTCCTCTGCTATGTAAATTACAACACATATCTTGATCAAGATCCACTTACATTTCAAAACATTTCATGCTGCACTGCCTCTTAAAATTATTTTTCCTCACCAGATTGTTGCCAAACTCTGAGACTTTGATTATGCTTTTTCCATTACAAGGCTCAGCTTCACACACACACACACACACACACACACACACACATATATAACCAGGAAAAGTCTTTGTGCACCGGCCACGACCTAATGGGCCATGGCACGTGCCATATACGTGGTGGCATGGGCATGCGGTCAATCCATGCTCTTGGTGTGCGCTTTGTGCACCAAAGGCCGGTGACAAAGACTTTTCCATATAACCAGGTTCTGTTTTTGGGGTTTGAGTGCTTCTGGATAAGAAGCCCACTTCCAACATGTAAGCGAACTCAAATTTGAGCCTTGATTTATAATCAACTCAATAGGATCCGGAGATGTAGGTTTGGCCACTGCCTGCATGTCTACTTTGTGTTCATCTTGACAGGCAAGCAAACTTTTAGGCAGTTCAGGTCTGAACGTCTCATTGCTGGAAACCAGAACTGTGAAAACGGTCCCATTTCATCTTTGTGTTCATCTTGACAGGCAAGCAAACTTTAGGCAGTTCAGACCTGAACGTCTCATTGCTGGAAACCAGAACTGTGAAAACGGTCCCATTTCCATTACTCCTGGGCCTTGTCCACCCAATCCATTGAACCTTAACTTCACCTTCTAGCTCATGAACTTTGCCGTCAATAAGTTCTAGTTAGTATGAGTTCAATAATCCAAGTCCAACTGGAAGATCTCTGGCAGCAACACTATATATGTTTGCTTGTTGGACCAATAGCAGGTGGTTTGTTCAGGATCTCAGTTTCTATCAAATCATGGCATGTTTACAAGCTACTGTCTTCAGCATTCCATTCCATCTGAGACTTGGACCCATGGACAATGTTCCTTTAGATCCTACAATGCTCCAAGGAGGTGACCTCTGGCTGTCACTTCTGCTCCAACTGATCTCCTCTCACCCACACAGAGGAACTGGATTGCGTCTTTATGACCAACACTGCATCAATAAAGAGGGATGCGACACCCATGTCTATCACATACATTCCATATCCCTGCTGGGGATATATATCCATATCACTGCAGATTACGTGACCTTTTATTCAGAAGCAAATGTGGTTGTGAAGCTATTCAAATGGATGGAAACCTATCAAGAGGCACTTCAAAGAGACTTCACAAGCAGGCAATACTACAAAAAAAATTAATTTTAGCGATGCCAAAATGCGTCTCTAATGCGTCGTTAAATTTGCTAATGCGTCCCTAAATCGATTTTAGTGACGCATTAGCGATGCATTTTGAGCCTCGCTGTAAATTTCATCGCAATTGCGTCGCCAAATAGCGACGCCTAGCAACGCAAAAAAATGCATCACTAATTTGCGACTAAACTGAAGTCGTTGTAATTTAGCGACGCATTAACAACTCCCGATTGCGTCGCAATATTGCGACTAATTACGTCGTAAAATTAATAATTTAATTTTTTTAAATATTATTGCGATGAAAAAGTTCTGTTGCAATAGCGTCGCTAATTATTATTTTTTATTAAATTTAAAATGTTATACATTAAAACTCTTAATACAATTTCATTGCATTCAAATATTGATCGAAACATTCATCACAAAATTTTCAATAATATTAAAAATTTAATATATTAATAATTTAAAATTTATATATAAAACATAAGTAGTAAAAAAAAATACATCAGGAATCTGAATTATCACGATCATAGGAAGGCTGCGGAGGGTGGAATGAACCCTGCGACATAAGGCGAACCAAATCCTGCATCCGATGCATATGCTCTCTCATGTCTGTAAGCTCCTGCTAAAGGCCTTTCGTGCGCTGGCCGAACCTCCTGCCGAACCTTCTCCGTAATAGATCTTCGAATGTCGTCTAAATGCTTGGTAGGAATATCGCCAGAATAGTGCAAACTGGAGCCCCGATGGGAAAAATATATAGAAGCTTTAGTGCCTAGACCGTAGACCCTACGGTCTCGTGGTTGGGCACCAACAGCTTTCAAAAACACATGTCGACTCTCCTCTGGTGAGAGTTCGACGAGCGGCCCCCCATTAGTGGAGTCAACCTGCGATGCCTGGGACTGAAGCTTCTCAACTCGTGCATTTGAATTATAGAATCAACGATAAATAAATCATTATATTAACCTGAATAAAATTTTAGAAATTAAATAAATAAAATATAAGGCTAATTTCTTACCGCAATCTTTTGTGATCGTGCATCGACACAGGAACCGTCCTTCCTGGTGTGTGTCTCCCTGAATAGACAAAACTCACCAGGATCTCTGCCCTTCTGCTCATACTACAAAACTAGAAGAAATCATATAAATGTAAGTATTTGCAAATGACTAAATTAATAATTATAATATTTATGTTTTCTTACCATACAACGTCTATGCTCCTGAATCGAAATGGACCCCGTAGTGTGGCAGGAGAGACCCGTGCCACGATTGCCCTTCTCGGATCGATGGTTCATGGTGGCTGATGCGAACCTCCTTTGCCAGGCCTCAGACTGCCACACTTGTTGCCAGTCATGCCAAATATCCTTCGGCACATGCGCAGGACGTTCACCCGATCTCCTCCAACGATGAAGTATATCGGAGTATCGGCGTGCTGCAAGAGCATTCCATACTGCCCTAACAGCATCCTGGATAGCAGGGTCCCACATAAACTTTTTCTGCATTGAAATAAACAGTTAGTTTAAGAATATATTAAGATTAAAAAAATTTATATCGGTGATAAATTGTATATTAAAAGTTTACCTGAAACTCTGAAAATAAAACTCCCTCATGGCCGCAGATACATGGTGCCAATTGTAGCCAGTGGGATCAGCACGCCTCTGGAATATGGAGCTGATCCGGCTCGATACAATATGCTGCTCAATAAAGCTGTTATAAAAATGCATGTTCATAAGTAATTGACTTAAAAACATAAACATATATTTACAATTAGTATATACTTACTGCTCATCAGCATCCAACCGAAGTATGGTGCAGCCGGCGTAGGAAGAACTCTCAGAGGTCTGTACCGATCAGCTATGAGATTCGAAGGTGGTAGATCTGAACTCTTCATCTCCAATGCTCATAAGTGATCTGATGCGGCAGGGCTACATCCCTGCTCGCTCTGTCCATCGGCGGAAGATCTATCTCGGCCCGACATACTGAAAATACTAAAGATTCATGCAATATAATTACGAATAATGATTGAATATGCAAAAATTTAGCACTTATAAATATAAATTGAAATTGAATAAACATCTATGTTTAATCATGTCATTTGTTTCGTCAAATGTTGGTTCAACATCCAATGCCATATTGGATTGTGATTCAGTGTCATTATCATCGGAAGAAAACCGGACATTTGCATCCTCAATTTCTTAGACATCACTATTTGGATCTCTAACTGATGTTTCAAGAGCCCTTGTGTCAATCCTCAATTGCATGCATTTTCATCTTATCCTCTTGAAATACAGGGCACTAAGGTGATTGACTTGATGAACTCTCATCTGATATGATTGCTGAACGTGGGACGATTTTAGAAACACCCACCAATCTCGCTTGTCGTTGCACAAACTTGGATATCCGCAGTAAAACACTTGTTGAGCTTGGGATGCAAGGATGAATGGTTCATATTTCTGCAATCTTCGGCGATGGTTGACTTCAACTAGATTGTAGTCGTTATGAACCCTTTTACCTATAACAACTGTTAGATCAAACCAATCGCAATGAAACAATATGTTCGTTTTATAGGCCAACCAGAAGAACGTATGAGGAAATACAAATCACAATCTCAACCGACGATAACTAATAAAAGACTAACATATCGCAAAAAATAATCTCAAACTATCCACTAGGATAATTTGAGAATTTATAAAACTAAAGATTATAGTGCTGCGAGAAATAATATTCAATTTCCAAAACAATCGAACTTATGCTTGTGAAAAAGTTTTCTTAACTATTATATATATTTTGATTAAGGTCCGTAGTCACTAACTTCGTAAGATTATTATGTCCAAGATAATAGCTTTAATCCAATATTTATGCATAGTATTATCTAATAAAACTATGGTTTTAATATTAGACAGGCTGGACCGAAAATTTTCATAACACATCAACCGTGGCACATATGATACCCACGGAACCCTTAAGTTAATACCTCAATATGCTCACATCATACATCTATTAAAGCATACATAATCTCATTACCAAAATAATATCCCAATATATCATGTTTTTGTAACTTAAATCAAAGTCAAAGTCAAAACCATTTCATAACAAAAAAGATGCAACAATATATGTAAGATATTCACCAATAAACTACCATGCATAGTTTAACATGATGAGAAATTCAACAATAATTATATAAAAGCCACTAATTAATTATGGCTTAATTAATTTAATACAAAGCACTAATTAATTATTTAGGAATTTAATTAATTAATTTACTATTAGAATCACTAATTCGCCAATATTACAATGATGTTATATTGCAATCATTATTTATTAGAATACCATAATTTATTATATATATTATATATTATAAACTAATATATGTTAATATATTATAACATGATATTATAAATATTATTACATAATATAATTATTAGGTAACGATTATATTACATAATAATTTTTTTGGGCCCATGGTTGGGTTTTTTTTTTATGCCCGTGGCTTGGCCATGGGGTGTGGCTAGGCCGCGATCGGGCGCCAGGCCAAGGCCGCGGCCGGCCTAATAGAGGGTAGGGGGTTGGGTGGGGTGGGGGTGTTTAAAATTTTTTTTTTTTGGCCCGGACTATGGCCAGGCCCCGGCCAGCCACCAGGCGGCCACGACCGTGGCCGGCAATAGGGGCAGGGGGGGGGATTGGGAGGGGGTGGGTTACATATATATATATATATATATATATATATATCTAGATATATATATATATAATATATATATATATATATATATATATATATATATTGCCTGGCCGTGGCTAGGCAAAATTTTTTTTTGCCTGGCCGTGGTCGGCGATAGGGGGAGGGGGTGGGTTTTAAAATATTTTTTTTTGCTTGGCCGTGGCCTAGCCATGGATTGTGGCCAGACCACGGCACTAGGCCGCCACGGCCGGGGCCGCGATAGGGGAGGGGAGGGGGGGCTTGGGGGTTTAAATTTTTTTTTTCTTGGCTATACCTAGCCACGGACTATGGCCAGGCCACGGCCGGCCGTGGCCGGTGAGAGGGGAGGGGAGGGGGAGGGCGGGAAGGGGGGGTTCTAATTTTTTTTTTCTTTCCTTGGCCGTGCCGGTGAGAGGGGAGGGAAGGGAGGGGGGGAAGTGGGGGTTTTAAAATTTTTTTTTTCTTTCCTTGGCCGTGGCTAGGCCACGGCCGGCCACCAGCGAGGGCGGTCACGGCCCCGGCCGTGGCCGGCGAGAGGGAGGGGGAAGGGGGGGTTTTAATTTTTTTTTCCCTTGGCCGTGGCCTGGCCATGGACTGTGTTCAAGCCATGGCCGGCCGCGACCGTGGCCGACGCGCGGGCACGGCCCTGGCCGTGGCCCGCGAGAGGGGAGGGGAGGAGAGGGGGAGGGGGGGAAGGGGAGGGGGGTTTTTTAAAATTCTTTTTTCCTTGGCCGTGGCTTGGCCTGTTGCCATGGACTGTGGCCAGGCCATGGCCTGTCGCGGCCGGCGAGTGTGGGCACGTCCCGGCTTGGGCCGGCGAGAGGGAAGGGAGGAGGGGGGAGGGGGGGAAGGGGGGTTTACCTAAAAATTGGGGTCACCGATGAGGAGGGCGGTGCCGGAGTGCCGCCAGAGGTGGGGAAGAGGAAGGAGGAGAAAGAGGGAGGGAGAGGCGCCGCCGCGTAGGGGAGAAAGCAGGGAGGAAGGAGGAGATTAGGGATTGAGGGGGGGTTTATAATTTAGGATTAGCGACGCATAAATGCATCGCTAATTACATCACTAATTAGCAGAATTGCATCATTAAATAGCGATGCATGAATATGCGTCGCTAAATATGTCAATATTTAGCGACAGATTAAATATGCATCGCTATTTAGCGACGCAATTATGCATCGCTAAATATTAATATTTTATATATTAATTTTATTTATTAATTATTATAGTGTATACTATTTAATATTATATAGTGATAATTTTATATATTGATATATTGTAATCTATGCCGCTCGTTTCGTTGGAGCCCCGGGGTGACGTGGGTGGTCGCGATGTTACATGTCCGCTTCCTTTGGGAACCTCTCATGGGCGGCGCTGCTGCCCCTTTCTCCCCTTCTTTGCCCTCGGTGGCGCTTCGATCTCTTGTCACGGGTTACCTCCCTGGTGGCCGATCGGGGGGTCGGGCTCGGCCTTGTGCCGCTCCCATCTTTCCTCTAAATCAGGAGATGGGTAGGGGCCTACCATGATGGTGACGGGTGACAGAGAATTACGGTTTGATTCAGGAGAGGGAGCCTAAGAAATGGCTACCACATCTAAGTAAGGCAGCAGGCGCACAAATTATCCAATCCTGACACGGGGAGGTAGTGACAATAAATAACAATACTGGATGGCTCTTTAAGTCCGATAATTGGATTGAGTACAATCTAGTACAATCTAAATCCCTTAACAAGCGATCCATTGTAGGGCAAGTCTGATGCCAGCAGCCGAGGTAATTCTAGCTCCAATAGAGTATATTTAAGTTGTTGCAGTTAAAAAGCTCGTAGTTGTACATTAGGCTGGGCTGGCCGATCCATCCCATGGAACGGTGGCATCGGTGGTGCCACGGTGTGCCCGGATGGCCGACTACAAGGTCCTACCCGGGACTAACGCTGCCTTAGTCTGATCACGCCTTTGTGCTGAGAATGCAGCCTAAACCCTAAATGCCCTAAACCAATGATAACCCCTAATTAAAACCCAAACCCTAAAACCTAAAACCCTAATCCTAAAACCCTAAACTCTAAAACCCTAAACCCCTAATTAAACCCTAAAACCCCAAGAACCCTAAAACCCTAAAACCCCTAAAACCTAGAAACCTAATTAAAACCCTCGAACCCTAAAACCCTAAACCAAAACCCTAAATCCTAAACCCCTGAAACCCTTAATCCTGAACCATGAATCCCTGAACCCCTGAACCCTTAAACCCTAAAACCCTATTTAGCGATGCAATTTAATGCGTCGCTAATGCATCGCTATTTAGCAACAAAAATTTTGGAGTTGCTAATTTCGTCTCTATTTAGCGACTGATTTAATGCGTCGCTAAATTACGTCGCATATTTCGTGGGTCGTAATTGTGTCGTTATTTTGCGATGAATATTTGCATCGTTATTTATGAATTTCTTGTGGTCAAGTTGACAACTATGATATATGACTTCTTAACCATACCTCTTTTTTTTTATATGTAGTACTTTTTGCAAGAATGTTGTCACAAAATATAATAGAAACTTAAACATTACATAAAGTCAAGCACTTTTGAGCAATAGAATTAAACTACTATCTTATAGACCATAGCATTGAGAATCATACATAGTCTGGCTAGCATATCATTTGATAAGAACAAGAAAGTGATGGGCATTGACTCTCCACCTTTGGTTACTCCAGTTGTCAGGCTTGGCTTCAGAATAAGAGATGACCAGCCTTACTTAAATCTATAGACCATTGTCAGTAGTATTCTCTTATCACTAACTTTCCTCTAATCAAAAGGCTCTTCTATAAGCCAGGAAGCGTGTACGAGGAGAAGGCAAAAGAGGTTAGCAAATTTCTTCAGCCTTAACAGCAAGGACCCCGAAGATTGCATTGAAGCATGCATTCATCCACTTGAACTTTCAAAAGAAACCCACCAACTTGGACTGATATGAGGACTGTCAGATGTGAAAAATAAATCTATGTATACATACAGGCATGCTGTATAGATCAAATATATTAAATGCTAAAATAAATGAATTGCCTTTAGTCATTGAAGTTTGTTTGTGGTTTACCTTCGGTAACTTTGATTGAGTACTTTCGATAAATGAGCAATCGCATAGTGTATGCCATTCGGATTTGCTCTTGATTAGGAGCTCAATCTTTTTCTGGCTTCCGTATATTTTTCTTTCATATGAAAAACCTTTAGGAAGGGATCTTAATTTATAAAGAAACCTCAACTTTTTTATCTTACCTATTCCTATCAAAATAAGCATCTTTAATTTTTAAAAAGAGATATAGTTATCATTTCCTTCATTAGTGGATTGCATACCAAATGCTCACGATGTGATTTTTAATTTTCAAAAAGAGATGTAAATTTCTTAAGTTTGCAAACCAAATGCTCACCATCATTAGTGAGAATCTTTTAGGTTGTTTTATATAAATCTCTTCCTCTAAATCTTCATTAAGGAATGCAATTTGGATGTCCATTTGATGTAACTCAAAATTGAAATGAGCTACCAATGCCATAATTATGCGAAGAGAATTCTTCTTGGATATAGAAGAAAATGTCTCCATATAGTCAATTCCTTCCCTTTGAGTGAACCCTTTGATAACGAGCCTTACTTTATGTCACTCAATGTTGCCATGTGAGTCTTTCTTTATTTTAGAGACCCATTTACATCTAATGACTTTTATACCATCAGACAACTCAATAAGATCCCAAACTCGATTAGATGCCATAGAATTTATCTCATTCTTTATGGCATTGTACCATAAGTTTTATTCTTTAGAACTCATGGCATGTGAAAATATTTCAGAATTTTTTTGGCTCCAATGTTATAATCAGATTCCTGTAGATACACAATATAATCATTAGGAATAGCTGATTTCTTTATTCTAGTTGATCTTCTTAATGTTGTATCAACAACCTCCTGAGGAGTATCTTGCACAACTGGTTGTTCAATAGTTTCTGGTAACTGTTGAAAACAAGATTTCTAGATTACTATCAGTAACCTCAATGACTAGTTGTTGAACACCAATTTGAACTTGAGGAGCACTATGAATGATAATCAATCTCTCACTTGAAGCAGGAGTATCTGAATATTTTTCTCAAAAGAAGTCAAATGCTAAGATTGATCACTTCCACTGATCCATTTTCAAAAAAATTTGCATTTCTTGATTCCACAATCCTAGTGCCATTAGATAGACAATAAAATCTATAACCCTTAAACTTTTCAGCATATCCAATAAATATTCACTTATAGTTTCTTGGGTCTAGTTTTCTTTTTTGTGGATTATAAACTCTTACTTCAGATGGGTATCCCCAAACACGTATATATCGCAAACTCAATTTTCAACCTTTAAATAACTCAATTGAAATTTGAAAACATACTCTTCATAATGTCCAATAGTATTTGGTTTTTTCTTTTAGCTACATCATTTTGGTCTGAAGACCCTAGCATGATGTATTATGCAACAATTCTATTTTTCTTAAGAAATCGAGCAAATGGATAAGGTGCATGTCCATCAACAGTATTTCTATGATAGTATTCTCTACCTCTATCTAATCTCACAATCTTAATTTGCTTGCTGCATTATTTCTCTACTTTTGCCTTGAACACCTTAAAGGCATCCAATGCTTCATTCTTATTATGAAGCAAGTAGAGATACATATATCGTGAACAGTCATTAATAAATAAGATAAAGTATCTCTAACCATACGAGTCCATATTTGGACTACAGATATTTGTATGTATGATCTTCAATATTTGTGAACTCCTTTTGGCACTTTTCTTAGACTTATTGGTCTGCTTTCCTTTATGAGTCCACACAAGGCCCAAAATCAGTAAAATCAAGAGTATTAAGTACTCCATCATTTACTAATATTTTGATTCTCTCAATGGAGATGTGACCTAATCTTCAATACCATAAAATAGAAGAATTCTTATTCATAATGCATTTTTTAATACCTGCTTGGGCGTGCATTATATTATAAGGGGCATTGTTTTACAAATTGATCGAAAAAGATTATCAGACAATATATCATTCTCAATAAATTTGGATTTATAAAATAAACCAATAGAGTTTTAAAAAAAATTAAAAGAATATTCTAAGGGTCAGTCTTAAAACAGAAATCAAGTTTCTTAAAAACTTGGGATATAAAAAGTCTTTTCAAATCTAAAACAAAGCCAGAGTCTAAAATAAGTCTGCATATTCCAATTGCTTTCACATGTTAACTTATCTTATTTCCTGAATAGATGCATTGTTCACTTCCCACTGGTTTTTTTTATTTTGAAAACCTTGCAAGGTATTTGAAACATAAATTGTAGAACCAGAATCAATCTACCATGTGTTATAATAAACACTAACCATATTGGATTCATAACAAACAAATAAGGTTAGAATACCTTTTTTATCAAGCGAAGCCTTGTATTTAAGGCAATCCTTCTTCATATGCCCTTTCTTTTTATAAAAGAAGCACCTAGATGTTGGGCCTGGTGTGATGCTATCAAGGCCCAAGTTGGGCTAACTTATATTGGGCTAGGTGTGGGTCCAATGATTGAGATTAAATCAAGTCACAAGTATACATGGACTTGGGGATTAATTTAATCTTATTGGCTTAGTCCATGCGAGTTTTTGTTAAGTCTGGGCCAAGCCCACTTGGTCATATATTTAAACTCTAGTCTTTAGGGTTTGGATAGAATAAGGAACATATTCTTTTCTTCCAAAATATTTTTTTTCTCTCTCTCCTTTCCATCTTCTTCTCAGGACCAGTTCAAATGTAAAGACGTCAATGTGGGAAGCAAGAAGGCCAAGTGTGGAAGTGGAGCATGTCCAAACCACGCTTTGTGGGAAGGAAGAAGCGGCTCCATTTCATTGTAGCTGATCATACCAGGAACAAAGCCATGGAGGCTTCGGTTGAGGGCTAGGCTTCCGTGGAATCCCAAAGTCCACCGCATAAAGAATAAAGGGGGATATGGTGTTTCGAACATGTGACCAAAGGATTTGAGGGCAAATGTGTTACCACTCCACTAATCTAATAATTGGAAACAAAAGATGAAAGCTCAGGATATTTTCCCAGCGAGGTTGATCCCACTAATGTTCATCAATGACTAAACCCCAATAGTTGGTATTAGAGCCAGTTTCGAGAAGAAGTAATTTGGAATCTTCAAGGTCTATAAAATTTTAGCAAGACCTCATCAGGGTACTTTATATTTTCTAAAATATTTTATGCTATTTTTGGTTGAGATCTAGCCATGGATAGTAGCATAAAATTAGATTTTGAGAAGTTTGATGGAAAAAAAAGTTTTTTCACATGAAAAGTCTGGGTAGAGGACCTTTTTGTGCAGCAGGATTTAGATCTGGCTTTGGAGGAAAGGCTAGATGGATGACAGATAAGCAGTGGATGTCGTTGGAGAAGAAAGCATGTGTAGCGATCAGAGGATGTCTGACAGATTCAGCCTTTATTCATTACTGAAGGAGAAGACCCCGAAGGGACTTTGGTCAAAGTTGCACACCCTCTACATGGAAAAGAATATGTGCAATAAGTTGATGTTGAAAAAGCGCCGCTATAGCCTTCGGATGGCAAAGGTGGAGATATGCTGGGCCATATCCAGGTGTTCGACCAGATGAGCAATGAATTGCTAAATATCGGGTCAAGATGGAGAAGGAAGATAAGGCACTTTTGCATATTATTCTATGAAAATATTATCTCGGTACTTCGGACGAATGAGTAGAGGAAGAAGATGAACAAGAAAATTATTCCCTAGGAGGGTCTATCAGTTAAGAAAAGGTCAGGCAAAGGTAGGGACAGGAGCAAGCCTAGGGGATGGTTAAAGTCCAGGAAGGCTAAGTACTACAAGTATGGTAAGGTAGGACATTTCAAAAGGGATTGTTCTAAGAGAAAAATCCAAAAGAGAGAAAGAAAGGATCTGAGTCTGTGAGTACAGTTGCAGACTAGAAGATGGATTATGATCTCTTGGTGGTATCAGATGGTCACAGAAACAGTACAGAGATGTGAACTTTGGATTCAACTTGTTCTCGTCATTACACTTCCAATCGGTCATGGTTCAATACTTACACAGAGGTTAACGAGGAGTGTATGACTCTTGAAGATGATCACCCTTGCAAGATGGCAGGGATTAACACAGTAAGAGTGAGGATGTTTGATGGCATGGTGTGCATTTTATTAGTGTGAAGTATATCCCAGAACTTAAGAAGATCTGGTGCCATTGGAATACCTAGAGCAGACTGGATACAGCTTCAACAGTTATGCTAGGAGTGGAATTTTGAACATCTTCAATGGAACTATGGTGGTGATGAGAGGTAGAAGGTTGGAGAACAACCTAAACAGATTGAAGAGCTTTACGGTGACCAAAAAATATGAGGAAGTGCTATGTAACAGGATCCTCGGAATATGTATAAGATGTGGCATTACCGCCTAGGCCATATGGGAGACAGGAGAATGAAAGAACTGAGCAAGAGAAAGCTGCTTTCAGACCTGAGTGATGAAGATATGGAGATCTATGAGCTATGTCAGGTGAAAAAATAGAGGAGAGTACAATTCTCAGTTAGCATAGCTAGGAGTGCAGAACCCCTGGAGTTAGTATACACATATGTTTGGGGATCAGCCCCAGTTTCTGTAAGGAATGGGGTCAGATACTTCTTGAACCTAATAGATGATTTCTTAAAGAAGCTGTGGATATACTTCATGAAGGAGAAAATAAGAGGTCTTTACCAAGTTCAGAATCTGGAAGGCTGAGATGGAGAAGGAGCAGGGTAGGAGTATGAAGTGTCTAGGGTCAGACAATGGCAAGAAATAAACCAGCAGGGAGTTTCAAAGATTTTGTGAGGAGTGGGGCATCAAAAGGCACTTCTCGATGATGAAAACTCCTCAACAGGAAAAGGTGGCTGAGAGAATAAATAGAATACTATTGAAAAAAGTAAGGTGATTAAGGCTGCAGGCATGGCTTCCAAAGATGTTCTAGGTTGATGCAGTAGATGCAGCTAGCTACTTGGTCAATCGGTCACCGCGTACCAGGTTGGATGGAGGCATTCTAGTAGAGATATGGTCTGAAGGGAAGATAAGCCTGAACCATCTTAGGGTGTTTGGATGCGCGACATATGTGCATGTTGGTGCTGGGAGCGGAGTAAGTTGGACGTCAGTTTAAAGAAGATGGCATTTATGGGCTGCTCGCATGGAATCAAGGGGTATCGACTGTGGGATCCCTTAGAGAAGAAGGTTGTCATTAGAAGGGATGTGGCCTTCGATGAGAGCTCGATCCTCCAAAGGAGAAATTGTACAAATGCATAGGAGGGGCTGCAAAAGATGGAACACGACAACACTAGTAAGATGACCTTCTACATAGTCGTGCCATTTGCTAGTAGACCAGAAGGATTGAGATTCATATGGAGAGGACTAACATGGAGAAGACTGATAGAGGGGTCAGAAATTAGAAAGTTCAGCAAGATGCAGCTGGGTAGGGGACTGATACTGGAATCGCACCGAACAGGCTCAGGAGGAACATGCGACCATCAGTTCAATACGACTTTGAGGATTCAATGTCATATGCCCTGGTGATAGGGAATGAAGACCCTTAGACCTATGAGAGAAGATACGGTCCCTCTACAGGAATGACTCATGGTACAAGGTAGGACTAGACTAGTGGCCAAAGGATACTCTTAGAAGGAAGGCATCGACTACAGAGAGCTGATGAAAGAAGGTAGAGTGGAGCTGATAAAGGTACATACCAAGAAAAACCCAGCAGATGCACTGATCAAGGTTCTTTCATAGGATAACTTTCATAGGTATGTAGCTGATGGACATGACGGATGTGCTGAGGCCTTAAAGCATCAAGGTGAAGATTGTTGGGCCTGGTATGGTGCTATCAAAGCCCAGGTTGGGCTAGCTTATATTGGGCTGGGTGTGGGTCCAATGGTTAAGATTAAATCAAGTCACGGGTGTACACGGGCTTGGAGATTAGTTTAATCTCATTGGGTTAGTCCATGCGAGTTTTTGTTAAGTCTAGGCCAAGCTTACTTGGTCATATATTTAAACTCTAGTCTCTAGTGTTTGGATGGAATAAGGAATATCTTCCTTTCCATCTTCTTCCCTCCTTTATCTCGGGCCTTTCCATCTTCTTCCCTCCTCCTCTATCTCGAGCCAAGCTCACTTGGTCATATATTTAAACTCTAGTCTCTAGTGTTTGGATGGAATAAGGAATATCTCCCTTTCCATCTTCTTCCCTCCTCCTCTATCTCGTTCGTTCCCAGGACCAGTTCACGTGTGAAGACATCCAGGCTTCCGTTTCATTTGCATGTGTTTCGAACCTGTGACCAAGGGGTTCGGGGTGAACGTGTTACCACTCCACCAATCTAATCGTTGGCAACAAAAGGTGAAAGCCTAGGGTATTTCTTCAGCGAGGTTAATCCCACTACTGTTCATCAACAACTAAACCCCAACACTAGATTCCTTTTTTACTTTTGTATGGATAGGTATTTTACCCTTTTCCTTGCATTTGCTTGATTGGCTTTATTTTTTTTTGAGTGGCTAAATATGCACTTTCTCTCGTTTCCACAGTCAGCCTCCCTTCCTTTTAAACACACATGGTCAGAAGTTATTAATAGACCATTTATCCTTATGTGTATTGTAGGATATTTTGAATGACTATACTGATATGAGAATGAATTCAGAATAAAATGCATCAAGAAAGTTTTTGACATCTCAACCTTTAGGGATTTTAACTGATCAACAATGTCCCTCATCTTCATGATGTGCTCACGCATACCATTGATAGTAGTGAGCTTCATTGATGATAATTTTGCTATTAGGGTGCTATCTAGTGTTTATATGAAGATTCAAATTGTGCATCAATAACCTTCATAAGTTCCTTGACATCTTTGCATACAGGAATTGAACCACGTATACTAACAGAATCTTAGTATGTATAAACATCATATTGAGGCGATTAGATTGCTCCTACCATTCATACGTAGCAATATTAGTCTGAGTGCTAGTAGAAGTAACTGCATATGGTTCATCCTTCCAAATGGCATAGTCAATGTCTATGCACCCTAACTAAAGAAAAATTCTTTCTTTCTACACTTTATAATTATCACCACTTAAATAAAAAATTTACATTTTATATCAGATATATTCACAGGTAAAATAGCTGCATAAAGTAAATAAACAATTATGTTCATGTAACTGAAATTGATGCATACAACTTAATGTCATGTCTTACCAATGTAAGCATGCAACAATATGAATCAATAATATATAATAACTACTTGTGTGCTAAGTTATTATGTTTAAATAAATTCATTAACTTAATGATGTGACTAACAAATTATATTTTCTTTCTTAATTCTTATGGGTAAATTAAAAAAAATAATTTATTATCCCACCCTAATTAATTATAAAATGCAATAAAAATTTTTATAGAATAATATTTGTTGCATTAAATATAATTAATTACTAGTAATGTCATCTAACTTTATGTGATCATTTCAATCCAATATATAATTTGATTAATTAAAATGTTATGACTACTTCTTAATTAATCAAACCATATTGAATATATGATATCAAACTCCATTATATGCATACAAATTAACCATTTATCTTAGCATGAAGGAAGGCATTAGGTAGTAATATCAATATAGCATTTCTAATTAAAGGTCTAAATTAATCGAATTGGTCAATTAAGTGGAAGAGAGGTGGGGGTCCCGTTGCTTTCTTAGACACCAATTTAATCGGCTTGGTCAGTCAATGGAACCAATTAAAAAATCACGATCTCTTTACCTTTCAAAACCACTTTTCTAGACACCAATTGGTCAAACAAATCCTAAAAGGATTACATTATAATTCTTTCACACTACGACTGCACGTCCTTTCATTAAACATATAAAATCTAATATGCATAATATGAGTAATATCATACCAAGCATCTATTCAATGCAATTTTAAAATTATCATCTTAAGTAATTTTTTTTGTCAATTAGAACACATCCGGCTATAGCTCATTAATCCCTTGGGCCAGTCTATGCAAAACTTTACAAGCATAGAGGCTCAAGAAGCGTGTTTTAATGGAAGAAATTTTAAACTTAAGAAAGGAAACTTATGATATATATAATTTAAATCATGCTAAAACCATAACAAATCAATGTCTATGTATGCATTATATGTTATTTTGATTGTCTTATGCTTCTACGTAGGTCAAAATGATTCAATTCCAATCCATATCAAAAAAACAATGACTTGGCCCGATGGATAAGGCGCGGGTTATAAAGCCTTTTTATGCATGGGAAAGAGATGGTATCATCAGGTTATATTCATAGATATTTCTTGAATTCATCATGAAAAATTCATAAATAAATCTTAGATTGTGAAAGGTGAATTGTTTATTGATTTGAATTTTTAGTAAAATGTAGAATCGTCCTATAAGAAAAGAATTATGAGTATTTCAAGAACAATGTAACAATTTGCAAGATATCAATTATATGCTTGACTGCCAATGTCCAGACCTTTGCCCTCCCATCACATGCACCAGTGAAAAACAAAAGCTTAAATTAAGGAACAAAAACAATTTGCAAGATATCGGTTTATTTTCTTTTTTTGCTTTAAAATATTTAAGAAGAAAGTTGAATTAAATGGAGCTAATATGCATCATGAAATCTTTATATTTTTAAATTATTTATAAAATCTTTAAAATTATTAATAGAAAAGATTCATTATTTTGATAAAAATAAAAATAAAATATAAAATGAAAGAAGTTCTAAGACATACTATATTAACTGATATGACACCTATTATTTTGTAAAGAAACCAAATTAGGAAGATGGTAACAATGCCAAATAATAATTAATGGCTCATCAAGTGCTACTGTAATGCCTCAAACTCACCTGTTAGTCTAATTAATCCATTATTGGACTAAAACTATGTGGTTCAAAAACTTGAGTGAAAGTTAATGGGCAGTAAATGAACTTAAGTTATAAGCATATGACACTTTCTTTTTCATTTAATATAGGACTAAATTTAGGGTATAATACCACAAGCTAGTCATAATCTACTCTAAGTCAAGTTGTTGGTGTTGTATTGGTGGCTCCACACTATGGTGGGACTCTACTACCATCTCATGGGTAATCATTTTCTTATGCCCACCAACTTTCGCAGACTTGAGTTAGTTCTGATACCATTTGTAGCATCCTAAGCTTATCTGCTAACCTAATTAATCCATTAGCAGATCAAAACCATATGGTTCAAAAACTTGAGTGAAAGTTAATGAGTAACAAGTAAACTTGAGTTATAAGTATATAACACTTTTTTTTTCATTCAATGTGAGACCAAATTTTGAGTATCACAGCTACACTCTTTTCTCTAAATTTTTAGTTGCACTATCAATAATAGAATCTACATTATAAATATATCCATGTTCGTTTATCATTTATCATACTAATATAAAATGGCAGCTAATTATGAAAAATTAATATTTTTATTTCTTCAAAACATTGCAAAGATCTTATAGAAAAGATTTACTTGGCCATTTGAAAGGATCGATAATTATTAGGTCTATTCTATTTCAACTTTCACTTAATTGAAGTGTTGCTCTTCAGTGGCTTAGATGAAATGAATAATTTCTAACTCTTAATTTATAAAAATAAAAATATTAAAAAATATTAAAATAAAAAATATCTTTATATTAAGATGAAATTCATGTTCAATTCTTTATGCTCGGTTTGTACAACTTTTTTTGCTTTTATTTTTCACAATTATAAGCTACGTTCTATACGAAGGTAAGTGATGAGGAGCAAAGTTATCAATTTCGTTCCGTTTGGGGTCGAGACGTTTCGTTTCGGTAGCTTATCCGAAAAGATAAGTACTACGTTTCGTTTTGAAAGATTTTTTGGCCGTTTTGGTGCGTTTCGGCGTATTTCGGCCGTTTTCGGTATGTTTCGGCCATTTCGATAAAATATGTTTTAGAGACCAATTTATGAATTATTAAACCTTCAGAACTATTTTAATATATATATATAATATCAAAAAAATCCTAGTTACCCTATCCCCATTTTAATATATATATATAATAATAAAAAAAATTCTAGTTACCCTATCCCTACGATCGTATCACTTAAAAACTCAAACTCTTTATTTTTATATTATTATTATTATTTATGAAGAATATGAATTATGAATAAAATTTTTATTATATATATATATATTCCGAAACGAAGCACCGAAACGGTTCGATACCAAAATTTTGTTTCATAAGTTAAATCGAAACATAATCCGAAACAAAATTGATATCCTTGATGAGAAGGGATTAGTATAAAATTGCTCCATATAAAGTTAAGTTTTGTGGGGGTGGCGGGGAAGGTGAAAGAGGGCGAGAAAACAAAGCAAGAAACTAAACCTAACTTTTATTTTTTACCACCATCATCATTATTATTACTGATACGGCTGGCCGTTTCCCCGGGTAGTATTATCTTCTGTGCGGTTTCGAAAGCAATGATGTGACAACAAAACCCAAGGCCAGCATCGGCCTCCAGTGCCGGTCTCCAGCATCGGCCTCCAGCGTCGGTCTCCAGCGTCGGTCTCCAGCGCCGGCTTCCAGCGTCGGCCTCCAGCGTCGGCCTTCAGCGTCGGCCTCCAGCGTCGGCCTCCAGCGCCGGCTTCCAGCGTCGGCCTCCAGCGCCGTCCTCCAGTACCGGTCTCCAGCGTCGGCCTCCAGCGTTGGCCTCCAGCACCGGCTTCCAGCGTCGGCCTCCAGTGCCGTCTTCCAGTGTCGGCCTCCAGCGTCGGCCTCCAGCAACAGCACCAAAGACCGGTGCCCAGCGTCGGCATCAAAGTTACACGTTAACACCAAAGACAGACGTCCAGCGTCGGCCTCTAGTGCCGGCCCCCAGTGTCGGTCCTCAGCGCCGACCTCCTGTGCTGGAACTCTGACTCCGGCCTCCTGCATTGGCTTCGGCCTTTGGCATCGGCCCCTAGCGTCGGCCCGCAGTATCTCCTACACAATGTAATTTCATACAGCCGACCCCGCAATCTAAGCACCTCGCTCACCAAAATCATGGGCAAGTGTTAGCCTGATAGGCAGTTACCGCTATAAGCAGCCCTTATCCAGCAACAGTCCAACGACTTGCCGTTCGATGAAACATCACAACAGGACAGATTCGACGGTTCCAACAGACCGAGGTAAACGGGATCCCCAACAGGTATAAAAAGAGGACCCATGCTCCATGCAAGGGGACTCTCTCTGAAACCTCCTCTAGAACAATTCTACCAAAATCATATCCCTGTTCGACGACTCACTAACTTGGGCGTCGGAGGGTCCCCGCCGGAACCACCGGTCCGGGACTTTTTGCAGGCTCCAGAAGGAAGACGGCGGCCTCTCTGCGCACACGGTGATCCTAGCCTGCCTGACGTTCATCATATGTGATTCGGCCGCAACAGATTGGCGCGCCAGGTAGAGGGAGACCAGGTCAAAAATTCTCCCTGGAACCCCTCCGATTTTGCAAAGGAAGCGATGGTGACTATGCGAGCACAAGAGGCCTCCTCCAGCCAGGCAGCTGGGCGCATCCCACTAGCTGAGCATTCGGAGGCCAATCTCCATGTTCCGCCCCTTGCACCTACAAGCCAACCCGACCAGCTTGATGTTCTAGCCCATCAGGTCCAGGATCTGACGACGATCGTCCGGGGGCTGCAAGAGCATTATTTGACTGCTGTAACTCAACCCCCTGTGATGGACGAAGGGGTGCGAGGAACAGTTCAGTCCCACCAAGGAGGGACCCTGCCTGAGGTCTCTCACCGCTCAACCCCTGAACCTCATCACCAAGGGACCTCGAAGTGACGACGGTCTCCCTCCCGCCGCTCCGGTCGTTCCCGCCACCGGCTAGAGGAAAAAGAACCCAAGCTGACGCGTTCTTTGCGCCGGCGATCTCCTTCAGCTCATTCTTCTGACTCATCTCGAGGTAACACTCCCGAAAAACCACCCGTCGGGATGAGCAAAGGCTTGACGATTATCATCGACGGTTGGACGAGCTCAGCCGCCGGATCGCCGATCCTTACGCGGCCGAGTATGAGCATCGCCCCTCGCTTTCTCGCCGTATCATGGAGGAACCGGTTCCACCCCGGTTCCGTCTCCCTCAGTTGGATCCATATGATGGAACGACGGACCCCCTGGACCATCTGGAAAGCTACAAAGTCCTCATGCAGGTCCAGGGGGCGACGGACTCCTTGTTATGCGTCGCCTTCCCGGCCACGCTCCGCAAGGCGGCGCGCGCGTGGTACTCCCGTCTGCCCCCACGCAGCATCAACTCATTTCGTCAACTTGAGCGATCCTTCCTGGCTCATTTTGATGCCTGTCGAAAGATCCCACGAGTTGCGGATAGCCTCTTTGCTGTCCAGCAAAAGAGTGGCGAGACCTTAAAGGATTTCGTCGCTCGATTTAAAGAAGCGGCGCTGGAGGTGTACAACCTGGAAGACTCCGTAGCCACCTTGGCCCTGAAGAGAGGACTTCGCCCGTCCAGATTCGCTTACTCCCTGGATAAGAAGCCTCCGCGCTCCTATTCCGAGCTTCTGAGCCGGGCACAGAAGTACATTCGTGCTGACGAAGCAGATTCCTCCAGGAGAGAAGTTGACAAGAACCCCAGTAATAAACCGCCGCCTTCTGACCGCGCTGGTGCACAACCACGGAAGCCTGAGCCTCCACGACGCTCAGATCGCCGGCCACAGGCGCTGGTTCCTAAAGAGCAGTTCACTCCCCTCATGGCTCCCATCTCTCACATCCTACTGAAGATTGAGGAGGAACCATATTTCAAGCGTCCGGCTCCCTTGAAGTTCGGGGGCCCCCGTAACAAGGAGTTTTACTGCCGGTACCACCGGGACTACGGCCACGACACCGAAGACTGCCGCCATCTAAAAAAGGCCATCGAGGAGCTGGTTCAGCAAGGCCACCTGGGCAAGTTTGTTCGAAGGGGGAATCTCCCCGCAACGGGCCCCACGGTGCCCCCAGGTCGCCCGGCTGGCGTGGATAATACCCCAACTGAAAAGACCATAGCTATGATCTCTTGGGGAACAGATGGTGGTTCGAAGAGGCCGCGAGAGGGAATAGACTCTGTAATACCTTTCTTCAGAAAAGATCTAGATGGGGTAGTTAATAAACATGACGACAGCGTCGTGGTGTCCATGATTATAGCTAAACACCCTGTAAAAAGAATTCTAATTGATAGTGGGAGCTCTGTGGATGTCTTGAGTTACGAGGCTTTTGTTCGGATGAACTTATCAAGGTCTTTACTCCGACCCATTGCCACACCGCTAATGGGCTTCACGGGAGACTCAGTGAGCGTCGAAGGCGAAATTGCTCTCCCGGTCATGGCTGGAACTTCTCCATGTCAGAGCACCGTGGTCATAAACTTCTTGGTGGTCCGGGTCCCGCTGGCTTATAACGCCATTTTGGAAGACCGGGGCTGAATCTGCTAGATGCCGTGATCTCCACTAAGAGATTATTGGTAAGGTTTCCCACCAATGAAGGGATCGGAGAAATGAAGGGGGAGCAAAGCCCACTTCCTCCTTGCTACCATCTGTCGCCCAGCCCGCTGAACGCAGAGTCAGCGACAGCCCCTGAGTCGCTCGATCCTAGGGAGTTGGGAAGAAGGGGAGAGCCGGCAGAGCACCTTCTAACCCTCCCCCTGGGTGATGACCCGACAAGGACTGTTCAGCTAGGGGCGTCGCTCCCAGAGGAGGCACGCCATCAACTCCTTACTTTCCTACGTGCCAACACCGACGTCTTCGCATGGTCATCCTCCGACATGCCGGGCGTCCCTGAAGAAGTAATCACCCATCGGCTTAACCTCAAGCCAGAGTGTCGGCCGGTCCGACAGAAAAAGAGAAACTTTGCCAGTGGAGCAGGAGCCCTCCTGGATGGACGCCTATGTTCAATACTTTACTGAGGGCATCCTCCCAGAAGAGCCTGCCGAAGCTAGGAAACTTAAAAGACGAGCCCCAAAGTTCTTCCTTATGGAGGGAAAGCTCTACCGAAGGTCATTCTCATACCCTATCCTCAGGTGTGTCGGTCCCACCGATGCCAATTATATTCTGCGAGAGATACACGAGGGGATATGCGGAAGCCATCTGGGGGGCATGGCCCTTGCATATAAAGCTCTACGTCAAGGGTATTATTGGTTGACAATGAAAGAGGACGCATCTGAGCTCGTTAAAAGATGTGATAGCTGCCAACGCCATGCCAACGTCCAACATCAACCGGCATCCCAGCTGACCCCTCTAGCTGCACCGTGGCCCTTCGCACAGTGGGGCATGGACATCCTGGGACCTTTCCCTCCTGCCTCCGGACAACGTAAGTTCCTAGTTGTGGCCGTCGATCATTTTACTAAATGGATCGAGGCGGAAGCTCTCGCTAAGATCACGGAAGCCAAAGTAAGGGATTTCTTTTGGAAATCCATGGTGTGCCGGTTCGGGTTACCGCACACCCTAGTTACAGACAACGGCCGACAGATTGATAACACGGCCTTCCAGGAATTCTGCGAGGGCCTGGGCATCCGTCACCGATTCACCTCAGTAGGCCATCGCCAAACCAATGGCGCAGCTGAGGTGACCAATCGCATCATCCTCCAAGGGCTCAGGGCTCGGCTAGATAGCTGTAAAGGGCGCTGGGTGGAAGAACTTTCCAGTGTGTTGTGGGCCTACCACACGACACCACGAGCACCCACAGGGAAAACCCCTTTCAGCTTGGTCTTTGGGACCGAGGCGGTCATCCCCGTGGAAAATAGGAGCTCCTAGTCCCCGGACGGAATTATACCACGAAGCAAGCAACTCAAACCAGCTAAGGGCTGATCTGGATTTGGTGGAAGAATTGCGAGATCAAGCGCAACTTCATATGACAGCGTTCCGTCAGCGAGTGGCCAAACACTACAACTCTCGGGTGCGACCCAAGACATTCCGGCCAGGAGACCTTGTCCTACGAAGAGCTGAAGTATCAAAGCCGACGGAAGGGGGCAAGCTAGCACCAAAATGGGAAGGACCATACCGTGTCAAGGAGGTGCTCCACCATGGGGCGTATAAAGTCGAAGAGCTAGACGGGAAACCGCTCCCTCGAACTTGGAATGCCGACAACTTACGCCGGTACTATCAATAGAACTCTATCGTCATTAATTTGAATCCTTTTGATGCATGAATAATAAACATGTTCTTATTTTCGAATGAGTATGTTTAACACAAGACCGGCTCCCCGCGTCGGCACCAAAGACCGGATCCGCTCCGACAGTCAAAGACCAACTCCGCGTTGGCACCTAAGACCGACGCCCAGCGTCGGCAATAAAGACCGGCTCCCGCGTCGGCACCAAAGACCGGATCCGCTCCGGCAATCAAAGACCAACTCCGCGTTGGCACCTAAGACCGGCTCCCAGCGTCGGCAATAAAGACCGGCTCCCCGTGTCGGCACCAAAGACCGGATCCGCTCCGGCAGTCAAAGACCAACTCCGCGTTGGCACCTAAGACCGGATCCCAGCGTCAACAATAAAGACCAACTCCGCGTTGGCACCAAAGACCGGCGCCCAACGTTGGCACCAAAGACCAACTCCGCGTTGGCACCTAAGACCGACGCCCAGCGTCGGCAATAAAGACCGGCTCCCCGCATCGGCACCAAAGACCGGATCCGCTCTGGCAGTCAAAGAACAACTCCGCGTTGGCACCTAAGACCGGCTCCCAGCGTCGGCAATAAAGACCAACTCCGCGTTGGCACCAAAGACCGGACCCGCTCCGGCAGTCAAAGACCAACTCCGCGTTGACACCTAAGACCGACGCCGAGCGTCGGCAATAAAGACCGGCTCCCCGCGTCGGCACCAAAGACCGGATCTGCTCCGGCAGTCAAAGACCAACTCCGCGTTGGCACCTAAGACCGAAGCCTAGCGTCAGCAATAAAGACCAACTCCGCGTTGGCACCAAAGACCGGACCCGCTCCAGCAGTCAAAGACCGGCTCCCTGCGTCGGCACCAAAGACCGGACCCACTCCGACAGTCAAAGACCGCCTCCCCGCGTCGGCACCAAAGACCGGATCCGCTCCGGCAGTCAAAGACCAACTCCGCGTTGGCACCTTAGACCGACGCCCAGCGTCGGCAATAAAGACCAACTCCGCGTTGGCACCAAAGACCGGACCCGCTCCGGCAGTCAAAGACCGGCTCCCTGCGTCGGCACCAAAGACCGGATCCGCTCCGACAGTCAAAGACCAACTCCGCGTTGGCACCAAAGACCGGATCCGCTCCGGTAGTCAAAGACCAACTCCGCGTTGGCACCAAAGACCGGATCCGCTCCGGCAGTCAAAGACCAACTATGCGTTGATACCTAAGACCGGCGCCCCAGCGTCGGCAACAAAGACCAACTACGCGTTGACACTAAGGACCAGCGCCCCACGTTGGCAATAGCAAATGACACCCGCGTTACCACCGGATATTGTCCTTGTCAACACTTAGGACAGTGTCACGGCTCGCGGTCCTATTTAGCGTAACCTACTGTACATAATCCTATCAATTGGCGGTTCATTGCAGTTCGAACGAATGATGTTAATTATAATCAAAGGGGTGAAAGAGATTGAAAACATTCATTGATAGTAAAGGTTACAAAATTGCCGACTCAGGTCAGGCACAACCGATACAAGGAGAAAAACCAAAAGCTATTAATGACCATCCGGAGCCGGGGCGTCATCCTCAGGGACATCGTCGGGCTTCAGCCCCTCGATATCCTCCAGGTCGTAAAGCTCCTGGATTTTATCTTTACAGTCTTGGAAGCCGGCGTCATAAGCTAGCGCTGCTGACTCGGCTACCTCATTGTCGAAGGCTTTGGATTTCTTATAATCTTCTACGGCATCGGCCCCCTTCTTTTCAGTCTCGATGGCCCTCCTCTGGGCCTCCGCCACTGTCGCCTCTAGATCCGCAATTTTAGTTACGTATTGGCGGGTGGCTTCCTTGGCCGCATTTGTCTCAGCGGAGGCAGAACTCAGTTGAGTCTTTAAAACACATACCTCCAGTTCTGCCGCCCCCAGCTTCTCCTCAGCTGCTCTCTGTTTTTCCTCGGCCACCTGAGCATTGTCCAGCTCATTGGTGGCACGGCGCTGAGCAACCTCCAGCACATATTCAGCCTTTTCGGCTCTAAGCCGAGTAACCTCGATCTCACCCTTCAGGGTGGCCCGAGTATCCTCTAGAGCCATTGCCGCCTTCTCTGCTTTGACTTGGAGCGAGACCATCTCCTCCCGCGCTTGTTCAATGGCGGTGTCGCTCAGAGTCCAGAGGTTTTTAAGGGCGACAAGAGAATTCAAGGCCTGAAAAAAAAATAATATCCAGATATAAAGAAAGAAAAAGAGGGGAAGGAAAAGGACAATAATGGCACAGAAACTCACCCAGAGATGCGCCACCAAGGCTTCACGAAAAAAGGCAACACACCCTTGACCTCGGAGGTATTCTTGCACCTCATCCACCGAAGCTTCCTCTATGATCCGTGCAGCCCAACGGCCGTGGTTTGCCAGTAGCGACTGGAAGGAAGGATCGACGCCCCTCTCTTCCCTAGACGTCGGCCCTACAGAGGCTGATTCCGCCTCTGAGCCTGCCACCTCCGGCTCTTTCGTTGGTGGAGGAGCTTCAGCTGTCGCCCCCGCGGGGGGCAGGGCAGCGATTGGAGTCGCCACTATTGCTGCCGAAGTTTTGTCCATCTCTTTGAACGTGGGAGACGGCGTCTCCCCTCGGGAGATAAGTCGAGCAAGATAATCGGAGGAGCCGAAGCTGGAGATTCTCCCTCCGGTGGGTTCCGTTCCACCTCACTGGCCTTGGTCTTCGCCGAGTCTGCCGTGACAGGTTTGTCGGCTTGGATTTGAGCCGCCTCGCTTACGCGCAAGGATTCCACTGTTTTGGCCCCCTGGGCCTCGGCCTCCCTAGCGTCGGCCCTTTTGGGGCCGCCCTTCTTCAAGACCTTGGCACGGAGGGGCTTCACGACTTTAGCCCCTCCGGTGTCGACCTCCCCAGCGTCGGTCTCCCTAGCGCCAACCCTCCCAGTGTCGGCCCTCCGGGAACTTTAGCGGCGGCCCTTCCTTCGGCAGGAGGCGCAGTCCCGGCAGCCTTCCTCTTCCTGGCGGCCACCTGTTTAAGCTTATGCAGCGTCGGCGCCATCCCTACACAATCAAAGGATAGTTAAAAAAAAAAAAAAAAAAAAAAGAGAAGAGAAAAAGAGAAGCAGAGGAGAGAGAGGCGAGTAGTCTAATGCTCACCCCTCACGGGAATTAGACCGGCACGGTGAAGATTCTCCTCGGCTAGAAGCTTATTACACCGAGGAATGTCGGCAGTCAGAAGCTGCCCAAACGCCATCCGGTCTCGTGGAAGGATGGAGGGGTCCCTATTGGCGTCGATGTTGGGTATCCCCCAGCTTCCACGAACCCCGCTGATGTCCGCAAAGAAAAACTTGTCCTTCCACCCTTTAACGGAGGAAGGAAGGCACAGTTTAAGAATCCTATTAGACCTAGGAGTGAAGGACCACCAGCCCGACTGTTTGCGAAGGGTATAGAAGCTGCGGAATAGGGAAATACTAGCCTCAATGCCCTGCAGATGGCAGAGTACTAAAAAACCAACAATGGTTCGGATGGAGTTGGGAACTAGTTGGGAAGGGATCAAGGAGTACCGGTCTAAAAGATTAAGAATGAAAGGATGGATCGGTAACCGGAGCCCGGCCTTAAAAAAGGCTCCGTACAAAGCAACCCTCCCGGAACGGGAAGAGGTTGCCCTGTCGTTAGGGGTAGGAAAGAATAGATGAAGGTCTGGAGGGAAGCCATACCTGGCCCTTAAGTTTGCTATGTCTTGAGCAGACATGGAGGATGCAGTCCCCTCGGGGGACTCCTTGGCAACCCTAGAAGGACCGGCAGCCACCGACCGGTTCCGGACGGAAGTCCGCCCGCCGGCCGAACGAATCCCGGTTAGGGGACGATTGACTGGTCGTGGCTCCGGTGAGTGGTTAGAAGAAGGGGTGAACCATTGGCTGGACAGGGAATCGAAGTCTGGGAAGGATGATGGGAACCCCCCCAGGAACCAGAAATGGAGCAAGAAGGAGAGGAAGCCATGGGAACTAACCTGAAAAGAAAAACTCAAGCCAAGACAGAGCACGGAGAGAATGGACGAGAGATAAAAACGCTGGCGGACTCAAAAGGGGCAACGACGGAAGAAGTGGGGAAGATAGGAAGATAAGGGCTATTTGTCCTCATGACGCCATCTCGAAACACCCCATGATCGTCCGATCTGACCACGCATCCATCTTCAGTTGGGAGGCGTTTCGACGACCTGCCAATGCGATAAGCTCGAAAAGACCACCAATGAAAAGGGGGGCGTTAACCTTATCGCAATGATACCGTTCGCCTTTTCGTAGCACTGCCCGAGGGAAATCCTCCCTAATCCCAACAAAGGCAAAATTATGGCGCGAAAATCGGCCACCTAGAGGATATTCACACCCATTTCGCGGGTAAGTAAGCGCTCACCCATCTCAGGGATGGGGGGCATCTGATACGGCTGGCCGTTTCCCCGGGTAGTATTATCTTCTGTGCGGTTTTCGAAAGCAATGATGTGACAACAAAACCCAAGGCCAGCGTCGGCCTCCAGTGCCGGTCTCCAGCATCGGCCTCCAGCGTCGGCCTCCAGTGCCGGCCTCAGCGCCGGCTTCCAGCGTCGGCCTCCAGTGCTGTCCTCCAGTACCGGTCTCCAGCGTCGGCCTCCAGCGTCGGCCTCCAGCACCGGCTTCCAGCGTCGGCCTCCAGTGCCGTCTTCCAGTGTCGGCCTCCAGCGTCGGCCTCCAGCAGCAGCACCAAAGACCAGCGCCCAGCGTCGGCATCAAAGTTACACGTTAACACCAAAGACAGACGTCCAGCGTCGGCCTCTAGTGCCGGCCCCCAGCGTCGGTCCTCAGCGCCGACCTCCTGTGCTGGAACTCTGACTCCGGCCTCCTGCATTGGCTTCGGCCTCCGGCATCGGCCCCTAGCGTCGGCCCGCAGTATCTCTACACAATGTAATTTCATACAGCCGACCCCGCAATCTAAGCACCTCGCTCACCAAAATCACGGGCAAGTGTTAGCCTGATAGGCAGTTACCGCTATAAGCGGCCCTTATCCAGCAACAATCCAACGACTTACCGTTCGATGAAACATCACAACAGGACGGATTCGACGGTTCCAACAGACCGGTAAACGGGATCCCCAACAGGTATAAAAAGAGGACCCGTGCTCCATGCAAGGGGACTCTCTCTGAAACCTCCTCTAGAACAATTCTACCAAAATCATATCCCTGTTCGACGACTCACTAACTTGGGCGTCGGAGGGTCCCCGCCGGAACCACCGGTCCGGGACTTTTTGCAGGCTCCAGGAGGAAGACGGCGGCCTTTCTGCACACACGATGATCCTAGCCTGTCCGACGTTCATCATATGTGATTCGGCCGCAACAATTACCATCATTATCATTATTATTATTTATAAAATAAGTCACGTGCGCTGCATGCCTGATCCTCGCAAGCTTCCTGCCACAAGAGCCGTCGTATCTCCCCCTTTCCTCCCTTTACCCTGGAAGACGGGAGAGATGAAACTTTTAATGTCGGATAAAATCAACAGGTTAAAGCTATCCCCGAATTAAAGTAAATGGCGACCCTCTCCCTCCGCTCCTCCTTGTCGCCTTCGCCCCGTTCCCTCCTGCCCTTCTCTTCTCCCCCAAATCCCTCTCTCAGCTCCATCTCCCCCCTCCTCCTCCACCGCCGCCGCCGTCTAGTCCCGCCACCGATCCGGCGGACGGCTGCGATGGGCTCCGCTCCCTCTGCCGCCAGGGCTTCTCCCACGTCCGGCTTCGACGCGACCGTCGTTGATGCTCTCGGCGATGTCAGCATCCTCGCCGCGTCCACCGGGGAGCCCTTCTTCTTGAGGGATCTCTGGGATCAGAACGAGGTTATAATTGTCTCCTTCTTTTTTTTTTTTTTTAATTTTCTTTGATAGTTTTCTCGTAGCGGTGATCCTGCCAAAGGAAGTCTTGATTTTGAGTGCTTTGATTGCCCATAGGATTTCTCTTCCCCGTTTCCATCAGATAAAATTCGGCGATCGTTCTGAGACTGTATTACTGTAAATTACTTGAGCTGGTGGAAGTGCTTTGAAAATGTGTGAATCGATTACTCTATCGAATTCCGAGGAGGAAATACTCTTAAAAGGACTTTTTGAGGAATAAAATAAAGAAGAAGCCTCCGATTTTACCCTGGCAATAAGAAAAAGAAAGCCTCTGACTGTACCCTATGCTTCTTCTTCTTGTTGTTTTTGAAGAAATGGGTATGTGGATCCACCGAATTATTAAAAGAGAAAAAAAAACAATTAGTAATTTTTTTGTTGTTCGTGATGAAACATTCTAGAAAATATTTGCACATCTTACAGAAGAATTTGACACGGTATATGAGCATGTTTGTGCATAAGATAAGGATGACAGATAATTTGACATTGATGGAAATATTAGAAAGTATAGAATAATAATTTTAGTCTAAATGTAAGTTTAAGAGTAGAGTTTTTAGGAGTAGAGTGGACTAAGGATAAAGCTTTGCAACACTATATTGAAGTTGTTCAGTGTTTTGCTAATGGACATGAAAGGATCTACTAAAGGGGGCTCCCGAACTTCGTTGAAGTATAAGCAAATGTGAAGGATGACTGACAAAGATTTTCAATGTTAGCTGTTAGAAGGAACTATACATGCAAAGCATATCATGACTATATGCCTGTTTCCCTTAATTACAATCTGCTTCATAAAGTGTAATCCAGTAATAATATGCAATTGTTTTTGTCCCTCTGTAGCATTATTTTGATACTCTTTCTGCATCTAAATGATTACATATTTTCCAGGGAATGGCTGTGGTTGCGCTTCTGAGGCATTTTGGGTGCATTTGCTGGTGAGAGGATAATCACTAGTAGAAAAGGTTCATAGTTCTCTTTGATCAAAATGTGACCATAATTCCTTTCCTTTGTTCATATTCTTAAGCTGGGAACTTGCTTCTGTTTTGAAAGAAGCAAAGCCAAGATTTGATTCAGCTGGTGTTAAACTAATTGCAGTTGGTGTTGGTACTCCTGACAAAGCTCGTATTCTTGCTGACCGGGTATTCATCCTCCTAGTTTTATAATTTATCACTGCTAAGTATAATGTGATAAAATGCAGAACATGAATTTTGTAGCTCCTATACTTGAGTTCTCATGGCATGTTTTATTCTTGAGGTGACTAGAATGGAATCATTGGATTGGTTATTTTAGATTACTCCATCTGTCAATAATGTTGAATTTTAGCTGTTTTGGGTGCATGTTGAGGTGTTGCGGTGTGTAGCAATAATGGTTTTCCAAGAGGTGGTAAACTTACTAAGTAATGTCTTGTTGTTTGGCATGCGCTTGTTTTAAATCTCATGAGAGCTTGGAAATGGCTTCATTGGCTTGATGTTTTCCTGGAAAGTTTCTTGGATGGATGCAGTCTCCCTCCAAGACTCTTCCTCTAAATCAAACGAGGCCATAGTATGTGCTTAAATCTAATAGCAGATAATCAGGTGTTGCTTACTTTCTTATTTTAGGCATGAGATTTGCATATATCATCAACAATTTTTATTACTTGATCATAAGTATTTAGTGATTATCCCATCCTTTCAAAATTGATGAAGCATGAAATTCTGGACTGTTGATAGTCTATGTTCTGGCATGTAAGTTCATAATAGCATTTGGTCTGCGATCTTTTCTCATCTCTTTCCTCTCAAATGATATACTTTTATTATGAAATTTCTACTTAACATTTTCAAGAAAAAAACAAGCCATCTATATGAATTGATGCATTAGTTTCTGTGTTAATTAATATCTACGTCTTTGCAATGTGCAGCTACCATTTCCATTGGATTGCCTTTATGCAGATCCAGACCGCAAGGTGATGAGTCATGCTATCATTCCTATTAATTTTGCCTGAATTGCCATGTCAAGCTCTCACACCTTAATTTTTTTAGGCATATGATCTTTTGGGCCTATATTATGGTTGGAGCCGTACCTTTTTCAATCCAGCCAGTGTAAGTGTTATTTTTGTTATCAAATTTGTATCATCTGTATCACCGGCATTGATGAAGGGACAAAAAATTGATATAATATCTAAGATGTTAATTTCATCGATTTTTTTGTCCTTTCTTTTTTCCCCGACTTTCACGGAATAGGCCAAAGTTTTTTCAAGATTTGATTCTCTCAAGAAAGCAGGAAAGAACTATACAATTACAGCCACTCCAGATGATAAGGCTAGTGTCCTACAACAGGTCATATCTTTTTTCCATTCTCCTCTGCTCAAGAACATTTGTCATTAATATGGAACATGGTGATAAGTTGATTACTTCAGCATTCCAAATTCCTCATTAAATTGTCATTTTTTATTAGGGTGGCATGTTTATATTCAAAGGGAAACAGTTGTTATATGCAAGAAAAGATGAAGGGACAGGGGATCATGCACCTTTGGATGAAATCTTTGATGTCTGCTGCAAGATTCCCGTAGCATGACTCTAGTTTGCAGATTGTAAGCAACTATAATGGGTAAGTCAACAAGTGGTATAGCTTTTGTAATTTTTTTGGTACAAGTGATATGGCTTTTGTTATCATTTACATTAAAGACTGCTTATTCTTACAGGTAGTCATAGTTAAAAATTATGTAGAAGCAGCCATGGCTTGATCATCTGAAAAATGCTAACCATGTCATTGTGAGTTTGACTATGTACATACCCAGTGCACATGTTTATGCTTCAAGTAGTACACCAGTTTCATTTTGCAGCTCAGTATTTTTGAAATTAACCTAACCATGTGCAGTGAAACTTAGTATCTACTAACCATTTCCATCTTTGGATATTCTGCCTAAATATAAAAATGTGCTGCTTGACATACCTCTATGTCTGTCTAGATACTGGAACTAGCTACTTTTATAGAGAAGGAAATCCTAACCATTTTCTCTAGGCCATACTAATGTTTTTACTATAGCGGCATGGAGAATTTATTGATGGGAAGGATTCACATGATTATAGAACTTCACCATGTGTTTTTCTACTTTCTTATTATATGAGAGATATCATGTGGTTGATGCAATATGTTTTTCATATCTTCATTTGGTTGTAACATCAATAACATAGAGAGCAGAAAGTGGCGAATATTATGTATCCTTGAGAGCATGAATTGTATCATTATTTTCTTTTTTCCTTCACATTGTTACACATTGTGCATTGATGTATATCAACATGATCAGCTATGTTACTACAACTATACTATCATTAATTTCTAACAAGTAAATACTGAAATTAAATATTAACACTTTCTTAGTTAATCGTGTCTTTATACAGTTTAGCCCAGAATTGGAAGAATACAAGGTTTTCTCTGGATTTATGAATAGGGGAAGTTTTTTCAATGACTAAAACCCCAAATCTATTTGAACTTTCTCAGGATAAAAACACCTATTTTAACTTTCATATGGAGATTATTAATGGTTTAAGGGAGCTTGGTTTAAGGGAAGGAGCTCCTTTTCTGAGGTGGCTGATTGATTCCACAGCACCCAGGAGGTGCACAGCTATTGAAACTTTTAGATTCTCAATGTTGGAGGTTTGGAGGGAATTGAAGACCTTTCGTGATGGAATGCTAACGAAGTTCTTTTATCTTTTCATCAATAATGGGTTGTTCAATTGGCAATAAATGATCGAATTGTTACCTTTTAAAATAGGAGGAAGAGGGACTGGATCTCAAGCCTAAATGGTATACGGTGTCATCTGGGGCAGGAAATGGTGGGTTTTCTCCTTTTTCAGGATGTCATTGTGCCCATTCTTTGTAGTTCAACTTCAAGCACGTCAGGAATGTCAAAGGATTTGCTAGGCTCTCTGAGATCAATGTGGACTGATTGGTGGCTAAATAGGATCCATTTAAGCTATCTTCAGATGTTTCCATGATGGCTTTATTTTGAGATTGAAAGAAATCATAAAATGTTATTAAGAAAGGAAAAATCAGTTTCATAAGTCTTCTGTAGCACAAATTTACTAGTTTTTGAGGAATGGCTGCTGCGGCATATAGGTTTTGTTTCATTTCCTTTTTTCATGTCCTGGTGCTGCATATACTTGTTTTATTTATATTAATTATTACTTTACAGCCGTGTTTGACATAATGGGTACATATTGGTTTGCCTTGACTGAAAAGTGAAATTGAAAAAAATGGATTGTATAAAAATTTAACCACATGATGTTTGTCATGTTATTCAAACATAATTCTTATAGATTTTAACAATACAGTAATTCTGATGTGTTGGTGAAAATTGGTCTACTTGAACTGTTTGACAATACCATGCACATCTAAGAACTTTTGATTTGTAGGTGTAGAGAAATAATTTAAAATGGTTTGGACTACCATGGTCTAATTTCACATTTACTGACTTTTCAATCTATCTACAAGAGTGAGAATTCATGCCCCTCTTTGAACAAAAGATTGGCATGAGTCATTATTCTATTGATTTCGAGAAGCATTCTAATCATTTGCAGTTTTACTCGTTTCCTGTTGATCTGTGGCTTCCTGTCCAGCCTGTCTTTCTGGTTGTTGGAAACTTTATTTTTCTTTGCTTTGATTGAATTTTTAGAGAACTATTTGTCATTTGATAACTAGTTGTAATGACTGAGAATGGCCCGCCAAAAAGATGATATTTGAATTTTTGATCCTATATAAGTATCCAAGATTTATCAATTCCAAAGCTGTTGTGTGATCGAATATTTGTTAGCATGGGCTCTTATATGCTCTCCCAGTTCTTGACCCTATATAAATATTCAACATATACCCATTGTATAGCCGATGAGAGATTAAATACATGCTTAACATTGGTTTTCACATCAGCTAAAGAAAATTCTCTCTCTCTCTCTCTCTCTCTCTCTCTCTCCTTTCATAATTTATGCTTGCTACAAATGCCCTTTGTTCCAAATGGGATAGGTTGTTTATTAATTCAGCACTGACATTGATTATCCAAAATTGAGATTAAGGAATTGAAAATAATTTATAGGGCCAATTGGATCCCTAAGTTAATGTCCTCTTCATAATAATAGTTTTTTATTATTTATTAAGGCATCCAACAAGGTATAATATCTATTCTTACGGTTATAGCTTACCTATTAACATGTATCATGTCAATTTCATTTCCTTGGGGATCGTTGTTGTCGATTATATCATTGATAATTTTTATTTTCCAAAGATAATAATAAGTGAAAATCGCTTCATTGTGTTCTTCCAAAAGTTATACATATATTTACCTAGCATATGTACATACATAACTCAATGTTGGGTGTAGACAAATTAAGGAATATATATCCTGGAAGGTTGTATTTTATGTATATTGATTGTGTATCATGTATTGTTGACCTCTGTAGAGTTTTTAGCAACAGCAGGCATATTTTTAAGATCAATATGCTATTTCTGTGTCATTTTATCAACTTAGATGACGGATCCTTCACATATCTTATGCAGACTTGTATTATTTATTCTAACATGTGATTAGCAAACCTTTTGTATAAAGGCACTGTTACTTTTACATTCTCATTGAGTAGATTAAATTCTTCCTGAGAAGTTCCCAGTTACATGGCCTCTGTAAAATGTTGTCAACTTGCGGACCCAATCTTTTTATTTGGTGTTGTTGCAACTCATTTGCATTTTTTCTAGGTTATGAGAGACACAAATTGGAAGCCTAGGGGCATGCTGATTATCTACCTGCTATTCCACAAGCTAGGTTGAAAAGAATGCAACATCTTGGCAGCTGATTATGAATACATTAAAGTTGGAATTTTTGATAGTATTACTTGATGTGAATATGTTAGTTAGGTCTGAGTTATTGTTGGTTTGCATGGTGACTTCAAAAACTTTAATTTCCCTTATGCACATTATTAGCAATTACATTGCATCGAACTTCACACGTGAATATATGAATTTATTCAGAATGCAAGGTATGAGTTCTTCCTTTATTTGTAAAAGCTAGTCCGATAAGATTTCTTTGCTGTGTTCAATTGCGGTCTGGAATATGTGAATTGTTTCAAGATAGTCATACTCGTATAAGTTAATTGTTGATGAATTTATGTGGCAATATTTTATACATTCTGGCGGGACTTATATTTAATAATTATATTTCAGATTAATATGCATCAGGTGACGTGCATTGCACATGCAGTAGCAAAGGCGTGCGATCAATCCAGATGCACATTTTATGCATCGAATGTCGATGCACAAAGATTTTTCTTTGTAACAAGTCAGAACCTTTAAAAAGTTAACTGAAAGATAATATTTAGAGTCTTTATTCTCATACAAGTATTTAAGATAATACTTATTGTCTTATCGAAGTAAGATTAAGCAAATACTAGAATGGTTCTTACATCAGCTAAAAAAAGTTCTTTGTACCAAATACGTACGATAGGTTGTATGCTAATTCAGCATTGACATTATTGATGTGTCCAAATTGAGACTAAGGAATTAAAAAATATTTACGGGGCCAACTAGATCCCTAAGTTAATTTCTTCTTTAAAATAATAACTTTTTATTATTTATTACGGCGGACAACAAAACATAATTTCTGCTCTTCAGGTTATAGCGTACCTATTAATATGCATCATGATAGTTTCAATTTCCTAGGGATCATTGTCCATTATATTACTGAGAATTCGTATTTTTTCAAACATAATATTTGATTCCTAATATATTAATTATATTATAAGGAATCAAATATATTTATCAACATAATATTTATCAAATACATTTATCTGACAAAATATTCCATTATATTATAAGGAATCAAATATTAGTTAATTGTTGGTGAATTAATGTAGGGATAATTTATCAATTTTAATACCACATGGATTTAAAATCAAGACCCAGCTTTTAGTGGATTTCAAAATGGATTTAAACCACATGGATCGATGTTGGTTGCACTATTTTAAAATCTATATTCGATGAGGTGTGATAGACTGATGTAGCCACACAAAAACGATTCTATGGTTTAATTTTAGATGCCAAACTTGCAGTTGACCTGAGAAGTGGCTCATCACACTCAGGGCGCAACCAGCTTCAGCCTATATTCCAGACCAGATACCACTGAAGTTAATGCCAAAAATTTTCAGCTTAAGTTTCAAACTAAATCAAGCAAGCTAACAAGCAAATAAATTTGAGTCTGCCCACTCCATCTAGCAAACTTTAGTTAAAATTTCTTGGTCTACTCCTAAGAATCACGGCCCAACCTACAAGACCCTGGACCAAAAGAAACTTTGGGTCAAACCATCCTCTTTAGTTGCGTTGCACTTTCAACCATGTTCCCTATAATTTTAATAAAACTGAGAGTCTCCTAGCATTCGACGTCCCCTAGCATTCGGACTTTGAAATTTAAAACATAAACCCCTCCCCTCTCTTGCTGAGATAAAGTTTCCTTGCACTCGAAGGCTTCATCGAGTTCGAGGATCTGACCAACGCCGAGATGGCTCCCGCTGACCCTGAGGAGCATGTCATCCTACATCGCAAGGTCAGACAGCATTCCTCTCTTATGCAGAAAAGAATAAGAAATAAAAGAAATATTAATTCTCACTAATTCTTGTTATCATTAATTGACGGCAAAACCGCAAAAGGATTAGCTCTCATTCTCTCTCTCTCTCTCTCTCTCTCTCTCTCTCTTTCTCTTTCATTTTTTTTCTTTTTCCATAGAAATATATTTGGCTTGTCCTTTAAGAAAGACTAAGCTGTTGTTAATTAATATTATCTTTTTTTTAAAAAAATTAAGATATCACAAAATAATATTGTACTTTTTTCAAATAATTCTTAATCAGGCCACTTTCTGACGAAAAAAATATTAAGTTTTTCAATTGTTTGTGCTAATTTGTAGAGTAGAAAGGTAGAATTAATTGCGAGTATTTACCATTAGTTCTTATTTTTCTACCCCTATTGATTATTTTCTTCATATCCCTCTATTGATTTTTTTTTTTTCTGAGATTTGTGGTTGTATATTGAGTTTTCTTTTTTCTGGTTTAGAGGAACATACAATACTATATTTGAAAAATTATTTATGTCGATTGTTTTTATTTCAATTATAGTATTTTATGAAAATTTTGAAAAAAAATCTTTTTCAATGTGTAGAAAAAGAGGGCAAAAAAAAAATTCGATACATGATTATCCAGATTTAAAACCTAAACCTTTTTTTTAAATAAAAAGTAAAAAGATTAGACCTCAACATGTTGTCAAATTTAGGTTTTGTTCTCAATACCGTTCTTGTGAGGGTTGCTCACTTTATATAAAGTTGTCGGACTAATTACAAGGCTAAAAATCAGCCATTACATAAGATACACATGATTATGTAAGGTAAGAATAAATATTTATCAATTCTATGCATATACAATATACACTACACTTATGGCAATGATGCTGATTTTCTACCTAAATAATTCTCCCCTTGATGCGCCCTTAGTTAGCCAATCTGAATTTCAAAATTTAAATTCAAAACTTTCGCTTAACTGGTCCTTTGGCTCGCCAAATTAGTCATGAAATCTGTCATTTTTGCATATCAAATCAGCCTTGGAATCTACCATTTCTGAGCACCAAATCAGCCTTGGAATCTACCATTTCTGCTCCCTTGACTAGCTGTTAATTCTACTAATATCCTCCCTCAAATTGATGCTGGGCGATTGAGAAGCATCAATTTGTCAATTAAGAACTGATGTCGGGAACGAGAGAGAGCCTTGGTGAAGACATCAGCAGTTTGGTGTTCAGTAGAAATGTGTGGAAGAGTAATCTCTTGACGAGCAAAAGCTTCACGAATGGAATGACAATCCACTTCAATATGTTTGGTGCGCTCATGAAAAATAGGATTGGCAGCAATTTGAATAGCACTGGTATTATCAGCATGAAGAGGAGTAGGAGTAAGCTGTGGAACAATAAGTTCGCCCAACAACCCTCGAAGCCATATAATTTTAGAATAAGCAGACGACATAGCCCGATATTCAGACTCGGTGGATGACTTCGATACGCGAGCCTGCTTCTTACTCTTCCAAGAAATGAGGGCGTTGCCAAGAAATATACACCAACCCATAACAGAACGACGAGTATCCGCAACCCTTCAATTGTAAAGAATTCTCAGAGGAAAAAATAAGCCACGACCAGATGTCCCTTTGAGATATCGAAGAAGACGACGGACAGCGGCCAAATGTGTCTGACAAGGAGCCTGCATAAACTGACTGACCTGCTGAACAGCAAACAAAACAACAGGTCGAGTAATGGTCAAATAATTCAAACTGCCCACCAGCTGCCGATACATTGAAGGATCAGATAAGGGATCACCATCCGCCTGACGTAATTTTAAATTGACCTCCATAGGTGTAAGAACCGAATTTGAGTCTTGTAAAGCTGCCAAACTTCCAGTCATGTGATTGGAAGCTACAGAGTCAATTAACCAAGGAGAAGGAAGGAGATGTTTCTTGCCTTGGAGACCAAGAGCAGAAAGGGCAGAAATAATCATCTGTTGAACCTGCTCGGGCGTAATGTTGGAAGAAGAAATTGGAACTGTGGGCAGAGTGGAAGACATAGGCACAGAAGCATACTGAACAACAGTATGAAAAATAGGAGCAGATTTATTCTGAGGGCGTATACGATAATCCTTAAGGATATGACCCTTCTTCTTGCAATAATTGCATAATTTCTTGCTGCAATATTTTGTAATATGCCCAATTTCCTTGCAACTATAACATTGTGGTGGAGATCTAGATCGTCCTTTGCCTTGAGCAGCGTATGCCATATTAACCATCTCAGAACCACCAGTGTTTTGATCAAGGCCAAGCTGTGAGGCAAGACGCTGTTCTTCACGCAAGAGTTCACCCAAGCAATCCTTCAAAGAGGGGACAGGTGTGCGATTGATTAACCCAGCTTGTGCACTTTCAAACTCGGGTCTGAGCTTCATCAAGAATTGATCCTGCTGGCTTTCAAAATGAACCGCTTGTAGTGCTGCCAAAGCTTCTTTGGGAACCTGAGAATGTACCAATCCAGAATAATCACTCCATAAATTAATAAAACCAGAATAAAATTGCTCAATAGAAAGATTCCCCTGGTGATAGTTTCCAATGTCTAACTCCAATTGAAACTTTCGGGCAGAATTATTTTGATAATAAATTTGCCGAAGATAATCCCATATTTCCTTAACAGTAGTGAACCTACGAAGATTATTGACATATGAGGTTCAACAGAGTTGAGTAGCCAGGAAGCAATTTTAGCATCCTTGCTTTCCCATAATCTAAGCTCCTTGGAATCAATTGGAGCCTTAGAAGACCCATCCAAATGACCCCATAACTCCTTCCCTTTCACAAACATCCTGAACTGAAATTCCCAACTGGTGTAGTTCTTGCCATTAAGGCGAATAATAGAATTTTTTTCAGACATAATAAAAAAATTGACAGAGCAGAGAAATCACAACAGTTACTCTTCAGAATCTATCGACAGCTACCAAGCAACAGAAAAAACAAGATCCGATAGTCACCAAGAAACCCTCAAGAAATCAAGAATCCAAACAAGCCAAGAGAAAACCACGAAAATAATTTGTGGTCACCAAGAAACCCTCAAGAAATCAAGAATTCAAACAAGCCAAGAGAAAACCACGAAAATAATTTGAGGCTATGATACCATGTCAAATTTAGGTTTTGTTCTCAATACCCTTCTTGTGAGGGTTGCTTACTTTATAAAGTTGTCGGACTAATTACAAGGCTAAAATCAGCCATTACATAAGATACACATGATTATGTAAGGTAAGAATAAATGTCTATCAATTCTATGCATATATACAATATACTCTACACTTATGGCAATGATGCTGATTTTCTGCCTAAACAATTCTCCCCTTGATGCGCCCTTAGTTAGCCAATTTGAATTTCAAAATTTAAATTCAAAACTTCCGCTTAACTGGTCCTTTGGCTCGCCAAATTAGTCATGAAATCTGTCATTTTTGCATATCAAATCAGCCTTGAAATCTACCATTTCTGAGCACCAAATCAGCCTTAAAATCTACCATTTCTGCTCCTTTGACTAGCTGTTAATTCTACTAATACATGTAACCAAACCGGGCATAAAAACTAGATTGTGTCAAATTATATTTTAATCATAAAATTAATATATATATATATAATTAAATAAGTTAAATAAGAAGTATTTACAGTTCCATTAATCATAAATTCTAGATACTATCTCTACGATATGCAAACTATTTCATAGGAACTTCATGGTCCAGAAAATACTTGTCACCTTTTTCCTTGATTGTTTTCATTCCCATGGCTGATAATGATAATGCCTTTTAGGTTGATATCAAAAAAGCCAGAAGCAGGCACCAAAATAATACAAATCAGTGCCAAGATCAAGATAAAAAAAGCCAGATGCCAGCACTCTCTATAATCCAAAGAAGATTTTTGTAGGTGGTTTACCTCCTAATCTGATAAAGGAGTTTAGTAATTATTTTAAATATTTTGGTGAAATTAATGAAGTTGCTCTGATGCATGATATGCTGGAGGTTTTGGTTTCATAAAGTTTAATTCAGAAGAACCTATAGTAAAGGTATTGCAGAATAGGTTTTACGAATTAAAAAATAAGAAAGTAGAGGTCAAGATGGCAATGCTTAAGCATGCTAATAACCGTAACGATGAGACTAACACTGGTGTTGGTAGAGGATATGATTTTGGTAATTGCTAAGCTAGTTTTTGCCCAACCTGCAATCCTAGCTATGTTTGTTTTCCAGCCCATTTCTCTCCATTTTTTGCTGTCCATGCTAGTTTTGTAGGAGAATGCCTTACTGGATACTACAACTGCATGCCTGCATACTACTCGAGTCCTTTAGAGAGCTAGGGATTGGTGCCTATAATGCAAAATCTGATGCCTTTTAGCAATATTAGTTCTAGTTTGTATCTTGGCTAGGGTGACTGCATGATTGGATATAATGTAGCTATTGGCTACATGATCTGAACTAGATGGTGGTGATAGAGTACCTCAACAAGAGTAAAACAAGAATGTAACTGCATGATAGCATTATGGTTGGTGAGTTGAACATTTTGTTGTCCATTTTAATTCTTAGAATCTCAAGTTCTACTCTTATAATAATTGTTATCATGTTTATTATATCAATTTCTGAGATCAAATTATTAGAAATCATTTCAGACCTTGGAATCATTGCTTTAATTTGTGTTCATTACTAATCTATATATATATATATATATATATATATGCTTTTCAATTATCAATGATTATTCCATTGTTGCATAACATTTGTCTCTCGTGTTCATTACTAAACTTTTGCGTGTATTGCCTTTCAATTATTGATGATTATTCTATTATTACATAACATTTATCTCTCTTTTTGATAGAATGCTCAACCAAGTACCTTCTTTCAGTCTTTGTCAATCCATATTCTAGACTATCCTGCATAATTTTGATACTTGGCTATGTCGTTAGGATCAGCAGCTAGGTATAAGAAAGAATACAATTAATCATGTTAACAATTGAGATGACCTTGTGGCTAAGCTGATATATTTGACTTATATATATATATATATGCAGTGCATATGGGAAAGTTTTCAGTCATTCACCTTGAACTTTGTTTGTTTGTGTGGAGAACTTTTCCTTTTCCTAGTTGAATGATCTCTCAATTTTTTTTTCATTTTTTTCAGTTTGAAAAGTGGGAATGCTTTAGTTATCTTTTTATTGGTTTTATTTAGTCATCTTTTATTGATTTCATGCTGAATCTAGCCTCAAGTAGAACTGAATTTTATGCTTACACAGATGAGGCCCAAGTATTATGGGGCACAACAATTATGGGCCATAAGAATGGATGAATGATGGATATCGTAACCAAGAAAAGACCTGCACCAGAGGGTGGTGCAGGAAGCACGATCGGACATGCGGATTGGCCATACGCATGTATTGAGGCCCAATGGGCTTTGTTGCGCACCAAATTGCATGTGATTCGATTGTATTCACAATCCAAACCCATGTTTGAGTGGACAAAAGTAGGATTAATAAGCCTTAGACCGCATTCATTCGATTATCAAACCATACTAAAAGGTATAAGATTATTATACCAACCACATCCCTTAGGTTTTTCAATCTTGTGTGGCCTTCCAAACATGCCCCTAATGTGTTTGCGATGCACATATTTTTGGGCTTGGTAGGATACTATTGGAGATTTGTAGAGACATTTTCCAAAATAGCTATACCTCTATTTTACTTGGCCAAACAGAAGGTGAAGTTTGAGAGGATAGATGAGTCTGAACAAAATATTTATGAATTGGAGGGGAGACTAGTACCAACTCCTATATCGACTCTTCTATTAGGAATTGTAAAGTTCACCACATACAATAATGCTTTTAAGAAGGGCTTTGGTTGTGCTCTCATGCAAAATGAAAAAAATGAAAGCATATGCCTCCAAATAATTAAAGTCATATAAATAGAATTATCCCATACATGATCCTCTAACTTCATTTGGAAGTTACTCTGTGAAGGCCCACCGACCAGTCTTCTTTTATCCTCCAAAATTCCATCCATTCAATGACATTGTATAAGGTGCAAGCTAAGTAATGAAACTTTGGAGCATCTTTTCTTCTATTATGCAAGTTCAAAAGCTCTTTGGGTTTTATGAGAAATATTTATATTGCACACATTCGATCCATTCACCCCCAAGGAATTCCTTCTTAGGAAGTCTAAGTCAAATGGTATAGTCTTCTCTCAATCATTATTAGTATCCATCTTATGGAATCTATGAGAGATAAGGAATGAAGAGATCTTTCATGATATTTAGGCTACTTAGACTTTGTTGTTCATAATGCTTTATATAAATAATTGAATTCTATAGTCAGAGATCCATGAACTTTCATCTCAATCATTTTGTCCTTCAGTTATTCACTTGATCAGTAGATGAACTTTCGTTATATATATATATATATATATATTCTCTGTGTTTGTGTGGAGAACTTCTTATGGTTGAATGTCTCTCAATTTTTTTTTTATTTTTTATTTAGTTTGAAAAGTGGGAACGCTTTAGTCACCTTTTGTTGATTTCATTTAGTCATCTTTTGTTGATTCATGCTAAATAAAGCAGAACTGAATTTTATGCTTGCACGGATGAGGCCCAAGTATTATGGGCCCCAACAATTATGGGTCGTAAGAATGGATGAATGATAGATGTATGATGGATGTCACAAGGATGGGTGTTGTACAAATCTTAAAAATCTCCCTCACTAGATTTTTTCTTCTTCCTGAAATGAAGCCAACATCTTGTTGTCAATGCTGTGAATCTTTTGTGTTAGCAGCACCCGCCGACGTGTTTCATTCCCTATAGTTGGCGGCAATGGTATTTTGCATCATCCAACAATTTAATCTATTGGGTTCACAACTTGTAGTCGGCGATCTATATTTTTCATCATCCAAGCGTATGACTTTATCCATAAAAAAATACTTAAAAAACAACTTTGATCTAAAATTGCTATCATTTTCATACTCTCTCTCAAAATATAGACTATCCCTCAAAATCTTTTTCTTTTTTTTGGGACTGCTAACCCTTTCTCACCATTCACCATTATTAGATTCAGAGGTGACGTGAATTCCTCCTGGATGTACTTTTTTAGAATATTTCTCTACAATATTTTACTATAGTAATTAATTCAAGAATATTTTAGTTAAGCTGTGAAGAGATTTCTTTTACTTTTTTTTGGAACTTATCTTTTTTGTTTTTCAGAGGATTTCAGAGTTCACCTTGTATTGAGTTAGGGGATATGGCAGTTATCATCAAGTGATGAGTGTAGGACAAGGTTTAGATCTCTAGTTAACTCACAATAAGCTGTATTTGATCTGATTTGGATATATAGATATAGTTGTTTATGTGCTTATCATGGGTAAAAATGTAAAAAATAAGTTTTTCAAGTATAAAAAAAGTGAAGAGCAACAAGTTTGCTGAAAAAGTAGCAACTATAAACTTATTGGAGAAAAAGCAGCTTATGAAGTTGTTTAAGGAGAAAAAATTGATTTCAAGAGATAAGTTCAAGCACTGCTCGGACTTCGTTAGAGTTTGGAGAGGCCGATGCCTATCAAAGCATCACGGCAAAGATGATGAAGATGTAGAATGGTTAGCTTAATAAACTTCAACAAGCTAAAAAATAGAAATTTGTTAGAGTTGACTTGAAGTCCATAAGCCCAATATGGATAAGGCCCAAATACATACATACTTTCATAGATTAAAAAATATGAATTCTAGCCTATGTACAACGATGAAGATTTCTCCCCTATATAACATATAAACATATAAAGTCTTGACCTTAAGAGCATCTATTCATCAATTAATCAAAGAGTCAAAAAGAGATTCTCATGGGTGCAAGACGGTTTAGGGTTGTGTGAGAGAGATTGTAATCTTTTATTCTTCAAAATAAATTTTTTCTTGTTTGTCTTGAATACAGGTCAATCCTACTGAACTATATATATATATATATATTTGTTCTTTCCTATTAACCCTTTCTTCTTCCTTTGCTGTGTAAATTACAACACATATCTTGATCAAGATCCACTTACATTTCAAAACATTTCATGCTGCACTGCCTCTTAAAATTATTTTCCTCACCAAATTATTGCCAAACTCAGAGACTTTGATTGCTTTTTCCATTACAAGGCCCAGCTTCACATATATATTACCAAAAAAGTCTTTGTACACCGCCTCCAGTGCAGCAAATCCTACATGGCTTGATGCAATGAACAAAATAAGATAGCAGGAATACCATCTTAAATTTTGATGTGACATGCATTAATACATGTTTAGCTTTTTTTTTGGAATTTATGTACAGGCTGCAGTGCACGTTTTCTAAATGGGTATCATAATTTTATAACTATGGTATCGTAAATTTACAACTGGAATGTCGTAATTTTTTTTGGCTTTCTGAACGAGTGTCTTAATTTTATAACTACGGTATCGTAATTTTACAACTAAGGTGTCATCTTAAATTTTGACGTGATGTACATTAATACCTGTTCAGCTTTTTTTTTTTTTTGAAATTTATGTACAGACTGAATGGGTGTCGTAATTTTATAACTACGGTGTCTTAAATTTATAACTAGGATATCATAATTTTTTTTCTTTGTTAATGGGTGTTTTAATTTTATAACTACGGTATCGTAATTTTATAACTGGGGTGTCATTTTAAATTTTGACGTGACGTGCATTAATATCCGTTCAGCTTTTTTTTTGAAATTTGTATACAGACATGTTTTCTGAATGTGTATCGTAATTTTATAACTACGGTGTTGTAAATTTACAACTGGAATATCGTAATTTTTTTTAAGCTTTCTAAATGGGTGTCGTAATTTTATAAGTATGGTGTCATAATTTTACAACTGGGATGTCGTAATTTTTTTCCATCGGGATGTCGTAAAGCTGTCTTAACGTTTTTGAATGGGAGTCATAAAGCCATATATAATGCATGTGGACCAATAAAAAGAGACGGTATAGTCCATGTAAGATTTACTGTACCAGATGCGATGTAAAAAGCCTTTTCCTAACCAGGTTCTGTTTTTGGGGTTTGAGTGCTTCGGGATAAGAAGCCCAATTCCAACATGTAAGCGAACTCAAATTTGAGCCTTGATTTATAATCAACTCAATAGGATCCGGAAATGTAGGTTTGGTCACTGCCTGCATGTCTACTTTGTGTTCATCTTGACAGGCAAGCAAACTTTTAGGCAGTTCAGGTCTGAACGTCTCATTGCTGGAAACCAGAACTACTGTGAAAACGGTCCCATTTCATCTTTGTGTTCATCTTGACAGGCAAGCAAACTTTTAGGCAGTTCAGACCTGAACGTCTCATTGCTGGAAACCAGAACTGTGAAAACGGTCCCATTTCCATAACTCCTGGGCCTTGTCCACCCAATCCATTGAACCTTAACTTGACCTTCTAGCTCATGAACTTTGCCGTCAATAAGTTCTAGTTAGTATGAGTTCAATAATCCAAGTCCAACTGGAAGATCTCTGGCAGCAACACTATATATGTTTGCTTGTTGGACCAAAAGCAGGTGGTTTGTTTAGGATCTCAATTTCTATCAAATCATGGCATGTTTACAAGCTACTGTCTTCAGCATTCCATTCCATCTGAGACTTGGACCCATGGATAATGTTCCTTTAGATCCTACAATGCTCCAAGGAGGTGACCTCTGGCTGTCACTTCTGCTCCAACTGGTCTCCTCTCACCCACACAGAGGAACTGGATTGCATCTTTATGATCAGCACTGCATCAATAAAGAGGGATGCGGCACCCATTTAAATCACATATATTCCATATCACTGCTGGGATCAGAGCTTTCAGAATGCGGGGTCAACAAAGTGTTGGGGAGCACGGAATACCGTCCAAGATCACGGCTATAGCATATAAGTAATACAAAATTTTTTTACCGTTCTAATCTATGAGTATAAGATCATACCTTCAGATTTGAACCTTGGAATACTTTTATTCGATTGCTCGACCTTAACCTTTTAGCCTTCCGCCGTATTCCCGAAAATACATTCCTTCTCTCACAAGATGGTGGGATCTCTCGGCCGACCTAGGGTTTCTTGTTTTTCTTTTCCTTAAAACGTTAACCCTAGCAACCAACTGAGAGGGTATTTATAGGGCTACAACAGGGACCAATAGGCAAATATGAAAAGGACTTCCCACGTAATTAAATCTCTCAATCCTATCCCGGGTTAGGATTCAATTACGTAAATTACAATTCATTCCACTAAAGAATTATAATTGTACTCCTAGTCATATTCGAATTTATATTTTTGAGCCTTAATATTAAATACTTATTATCTCCCCACGTTAAGATTACAGATATCCATCAATTAAATTTAATTACTGATAATATAATTTAATTAGCTATTATTATCCTTGAGACTTATCCACTTAACTTATTTGATGTATCAGATTCAAAATCCACTTGCAAGATTTGATACAATCAAAACTTATAAGCTTTCTCAAGGGGATATCATCAATCCAAATTAACAGGACATGGATTCCTTCAACTATTAATATTCACTATATATAATGTTATTGCCCAACCCACTAAGTTTATTGACTCATATAGAATCTCACTCTATGTGTAATCAAAGCAATAATCACTACATACACGTGTCTAGAAATAGAATTCAGATTAAGAGCATAAGTAATCATAATATTCATGAGTTTTAAATTATTTTATAAGTCAGTATAAAATAATTAACTCAACTGGGTCTTGTTCAATACACACAAAGTGTACTAGCACAAATAGTTAGAATAAACCATTCCCCGTAGTCAAGACAGACCTACTAAAAATTTGTGCTACAGTTCTACTGATGGTGTGTCCAATTCCATCTAAAACTGTGAACAATAAACTTGTATTCCAAAAGAACTGATGATCTAGTCTTCTGTGTGTAAGCCGTACTCTACACACTAGATCAAATACTCTTTGTAAATATTAGACACATGCACATATATATAGTAAATGGCACACATTGCTCAAAATGAATTCTCATTAAAATGTAAAGACATAACATAAAGCATATCTTTTAGTCTATATCTCTATCACAAAGTACTGGCCTGATATGTATGACTAGGGCTCTAGGTGGCAACGGTTCAAATTGATTTGCTTTTGGTCTGTTAGTCTTGCCTGGATTAGTGGGCATGGTGTCAGATTACATAACCTTTTATTCAGAAGAAAATGTGGTTGTGAAGCTATTCAAATGGATGGAAACCTATCAAGAGGCACTCAAAGAGACTTCACCAGCAGGCAAGTTGACAACTATGATCTATGACTTCTTAACCAGACCTTTTCTTTGTTTGATATGCAGTACTTTTTTGCAAGACTGTTGTCACAGAATATATTTGAAACTTATACATTACATAAAGTCAAGCACTTTTGAGCAATATAATTAAACTACTATCTCTAGACCATAGCATTGAGAATCATGCATAGTCTGGCTAGCATATCATTTGATAAGAACAAGAAAGTAATGGTCATTGACCCTCCACCTTCAGTTACTCCCGTTGTCAGGCTTCAGCATAAGAGATAACCAGCCTTGCTTGAATCTATAGACCATTGTCAGCAGTATTCTCTTACCACTACTAACTTTCCTCTAATCAAAGGCTCTTCTATAAGCCAGGAAGCTTATACAAGGAGAAAGCAAAAGAGGATAGCAGACTTCTTCAGCCTTAGCAGCAAGGACCCCAAGGATTGCATTGAAGACGCTGTCCTATTCCCCAGGCTTCTTCAGGCACACAAAACAGAGGGGAACGTGGAGCATGCACTCATCCACTTGAACTTTCAAAAGAAACCCAGCAACTTGGACTGATAATGGGGACTGCCGGAAACAGTCCCAGACTGTGGTGTTAGGCATGGGGATTTTGGTGGTTTGTTTTAATACCTTTTCTTTCTTGGCTTTACCATTCTTTGTCCACCCGAATCCAACCATTACTTTCCCTGACTTTTCGGTAAGTATTAGCATAAACAAACATTTGGAATTAGGAAATAAAAATCAAAAGAATTGACAAAAGTGAAAAAAAAATTAAATAACAAGAAACTAAGAAAAAAATGTTTGTATATTTATGTGTATGGGAAAGAGACGGTATCCTCAGGTTATATTCATAAATATTTCTTGAATTCATCATTGAAAATTCATAAATAAATCTTAGAATTTGTGAAAAGTGAATAACTTGTTTATTGATTTTGACTTTTTAGAAAAACTGAAGAAACGTTCTATAAGAAAAGATTTATGAGTATTTCAAGAACAGTGTAACAATTTGCAAGATATCGATTATATGCTTAACTGTCAATGCCCCGACCTTTGCCCTCCCATCACATGCACCAGTGAAAAACAAAAGCTTAAATTAAGGAACAAAAACCCCTGGATAATGAGGTGTCTGGTATGGGGATGGAAGAAGTGCATCAGTGGTGATAAGGACATACGACACTTGCCCTTGGATGTTGACCTCTCATTCATCTTCATTTTTATTTTATGTTTTTTTATTTTTTTTCAGGAGGTGGAGAGAGAGAGAGAGAGAGAGAGAGCACATGAAACATGGGGCTTGGTAGGAGTGCAAGGGAGAGGCTTGAATGGGAACTATAATCGGGAGTTGGAGGAAAGCTCTCTCTCTCTCTCTCTCTCTGTGTGTGTGTGTGACTTTGGTAACGTTCCCTTGGACGCAGCTCTTGTCGCTCTCATTCAGTTCCTATCCAAATAGGTTCCCTCCTCCTTGGGCTATCTGAGCTCTTTTTTTGTGATCTTGCTTGAATTTTGTGCTGTCGCGCAGTGGCAGAAGCTTTGCTTGGAATGATTTCTTCTTTGTTTTCCCTTTATTATTTTCCTCTCATGATTAATTTAAAAATAAACCCAAAACTTCCTGTGTTGTCCTAAAGTAGCCATAGCGCTGATTGCTCTCCTTGTTTTATTGTATGAACGAATTATGAAAGCAGAGTATTGTAGGACCCATTTAGCTGCCTAATTTTGCCAATGTACAGCAGGCCGAAGGGAAGAGCCTATATATTTTTCTTGAATGACACTAAACAAAGAGGGAAAAAAAAAAAATGGAAGGAATAGATGCATGTCTCTCATGCATATATAAGTAAAGCCATTTATTTGTATTGTTTCCCTTTCATGATTTCAATATTGTCAGAAGTTTTTCACTGCATCATCACTTTATTTTTCAGATCGATCCTTGGCTGTTTGAAGTTCAAATTGAACAAATAAACCTGTGTTTAAACCATTTGCTCGGGTCCAAAAGTCGAATTGATTTTGCAACTGAGTTCTAGCCCTGAAGCAAGTTGGAGTATCAAATGGATATTTTGTTGTATTAGAATATCACAACTGTATGGTACTGCATAACATTTAAAACAAAGAAGCTCTTCTTGCCCAATATTTATCTTAGCTTTTCTCTAAAACAGGGGACCTCACAACTGTGCAGTCTTGCGAGGCTCATTTAAGGTAGAGCAGATCTTCTTATCCAATATTTATCTCAATTTTTCTTTAAGAAAAAGAAGCTGATAACCGTACAGTACTGCCAAACTTTTTTAAAACAGAGAAGCTCTTCTTGCATAGCATGTAACTTAATTTTTCGTTTTTGTCCGTTGTCTTTCGACCGAAAGTTGTGGCCTGATTTTGTTGACCATTTTATTCTCATTTTCTGCAATAAATTGTTATCCACTTGCATGCCACGTACTGGAAGGTAGCACAATGACTTGTCAATTCACTAATTTGGCCTCTGGCATTCAGATCTCATGTCGTGTGACCAAAATTATCTTGGTACTAAATTCAACTATATCATTTCAGAGCAAGGGGTGGACAGATGAGCTTGTCCTTTGCGGCTGATGGTTGAAATTCCCACATCTCTTTTCCTATCCACTCGCCACTGCCTGGGCCTTTGCTGTCCGTAGCTACGGACTGCTTAAAATTTAGACATGTATCAGAATAGTGTTAAAAGAAGAGAGACCGGATAAATTTGGCAGAGGAGAAAACAAGACCCATGGTTAGAGCGAATCATAGAAGAAAATATAACAGAAGTGAAAACATGGACAAAGACAACCATTGTTTTTGGTCACTTGTCTGGTCCACATTAAAACATGAAGTCCCCAACAACTCTAGCTTTCTGGAACTTTTGATGCTTCTTAGGATTAACTAGCTGCTTAGTCAATAAAAGACACTCCTTTGTGGTCTATGTGTACAACAATATTATAGAGCACGTAAAGTCCTATTTTGTCTGTAATTCATCCTATAATTAGCAAACATAATGACCTCAGAGCCATATCTCTCATGTCTCAACCAAGTGCATACCAATCACAACCAAGCAAACAGTCAGCTTACTGTCCTCGTTGCAGAAGCCACATTTCTTGTGTTGAAATGTTTGTGAAGAGATTGCCAGAACCTTGGAAACCTTGGTTTTCTAGTCATAAAAACAGGCTGTCAATGGTTTGGTGGTAGAATAAACAATTGCATCACAGTGGTTCAACTGGACAAGTCTTCAGGCTTGACAGATGACTTGTCATTTCCTTTGAATATTTTTAAGTTAAGAGTTGCTAACCAAGGAATTCACTTCTTTGAAAGTAAAGGGATGTGAAATAGCAAAGCTATTTAGATTATGTGCGGTAGAGATTTTATGTTCCCTTTTTAATAGCTTTTGTTTGGTTGATCTAAAAACAGCTTTTTTAATTTCTTCAGAGGCATAAATTACATCTTGCAGAAAGAAAGTCTTCATCCGAGCATCCAGGAAACACAGGATATTTGAACTACTCCACCAATCCCATGATAGCAGACCAAAAAGAAAGCAATTCCATGAGCCTGTTTCTTCTTTGACTGGGTTTCGGTAAATTTCGTGAGACTTGATATTTGTTGAGCATATAGCAAGAAGCATTTGGATTCAGATATGAGGCCCAATTGCATAGATTCTTGCCAGACTAAAGATCAACTCAATTCATAGAATCTAACACAAGTTACATATAATCTAACAACCATCACTCTGGTGGTTATTTATCTATCAGTGTGCAAGTCTGAATCACAGTCTGGAGGATCCAAGTCTCCCACAGGATTTATGTACAATGCTTTGATGCTTCCACTTCTGATTGATTCTTCCACAAGGAGAGTAAGTATTTGAAGATCATGATCCCCGTGATCTCAGATGTAGCCATGCATGCCTGGCATCATGCAACGTGCGTTTTTTTTTTTTTTTTTTTTTTGTGCGTGAAGGAATAGTAGGGAAAGAGATATTCCCTCATTGAATTTTATTAAATAATATATCAATTTATATTGAAGAGAAAGAAGAGGAAAAAAGTAAAAGTAATTATGAGTATCAATCCATTTATTAGGGTAAAGCTTTCTCCTTAGGATAAAGCTATTAATGATTTTATGAATAATGGAAGGATACAAGCGGGTTGTTGCTGAAGATCCTCAAGTTTCTCTCATTCTAAATCTACCACATAATAGCCAACATTAACTAAACCCAATATTTCTTCTTGCTAGCTGGTACTTTCTTTTTCCGCTACTTATACCATATCTCTATTATGCTAGAAGATAAACTGCTCGATGCGAGACATAACCAAGGGACTCTCAGATTTATTAAGTGAATAAGCAATTGATGAACAAATGGTTAATTGACTCCTGATTGACCCTATAAAGATCATATCCAGCACTTATAGGCCTTCCTTTTCTAGTAAAAATCTCTTCGATATATAATTTGTTTGAAAGGGTAAGCCAAAAAATATTTTTATTTTTATTTTTGGAACGAGTGTTTTTCAGACTTGATTGTAAAATAGGTACTTGACACTCTATAATTAATGAATCTATATAAAGAGTCAACATTATGCTTGTCGATCACTTCTGCAAGGCTTTCATTGAACATCTACTAGAAGCTTTTGAAGTTGTTGAAGTTACATATTTTAATTTGAAATAAGAGGATCATATAACTTAATTTTCCATTATTGCGTTCTACCACTCCCTACAGTAACCACCGGTACATGCTTTTTGATAACTCATCCATATAGATCTTCAAAGAGATAAGCAGGAGGGATTGGAACATTCCAACTTTCTTTTCAAAATCTAATATTCTCTCATTTGTCAAGGCAGAATGATGTACAGTTCCAAAAAGCATTTGAATCTTTGCATATATTCTTTCAAATTGAAGATGATTTTCGCAATTCTCTCCATCTATGCATAGTAAATTGACATCTTAGATAGTATGAGTTAGAGATGAATCTTATTCAAGAGCTGCTTCTGTCATTTAAATGCCTATTGAAATACTTCCATAGCCATTTAGCTAATAGAGCTAAATTCATATTGTTGAGATTCCTAATACCAAGTCCTTTTCTTTTATTCTTGCACACTAATTCCTAGTTGACTAGATAATGAAATCCACTAATTGACTCTTTATCTCTCCAGAGGAATGCTTTCGTTAGCTTGTCTATCCTACTATGCATTCACTTTGATAATCCAAGAACGAACATAAACTAAGATGAGAGCATTGTGAGCACAAGTTGATGAGGAAAAATTTACCTCTAATGAAGAGCATTCTACCTGATGACGCTCGATCACCTCTCCTGGACGTCGGGAACGGAGGTGCTTCTCAAATCCTCGCTTTGCCGGGGTGCCTGCAAAGAAGTCCTGGGACCGGAGGGAGTCTCCGGCGGGACCCTCCGACGGCCAAGTTAGTGACTGAGGTCACAGCTGAAGAAGGGCTCGAGTGAGCCCTATTTTGTGTGGAAAAGAGGGATCTCAGGGAGGAGGAATTCCTTTGAGAGTTGAGATGGCGATTTTGGGGTTATCGCGCATACCTGTTTACTGGGTGGATTCACCTTTTTGTAGGGATTGATCCTGGCATGATCACATGGGATTGCGTGAGTCAGAAGATCTGCTGAGCCCTTGTGTGAATCTGGGTTGGTTAGTGGGCTACATCCCATCAGCCGGCGAGGCTGTCGGACGGCGCGCGTCTGGCGCTGTCGGGCGGCGCACGTCAGAGAGGCGGTTTCTTGAATCGCTGGGACTGATCTGAAGGGAACTGGAAAATCTCGTCTCATCAGGGTCGAGCCGGGCCGACCTGAGATGGCTGGGGCCAATCCCGCTGGCAAGGGAGTGCCGGGGCGGGGCCGAATCGGCGAACTTGGAGACGCCGAGGCCGAGTCGGGCCGGCCGGGGATGGCCTTGGCCGACTCGGTGGGACTGGAGATGCCGGGGCTGAGTCAGGCTGGCCGGGGATGGCCTTGGCCGACTCGGCGGGACTGGAGATGCCGGGGCCGAGTCGGGCTGGCCGGGGATGGCCTTGGCTGACTCGGCGGGACTGGAGACGCCGGGGCTGAGTCGGGCCGGCCTAGGATGGCCTTGGCCGACTCGGCGGGACTGGAGACGCTGGGGCCGAGTCGGGCCGGCCGGGGATGGCATTGGCCGACTCGGCGGGACTGGAGACGCCGGGGCCGAGTCGGGCCGGCCAGGGATGGCCTTGGCTGACTCGGCGGGACTGGAGATGCTGGGTCCGAGTCTGACTGGTCGGGGATGGCCTTGGCTGACTCGGCGGGACTGGAGACGCCGGGGCCGAGTCGGGCCGGACGGGGATGGCCTTGGCCAACTCGGCAGGACTGGAGACGCCGGGGCCGAGTCGGGCCGGACGGGGATGGCCTTGGCCAACTCGGTAGGACTGGAGACGCCAGGGCCGAGTCGGGCCGACCGGGGATGGCATTGGCCGACTCGGCGGGACTGGAGATGCCGGGGCCGAGTCGGGCCGGCTTGGGATGGCCTTGGCCGACTCGGTGGGACTAGAGACGTGGAGAAAGTGTTGGGGCCGACTTGCTTGGAGAAGTAGGGGCCGGCTAGGAAGATACATGGGGTGCCGGGGCCGGCTGGGAAGTGCCGGGGCCGGCTAGGAAGTTGCTGGGCCGCTTGGAGGGATGCCGGGGCCAGCTGGGAGGCGCCGTTCTTGGAGGTGTCGGCCTTGGGGGCCATCGGTCTTGGAGCCGTCGGTCATAGAGCCGTCGGTCTTGGAGGCGCCGACCCTTGGGGACGTCGGTCTTGGAGCCGTCGGTCATGGAGGTGTCGGCCTCTGGGGCCGTCGGTCTTGGAGGTGTCGGTCATGGAGGTGTCGGCCTTTGGGGCTGTCGATCTTGGAGGTGTCGGTCGTGGAGGTGTCGTTCATGGAGGTGTCGACCTTTGGGGCCGTCGATCTTGGAGGTGTCGGTCGTGGAGGTGTCGGCCTTTGGGGCCGTCGGTCTTGGAGCTGTCAGCCTTTGGGGCCGTCGGTCTTTGGAGCCGTCGGCCTTTGGGGCCGTCGGTCTTGGAGGTGTCGGCGTTTGGGGCCGTCAGTCATGGAGCCGTCGGCCTTTGGGGCCATCGGTCTTGGAGGTGTCGGCCTTTGGGGCCGTCGGTCTTTTGGCCTTTGGGGCCGTCGGTCTTGGAGGTGTCGGCCTTTAGGGCCGTTGGTCTTGGAGCCGTCAGCCTTTGGGGCCGACGGTCTTGGAGGTGTCGGCCTTTGGAGTCATCGGTCTTGGAGCCGTCGGCCTTTGGGACCGTCGGTCTTGGAGGTGTCGGCCTTTGGGGCCATCGGTCTTGGAGCCGTCGGCCTTTGGGGCCGTCGGTCTTTGGGGTGTCGGCCTTTGGGGCCGTCGGTCTTGGAGCCATCGGCCTTTGGGGCCGTCGGATTTGGAGGTGCCGGCCTTGGAGATGTCGGCCTTTGGGGCCGTCGGTCGTCGGGTATCGGCCTTTGGGGCCGTCGATCGTCGGGTGTCGGCCTTTGGGGCCGTCGGTCTTGGAGCCGTCGACCTTTGGGGCCGTCGGTCTTGGACACCTTGGAGGTGTCGGCCTTTGGGGCCGTCGATCTTGGAGCCGTCGGCCTTTGGGGCCGTCCGAAAAAATTTTTATTTTTCATGGAGTCAACTGACCCCATCAAATGCCCCCCACACTCCTTGAGCTTGCGTGCTCTGCATCAGCTAAACGAAAGGAGTGTAGAACTTTACCTTGGCATCTGCTCTTTCATGTTAGCTTCGACCGTGATTCCTTCTAGGTGGGGAAACCCCTTTCCTCTTGCGCTGCCTCGTATGGACGTCTGCGTGCCTTCCTTGGCTAGCTGAGGGCAGCTAGTAATCCTCTCCCAACGCGGAGTCTGAAAGTCTTTTGAACCCCGAAGGGTGACCTGAGAGTTGAGAGTCGTCAGGTTCCTTTTGAACCTCCTCGGGGGTGTGGGAACCGCTACGAGGGGATGCCAGTGAGCTCCTTTTGAACCAACTTGGGGGTTTGTGTGCCGCCCAAGTGGCGACTCAGCCGGGTACAGAGCCTTTAGGGTCTTAACCTACTCGGGGGCACTGCCGTGCCAGAGCCGAGTGGTGTCCCGTGGGCCGCGATGCCAGTGAGCTCCTTTTGAACCAACTTGGGGGTTTCTGTGCCGCTCAAGTGGTGACTCAGCTGGGTACGGAGCCTTTAGGGTCTTAACCTACCGAGGGCACCGCCGTGCCAGGGCCGAGTGGTGTCCCATGGGCCGCGATGCCAGTGAGCTCCTTTTGAACCAACTTGGGGGTTTGTGTGCCACCCAAGTGGCGACTCAGCCGGGTACGGAGCCTTTAGGGTCTTAACCTACTCGGGGCACCGCCGTGCCGGGGCCAAGTGGTGTCCCGTGGGCCGCGATGCCAGTGAGCTTCTTTTGAACCAACTTGGGGGTTTGTGTACCGCCCAAGTGGCGATTCAGCCGGGTACGGAGCCTTTAGGGTCTTAACCTACTCGGGGGCACCGTCGTGCCGGGGCCGAGTGGTGTCCCGTGGGCCGCAATGCCAGTGAGCTCCTTTTGAACCAACTTGGGAGTTTGTGTGCCGCCCAAGTGGCAACTCAACCGGGTACGGAGCCTTTAGGGTCTTAACCTACTCGGGGGCACCATCGTGCCGGAGCCGAGTGGTGTCCCATGGGCCGCGATGCCAGTAAGCTCCTTTTGAACCAACTTGAGGGTTTGTGTGCCGCCCAAGTGGTGACTCAGCCGGGTACGAAGCCTTTAGGGTCTTAACCTACTCGGGGGCACCGTCGTGCCGGGGCCGAGTGGTGTCCCATGGGCCGCGATGCCAGTGAGCTCCTTTTGAACCAACTTGGAGTTTTATGTGCCATCCAAGTGGTGACTCAGTCGGGTACGGAGCCTTTAGGGTCTTAACCTACTCGGGGGCATCGCCGTGCCGGGGCCGAGTGGTATCCCATAGGCCGCGATGCCAGTGAGCTCCTTTTGAGATACTTGGTGCAAGGGAGGACAAGGTGTGGCGTCAGAAAGGGCCTTTTTTTATTACTTATGCTTTTGGGAGTACATCATTGGTAATACTGGCGAAGGTTGTCCGCATTCCAGGTACGTGGAATGGGCTTCCCGTCAAGCTCTTCTAGTTTGTATGCCCCCGGTGGAGTGTTTCGGTGATGCGGTAGGGACCCTCCCAGGAAGTACATTACCCGGCAACTCCTCCCCCCTCGGCCGTTTAGGTGCAGAAGTTGATCCCCAGGACACCATCCCGATCATTCGCTCCGTGGGAGTGTTTTCGACGGTGGCTTGAGCTGGTGGAGGCCCCATGATGGTCGGCAGCGGCTGTTGCATCTTCTGAACATACTTGCCGAGGTAGCCCCGCTGGATGAGCTCCTCGATGGCTCGCTTCAAGCTGTAGCAGTTGTCGGTGTCGTGGCCGTAATCCCTGTGGAAACGGCAGTAGTGGCTCACGTCGTGGGGTGCACCTTTCTTTAAGGGTGGAGGACGTTGGAGGTAAGGCTCGCCCTCGATTTCTATCAGAATGTGGGATCGAGGGGCAAGGAGAGGAGTGAGCTTACTCTCGTTGGGGACAGGGCTTCGACGCCTGTTGTCGGACCGGCGAGGTGGGTCGGATCGGCGATGTCGGGGAGGTCCGCTCGGCTCAGGGCGAGTGGATTTGTGGCTGGAGCTCTTCGAAGACTCCCGGCGGGTGAGGTCGGCTTCATCCGCCCGGATGTACTTCTGGGCCCGGAGGAGGAGGTCAGAGTAAGAGCCCGGGGGCTTCTTATCTAGGAAGAAGGTGAAGCGGGACGGAAGGAGTCCCCGCTTCAACGCCAGGGTGGCCACCGCATCATGAGATGGTAGACCTCGAGGGCGGCGGTTTTGAATCGGGACATGAAGTCCCGCAGTGACTCTCCTTCCTTCTGGCAGACGGAGAAAAGGCTGTCTGCCACCTTGGGATCCGGCGGCAGGCATCAAAGTGGGCCAAAAATGCCCTCTCCAGCTCCCAAAAGGAGTCTATGCTGCGAGGGGGCAGGCGTGAGTGCCATGCACGGGCGGCCTTCCCCGAGTTGCGGGGAAGGCCTTGCAGAGAAGGGCGTCTGAGGCGCCCTGGATTTGTATCATAGCTTTGTAACTCTCGAGGTGATCTTTCTGGCGAGCTCATCTAGTCGCCTGTTGTACTCCTCCAGGCGTTCCTTCGCCTGGCGGTTGATCGTCGGGGCCCTCCGAGATGGCTCGGAGGAAGACGAAGAAGAAGAGGCAGAAGGAGATGGAGACGGAAGTTGGGACTTCCACCTGGGTTCCTCGTGATGATGTGGCTTGGGAGAAGATTTGTTGGGGCCGCGGTCAGAGGATCATGGCCGTTTGAAGGGCTCGCGTCGAGGCTTCCTAGGGGAAACTTGACGTCGGCCGGTCTCTCGCCGACCGGCCTCCCGCCGAGGAAAACCTCCCCTCGCCGATTGTTGACTGGCGAGGGAAGAAGTTTGATGCTGGGTGGCCACGGACTGTTGTTGCTGGAGCCCGTGGACCATGGCAGTGAGATTCTGGACTTGCTAGGAGAGGGTTGCCAGCTGCTCCACCGTTTGGATAGCGGCGTCCGGTGGCGGGCAGGTGATCGGAGGGTCGGCAGTAGGGGGATTGGCCTCCTGCTATCTAGTTGGTCGGGAAAATCCCGCTGGGCAGCTGATGGAGGCGTCCTAGCTCGTGTCACCACCATGGCTTCTTGAAGAGAAGAGGAGGAGAGAGATGTAGCTCATGGAGAATGTTCACTACTTTTTCTTATCCCCCTACCTGGCGCGCCAATCTGATGATGCTCGATCACCTCTCCTGGACGTCGGGAATGAAGGTGCTTCTCGAATCCTCGCTTCACCGGGGTGCCTGCAAAGAAGTCCTGGGACCGGAGGTGGTCTCCGGCGGGACCCTCCGACGACCAAGTTAGTGACTGAGGTCACAGTTGAAGAAGGGCTTGAGTGAGCCCTGTTTTGTGTGGAAAAGAGGGATCTCAGGGAGGAGAAATTCCTTTGAGAGTTGAGATGGCGATTTTGGGGATTATCGCGCATACCTATTTACTGGGTGGATTCACCTTTTTATAGGGGTTGATCCTGGCATGATCACGTGGGATTGCGTGAGTCAGAAGATCTACTGAGCCCTTACGTAAATCTGGGCTGGTTAGTGGGCTACGTCCCATCAGCCGGCGGGGGCTATCAGGCGGCGCGCGTCAGAGAGGCGGTTTCTTGAACCGCTGGGGCTGATCTGGTGGGAACTAGGAAATCCCATCTCATCAGGGCCGAGCCGGGCCGACCCGAGATGGCTGAGGCCAATCCCGCTGGTAAGGGAGTGCCGGGGCGGGGCTGAATCGACGGACTTAGAGACGCGGGGCCAAGTCGGACCGACCGGTGATGGCCTTGGCCGACTCGGCGGGACTGGAGACGCTGGGGCCAAGTCGGGCGGGCCGAGGATGGCCTTGGCCGACTCGGCGGGACAGGAGACGCCGGGGCCAAGTCGGGCCGGCCTGGGATGGCCTTGGCCGACTCGACGGGACTGGAGATGCTGGGGCCGAGTCGGGCCGCCGGGGATGGCATTGGCTGACTCGGCGAGATGGAGATGCCGGGGCCGAGTCGGGCCGGCCAGGGATGGCCTTGGCCGACTCGGCGGGACTGGAGACGCCGGGTCCGAGTCGGGCTGGCCGGGATGGCCTTGGCCGACTCGGCGGGACTGGAGACATCGGGGCCGAGTCGGGCTGGCCGGGATGTCCTTGGCCGACTCGGCAGGACTGGAGATGCCGGGGCCGAGTTGGGCCGGACGGGAATGGCCTTGGCCGACTCGGCGGGACTGGAGACGCCGGGCCGAGTCGGGTCGGCTGGGGATGGCCTTGGCCGACTCGGCGGGACTGGAGCCATGGAGAAAGTGTCGGGGCCGGCTAGGAAGATGCCTGGGGCGCCTGGGAGGTGCCGGGGTCGGCTGGGAAGTACCGGGGCCGGCTAGGAAGTTGTTGGGCCGCTTGGAAGGATGTCAGGGCCAGCTGGGAGGTGTCGGCCTTGGGGGCCGTCGGTCTTGGAGCCGTCGGTCATAGAGCCGTCGGTCTTGGAGGCGCCGGCCCTTGGGGACGTTGGTCTTGGAGCCGTCGGTCATGGAGGTGTCGGCCTCTGGGGCCGTCGATCTTGGAGGTGTCGGTCATGGAGGTGTCGGCCTTCGGGGCCATCGGTCTTGGAGGTGTCGATCGTGGAGGTGTCATTCATGGAGGTGTCGGCCTTTGGGGCTGTCGGTCTTGGAGGTGTCGATCGTGGAGGTGTCGGTCATGGAGGTATCGGCCTTTGGGGCATCGGTCTTGGAGCTGTCGGCCTTTGGGGCCGTCGGTCTTAGAGCTATCGGCCTTTGGGGCCGTCGGTCTTTGGAGCCGTCGGTCTTTGGAGCCGTCGGCCTTTGGGGCCGTCGGTCTTGGAGGTGTCGGCCTTTGGGGCCGTCGATCTTTGGAGCCGTCGGCCTTTGGGGCCGTCGATCTTTGGAGCCGTCGGCCTTTGGGGCCGTCGGTCTTGGAAGCCTTGGAGGTGTCGGCCTTCGGGGCCGTCGGTCTTGGACGCCTTGGAGGTGTCGGCCTTTGGGGCCGTCGGTCTTGGAGCCATCGGCCTTGGAGGTGTCGGCCTTTGGGGCTGTCGGTCTTGGAGCCGTCGGCCTTTGGGGCCGTCGGACTTGGAGGTGCCGGCCTTGGAGGTGTCGGCCTTTGGGGCCATCGGTCGTCGGGTGTCGGCCTTTGGGGCTGTCGGTCTTGGAGCCATCGGCCTTTGGGACCGTCAGTCTTGGAGCCGTCGGCCTTTGGGGCCGTCGGTCTTGGACACCTTGGAGGTGTCGGCCTTTGGGGCCGTCGGTCTTGGAGCCGTCCGAAATTTTTTATTTTTATTTTTCATGGGGTCAACTGGCCCCATCACTACCTTTTCATGATGCAAGTCATCTTTTAATCTTCTCTATTAGAGGTTACTAGCATTATTTGAAAATCTTATGATCATGTAATGGGAATTCCAGGTATGTAAATGGAAGGTAACCCTTCTTGCAATAGAGAAGAATAGCAAATGATGAGGCAATATTGTTCTCCACAGTTAAATAAATAACCGAACTCTTGTGAAAGTATGATGCAACATATTATACTCCAAGATGGACCTTTTTGTTATGGATGGAGATTAATTTCATCAAGAGGAAGCCCCAAATCAGAGTTCACGAAGGAGTTGGCAAATCAGTCATTATCCAAAAGTAACAAACATGAGATTTGGATAGATTTTGGGGAGTTAGTTGAGGATGGTTTTTGTTATTATCCAAAAGTAACAAACATAAGATTTGGATAGATTATGGGGAGTTAGTTGAGAATGTTTTGGCCATTATCCAAAGTCACCATAGGGAGCTTTTGGAGGAGGATTTGAGGCGTTACCTCAGCTGCAACTGCCAGCCACAAAAATCTCATGTGGGAGTTACGAACGTGGGAAATAAATTGGAGGCTCGGTGAGGACCTCTGTGTGCTGCAAAGAGAGAGAGAGAAAAAAATTGTGAGATCACAAGAGTTTCTAAGAGAGAGAGAGAGTTTTGAGGGCTTGTACCTGATTCAACTCTTAGTGAAGCCTTGCAGATCCTGTGCCGCCGTGACGTAGCCCAGTTTGGGTGAACCACGTAAAATCCTCATCTCTCACTGTTTTCTTTTAAATTTTGGTTCCTATTATTATTCTATGTTTTTTGTTGATTTTATTGCAACTGCATGCTTGGCCGTACTAATAGCGATCATATTAGAGGAATATTTGTTGTATTTCTATCAGATTGGTATCAGAGCTTGGTTTTCTTCATATTATTATGGTCGAATAAATCAACAAAGAGATGGCAGAAGACAAGATCAAAATCAAGAAATTTAATGGTCACAAATTCGGATGGTGGAGGATGCAAATTGAGGATTACCTATATCAGAAGGATCTTTACCTTCCATTAGAGGGAAAGAAGTCGGATTCAATGAGCGACTCAGATTGGATGATTCTGGATAGGAAAGCCCTGGCCACGATCAGATTATCATTGACACCTCAAGTGGTGTATAATATTGCAAAGGAAAAGACCACCATGGATATGATGATCGCTTTAACAAAGCTGTATGAAGAACCTTCCACCTCAAATAAGATATTTCTCATGAAAAAGCTCTTCAATTTGAAGATGGCTGAGAATAGTTCAGTGACAGAGCATATGAACGAGTTCAACTCGATGATTAATCAATTGGAGTCGGTCTCTGTTGTTTTTGAAGATTCATTCAGAGCGCTACTTTTCTTATGTTCCTTGCCAGAGAGTTGGGACAATCTTGTGATGACAGTCAGCAACTCGGTATCATGTATTCTTACATTCAATGATGCAGTTAGTTGTATATTGAATGATGAGATGAGAAGAAAGGCTGTGGGTGGGACTTCTACAAGTACTGCACTCATGGTGGATACCAGAGGAAGATCATAGAAGAGGAAGAAGTCAGAGAAAGGCCAGTCCAAGAGTAGAGGAAAGTCCAAAGGGAGATTTCCCATGAAGTGTTGGAACTGCGGGAAGAAAGGTCACATGAGCAAGGATTGTTGGGGTAAGAAGAAGAAAAAAGGTGTAGAGAGCAAGATAGAAGGTCAGGAAGCAAATGTTGTGAGTACTATTGAGCGAATTTTGAGGATGTGTGCCTATCAGCCGGCGATAGGGCAAACTCAGATCTGTGGTTTGTAGACTCAGGGGCTTCTTACCATTGCAGCTCAAAGAGACACCTATTTTTAGATTTTGTCCAAGGAGATTTTGGTCATATCACAGTTGGCAATGGACAGCAGTGCATAATTGTTGGTAGAGGAACAATTGTACTGAAGCTAGTGACAGGCGGAGAATTGAGACTTGCACAAGTCAGATACATCCCAGAGTTAAAGAAAAACCTAATTTCTATCAGTCAGCTTAATGTTGAGGGTTATGTAGCCATTTTTGGTAATTCTCAGTGGAAAATTACTAAAGGGTCTATAGTTGTTGTCAAAGGAAAGCGGACAGGCACTCTCTACTTCTTGGCAGACAATGAGAGTTCAGTTTTAGTGGCAGCAGGAGATATGGGTACGGTGACTACATTATGGCACAGGAGGCTCGATCATCTTAGTGAGAAGAAGTTGAATATTCTACACAGGAGAGAGCTTCTACCTGGGCTAAAGAAGGTGAATCTAGAGTTTTGTGAAGGGTGTATCTATAGTAAGCAGAAAACAGTGAGTTTTCAGTTAGCAAGAACTCAGAAGAAGACTGAAAGGCTAGAGTTGGTTCATTCAGATGTCTGGGGTCCAGCACCAGTGGCATCATATGCGGGCAATAAGTACTTTGTCATGTTTATAGATGATTCCAGCGGGAAAGTCTAGGTGTTTGCTATGAAGGAAAAGTCTGAGGTCTTTGGCATCTTCAAGAGATGGAGAGTCATGTGTGAAAGCCAGACTGTAGCAAGTCTCAAGTGTCTCAAGACAGATAACGGTGGCGAATACTGCAGTAGAGAGTTTGATGTCTACTGCGCAGAGCATGGAATCAGAAGGATCAAGACCGTTCCAGGGACACCAGAGCAGAATGGTGTGGCATAAAGAATGAACAGGACCATTCTTGAGAGAGAGGAGTATGAGGTTTGACTCAGGTCTACCTACATATTTTTGGGCGGCAGCACTGGACACCGCAGTGTATTTGATCAACAGGAGTCCATCCAGTGCATTGGATGGTGGGATTCCAGAGGAGGTTTGGACAGGAAAACAGTAAAAATTTCATTTCTTAAAGTATTTGGCTGCATTGCTTATTCTCTGATTGAGAAAGAGAAGAGGAGTAAGTTAGACTCCAAGTCTACAAAGTGTATTTTCATTGGATACGTGGCGATGAGTATGGCTACAAGCTCTGGGATTTCCAAAACAATAAGATCATTCGAAGCAGGAATGTGGTATTTGATGAAGAGCATACTTACAAAGACGGGAAGGATGCAGTGGAAGAAAAGAAATAGGAGTTTATAGAACTCGATCCTATCAGAGATGGAGAAATTCCCCGAGTGCAAACTGAAGATGGAAACTCTGAGGATGTGGAGGAGGAAGATGTGGTTGGAACAGACAACCACATGCATACATCGATACCTCAGCCGGTGTCCCCACAGTTAAGGAGGACCACGAGGGTTACCAGGCCATCACAGAGGTATTCTGCTAATGATTATGTTTTGTACACAGATTCTGAAGAGCTAGAATGTTTTGTTGAAGCCATGCAGGATGAAGCTATGGTCAAGTGGGAGTTGGCTATGAAAGAGGAGATGGACTCTTTAAAGCAAAACAAGACTTGGGATCTTGTGAAGTTACCCGCTGGAAAGAAAGATCTGTTCAACAAATGGGTGTACAAGATGAAGAATGAGGTCGATGGCACCAAGAGATACAAGGCAAGGTTAGTTGTCAAGGGTTATGCACAGAAAGAGGGAATTGACTTCCAGGAGATCTTTTCCCCAGTAGTCAAGATGACATCCATCAGGGTGATTCTGAGCATGGTAGCAGTGAAGGATCTTCATCTAGAGCAGTTAGATGTGAAGACAATATTTCTTCATGGAGATTTGGAAGAGGAGTTGTACATGCACCAGGCCAAAAGGTTTTCAGGTCAGGGGAAAGGATGACATGGTCTGCAGATTGAAGAAAAGTTTGTATGGTCTGAAGCAGGCTCCGCGGCAATGGTACCTCAAGTTTGATAGTTTCATGCTAGAAAAAGGCTTCACCAGATGCCAATCAGATCATTGTGTGTACTTTCAGAGGTACATTACAAATGAGTTTATTATTTTATCCTTGTATGTGGACGATATGCTTGTAGCAGGTTCCAGTATGAGGAAGATAGAAGAGCTCAAGAAACTGATGGCAAAGAATTTCTCAATGAAGGATTTGGGAGAGGCGAAGCAGATTCTTGGCATGAGGATCAACAGAGATAGGAAGCAACGAAAGCTGTGGCTATCTCAGGAGGACTATGTAGAAAAGGTACTGAAGAGGTTCCATATAGAGAATGCAAAGGCAGTGTCAACACCTTTGGCAGCACACTTCAAGCTCAGCAAGCAGTTGTGTCCAACAACTCAGAAGGCAAGGGATGAGATGATTAGAATTCCATATGCCTCAGCCGTGGGAAGTCTAATGTATGCAATGGTTTGCACAAGACCAGATATCGCACAAGCAGTGGGAGCAGTCAGTAGGTACATGCAGAATCCAGGTAAGAAGCACTGGAATGCAGTGAAGTGGATCTTAAGATATCTCAGGGGTACATCAACTTACAGTTTGTGCTATGGAGGTGATAGTCTTCAAGTACAGGGATTTGTAGATGTCGATCACTCTGGTGACAGAGACAGTGGGAGGAGCACCACTGGTTATGTTTTCACTATCGGTGATACAACAGTGAGCTGGGTATCTCAGTTGCAGAAGATAGTGACATTGTCAACTACAGAAGCTGAGTATGTGGCGATCACTGAAGCTAGTAAAGAGATGATCTGGTTACAAAGGTTGATGGAGGAGCTCGGCAAGGAGCACAAGTGTAATACATTATGGAGCGACAACCAGAGCGTAGTTCACTTGGCAAGGAATCCAACATTTCATGCAAGAACCAAGCAAATTTAGCTTAGGTATCATTTCGTATGCAGTGCATTGGATGAGGAGCAGTTGAAGCTGGAGAAAATTGATGGAGCTAAAAACCCTGCAGATATGTTCACTAAGGTTGTGAGCAGAGACAAGTTGAGTCTCTGTTGCAACTTGGTGAAGCTTTTCAAGAGATAGATCAAGAGAGCGCGGCACAGAGAAAGAAGGTAGATCTAAGAGTGATGTCATTAATCTCCAAGTGAAAGATTGTTATGGATGGAGATTAATTTCATTAAGAGGAAGCCCCAAATCAGAGTTCACGAAGGAGTTGGAAATCAGTCATTATCCAAAAGTAACAAACATGAGATTTGGATAGATTTTGGGGAGTTAGTTGAGGATGGTTTTTGTCATTATCCAAAAGTAATAAACATAAGATTTGGATAGATTATGAGGAGTTAGTTGAGAATGTTTTGGCCATTATCCAAAGTCACCGTAGGGAGCTTTTGGAAGAGGATTTGAGGCGTTATCTCAGCTGCAACCGCCAGCCACAAAAATCTCGTGTGGGAGTTACGAACGTGGGAAATAAATTGGAGGCTCGGTAAGGACCTCTGTGTGCTGCAGAGAGAGAAAAAAAAATTGTGAGATTACAAGAGTTTCTGAGAGAGAGAGTTTTGAGAGCTTGTACCTGATTTAACTCTTAGTGAAGCCTTGCAAATCCTGTGCCGCCATGGACATAGCCCAGTTTGGGTGAACCACGTAAAATCCTCGTCTCTCGCTGTTTTCTTTTAGATTTTGGTTCATATTATTATTCTGTATTTTTTTGCTGATTTTATCACAACTGCGTGCTTGGCCGTACTAATAGCGATCATATTAGAGGAATATTTGTTGTATTCCCTATCACTTTTTAAACCAAGTAATAGTTAGTGTATTATCTTGAAGAGGATGGAAAATAAAACTAATTTCTTGAGTGCATCTAGAGCATACATAAAATATATATCCCTTCCTAATACAAACAGTCACTCGTTAATCTTAACTCATTGTTGCCGCTGAAATCTGTCCTCCGACTCAGGCGCAGTCGATCTCCAGGAAGAGGGGGGGGCGGACCTGCAAAAGAAGTCCACATGCGGAGGGACGCTGGGAGTGGTCCTCCGCGGAAGACCCTCCGACGCTGAAGTCAGTGGAGAAGAAATCGGCGATCAACCAGACAGTGGGGAGTGGATCTCTCCGGGAGGCCTCTCCGGGGGCAGCCAATCGGAAGCTCCAAAGGGCAGGAGCGCCGACGAGCTGCTGGGGAGAGGAGTGAGGTGCGCGCGTAAGAGGCGCGTGCCTGAGCCCAAGGAGAGAGAGAGTGCATATCTGAGGGAATCTGCGAGTATGGTATTTATAGACTGTCACCTGGGCCTTGAGCGTCTTCTGAAAGGTTCGGAGGTTGTTATGATATGGAGGCGGGCAGAATCAGGCCGTTGTGGGGCCGTTAGAATCCATATCCCGTTTGTTCAGGTATCGACGGCTGAGAGAGCTCCTTGATGTCTTGAGATCTGGTTGAGTAGGCCTGGGGCGGTTATGATAGGTTTTAGGCCACGTCTCGACATGATTCCTTTTCTAGGATGCCGTTCTGGTAGGCCCGGGCTCTCCCGCGTCGGGTTCGCGGAGGTAGATGTTAGGTTGTGGATCGCTCGAAGAAGCCGAGCTACGGAAGCCCGGAAGGACCGAGCTACGGAAGCCCGGAGGGGCCGAGCTACGGAAGCTACGGAAGCCCGGAAGGGCCGAGCTACGGAAGCCCGGAAGGGCCGAGCTACGGAAGCTCGGAGGGACCGAGCTACGGAAGCCCGGAAGGGGCCGAGCTACGGAAGCCCGGAAGGGGCCGAGCTACGGAAGCCCGGAAGGGGCCGGGCTAAGGAAGCCCGGAAGGGGCCGAGCTACGGAAGCCCGGAGGGGCCGGGCTAAGGAAGCCCGGAAGGGGCCGAGCTACGGAAGCCCGGAAGGGGCCGAGCTATGGAAGCCCGGAAGGGCCGGGCTAAGGAAGCCCAGAAGGGGCCGAGCTACGGAAGCCCGGAGGAGACGAAGGGAGGAGGTTAGCCTTAACCGCCTCGCACGGATATTAATGTAATGATAATTTTACCCCTCAACACATGCCCTCCACTCCCTAGTTCGAAGCGTAGGTTCGGGCGTAGGGAGTACAAGTTCAAATGGCGCATCTTGGATGGGACGTCTTGGTTTAGATAGCTTGCGCAATGATGCCCTAATTAATGCGACAGGGTCATCCTGCCTCGGGGCTAAGGCTCCCTCGCGAGCGACGGCTGGGATTGCGCCACGCTACGAAACCCGATCGATCGGGCGTTTGTCGAGGCGATTCGGGACGCCTAGGATGAGACGCCCCACCTTTTCAGGGCGGCTTCCTTGGCGGAGAAGCGAAGTGACAGCCGCATTGTCTCTATATATATATGTGCGCATGCTCTCGGCGTCTTCTCGTTTTGCTTTCAGAAGAGTTCTGGCCTTTCATCTTCCTTGACGCTTATCGTTTTCGTTTGATACCTCTTTCAATGGCGATGAGCCCCGACGACGTGGCCTCAGAAATCGTTGCCGAAGACTTGGGGAGGATTCATCAGCGGTATGGCTTGCCCATGGATGTCGTCCTACGGGCGCCGGAACCCGAAGATAGGGTTACCCGGGATTTAGAGTCTGGGGTCTTCATCTACGAAGATAGTTTGAAGGCGGGTCTTCATTTTCCTCTCCACCCCTTGGTGAAAGAAATCATGACCCACTATAACATCTGCCCATCAATGGTGGCTCCAAACAGCTGGCGGAATATCGTCGGATTCATCTCAATGTGCCACCAGATTCAAATCGTCGCCACTCTCCCCCTTTTCCGCACCTGCTACCACCTGATTCCCGGAAGGAAATCAGAGTGGCCCTACATCGGGCCCGGAGATCCTTCAACGTTATTGCGGATAAGCCCTCCTCCATCAAGGGGTGGAAGAGTCGGTTTGTTATCGCGGAGGGGAACGTTGGTTCCGACTTCCCTCGGAGATGGGGGGATGTTGCAAGGGATGCGGAGACGCATCCGGCTTGTCGGCGCAGGAGGAGAAGGATTTGGACGTCCTTCGTAACGGACAGGTGTTTTCGGCTAATGACTTGCTATCGGAGGGGGCCCTCTTCGCAGCCGGGCTCAGCCCCCTGGACCCGCAAGGTGAGTCTCTTTCGTGCAGTGTATTTTTCTCGATTAATGTGCTTGGACCTGAGCATGTGTGTTCTGGTCTGACAGCCGCAAGGTCGGCGTTGTCGAACCTCTCCAAGAGGAAGAGAGGAAAACGCCCGGGGGAAGGTAGCGGCGCGGATAGTGGCCGGCCCGAAAAAAGGGCTCATACTTCCGCAAGAAGCCCGCCGGACGCCGGGGCAGTCACGGCAGAAGCGCTGGGGGCGAAGGAGGGCCCGGGGAGAGAGGTTATGGCCTCCGACCCTCTTGTGTTAGAGATCTCGGACAGCTCGGACGAGGCCCCGTTGGTTCGTCCGACCGCGTCCCCCCTGAAAGAGGAACCAGCGGCGGATTTGGCGGAGGCGGTCATCGCCGAGGAGCCTACTGTCCCGCGGGATCGCCGTCGGCTCCGCAGGAGAGGAAGAGGTGGCAGCCGCAGCCGGGGAGGTGCAGGGGGAGCCTTCCCTTGGTCTCTCCGCAGGGGAGTCCGCAGCAGTGAGGCAGGTCAGGCTGAGGCCTCGGGGAGCCTGCAGGGGAGGTGCAAGCGGTAGAACAGGCGAGACCTCGGGGGGCCGGTGGCGGAGACACAGATGGTGGTAACCGAGGAAGGGGCGTCGAAGGAGGAGACGCGGCAAGGCGGGAGCTCCGCATTGGGAGCTTCTTCGAGAAAGGTTTTGGGGAGGCTGGCGCTTGGGCTAGCTGAATTATCTGAAGAAACCCAAGCCAGGGCCTTGTAGAGGAGGCTGGGAGGTTGAAGGCCTCCCAGACGGGGGCTGCCCAGGCCGGTCCTTCAGGTGGGGTTGGCCAACCCAGTAGCTCGGATGCTGATATTGAGGAGGCATTTTCCGCCATGATCAGGTCGGCCCTGTATCCGGGCGCGGATCCCTCGGCGAACAAATTTGCCGATCTGGGGTTGGTCGATGCTGCGTTTGGGCAGCAAGGCATGGCCGAGAGTATTCATCTCCTTCCCGACATTGACAACACAACCCTGATGAGGATGACTCGGGCCTATGCCTCGCGGGTGAGTTACTTTCCTTGTGCGATAGATGTTTCCCGATTGACCCCATCGTGGGTTCTTATTCATTTTTTGTCTCGCAGAGCATTTTGCTTTCCCGGGCGATATGCTGGCGCTTGAGTTTGGCGACAGGGGCCAGCATTCAGGCCAGGCGGATAATGCCGAGCTCCAATCACGACTAAAAGTGTCTGAAAAATTCGAGGAGCTTATGGATATGACTGATAGGAGCCTGAAGGGGGCAAGGGCGGCACACCAGGTCGCTCTGGCCGAGGTGTCCAAGCAGAAACGCAGGGTGGAGGAGTTGCAGGAACTCCTGGCGAAGAACGACGATGCGTGCCTGGAGCTGGCCAGAATCGAGTCGAGGCATTCCGCAGGAGGTGAAGGCGATGCAGAGAGAACATAGCGAGAGCATGGGTCGGCTGGGGAAGGAAGCTGCCGACGAGAGGAAGCGTTTGACTAGGATGCTTGGCGAGGTGGAGGAGCGACTGAAGCGCCGCGACAGCGAGATTGCTCATTTGAAGGAGGGCGCTAAATGGCAACAAGGGGTGATAGCTCGAGTGAACAACGAGCTAACCCAAGCCCAGGAGGTAATCGGAACCAAGCAGTCGAAGATCAACAATCTGCAAGAGAGAGTTGAGCTGGTCGGGGCTGATAGAACAGAGCCAGGAGTGAGGCTGAGGAGTTGGCCAAGAGGTTGGCCAGACGAGAGGAGGAGGTACGACCTCATTTCCCCCCCCCCCCCTTTTTAGCTTTTTTCTACTGGTTTCTTGTGACGCCGACCTATTTCGGCTTTCTCAGATGGCGAGTTGGGGCTGGAGGTTCGGGCTCTTCAAGGCGAGCTTGTGTCCAGCCGCAACAAGAGCTCAGAATTTGAGACGCGGGCCGGCGAGTTCGAGGAGCAAAACATTATTTTGCGGGCCCAAGTCGCAGAGGCTGAGAAACAGGCCACCGAGGCCAACATGCAGCTCGCCATACTTAAGGGGAGGCAAGACGCTATCAGTGTAGACGCGTTCCATCATGGGATGGAGGAGTGCAAACAGAGGATACTCAGTGGGCACCCGGAATGGGACCTTTCTTTCCTGAGTACTGAAGATCCCGACGATGGCGAGTCTGAAGAAGAAGATGAAGATGAATATGTTGATGTTTCTGACGCCGAACTTGGCGCCGCCCCTGGTCCCAGCGAAGCTGCAGCTTCTGAGGGACGGTCGCAAGCTGCCGCTGAGGGGGCAAAAGTATTGGAGAAGGGCGAGTCTAGTCACACTTTCGCAGATGTAACTGAGGGCCCTTCTAAAGCTGATGCGGCTCCCGGTCCTTAGGAGTCGTTCTTGTATCCCGTCTTTAGACATTAGTCTGACGTTTCTTAATAAATGAATTCCCCGTTTCCACTTAAGTGTTTTCCTTGTGTGACTTTGTTGTCGATTCCGTCTCGATAGTGAGCGACCTATGGCTCATTGACGCTCTTAGGTCATCCTTATCTCGAGATTGAAGGAAACGCACCGGCTACGGCCGATGGGCAAACCAGATCGGCTTGGGCCGACGAAGAAAAGTAGGTCGGCTGGGGCTGACAGACGAAATAGGTCGGCTGGGGCCGACGGGTAAAATAAGTTGGCTGGGGCCGACAGGCAAAGTAGGTCGGCTGGTGCCGATAGACGAAATAGGTCGGCTGGGGCCGACAGGCAAAGTAGGTCGGCTGCCGACGGGCAAAATAGGTCGCTGGTGCCGATAGACAAAGTAGGTCGGCTGGGGCCGACGGCAAAAAGGCCTTCGCACTTTCTGCCGTTCTACCAATGCCCCGCTGTCTCGCAGGTGATTCGGTTTTTATTTCACCAGAATTGATGATACGGCGTAGTGGGGGGCATAAAGCTGTATCAGAGCTTTCCGGAAGGTGCTCTTTTCCCATGCGGATCACTTCGTCGCGCACGCAATCGCTTACCATTGGAGGACATCGCTTTCGAAGGATGATACTCTGAACCCGCCAGTTTTCGAAGCGTCAGCGGACGATTTCCTGCATTTAATGACCGTGATTCGGGATCAGGAAGGGATCTCCGTACATGTCACAACTAAGGCGGTGGGCCTGGCGCGCAGTGGGGCGCTGCGCTCATCCTGAGGGCCACGTGGAGGCATGGGCCAAGTGTTGAAACTCGGGACTTTCAGCTTTGATAGCTTGTTCCCGGTTCTTTTCTGCCTATAAAAAGGGAAGAAAGGGGTCATGTTTGGCTATCCCCAAAGTGTCTTTTCCATCAGAGCTTCCATTATGCTCACTTCTCTGCTGCTACGAGTGGGAGGACCGATTTTTCCTCTCAGGGGCTCCTTGCCGCCGGACAGCTGGGGCGACCGGGGAGCTGCTGAAGAATGGCTCGCCCTTAGGGGATGAGCCCCGGAGATCACATGGAGAGCGCACATAGGGGGCAGAGATCACACGGGGAGCGCACATATACCCTTCCTGTGTGACCTTTGTGGCCGGTTATGGGGGGCTTACGGTAGGAAGTGTATCGACACCCCCGTAGCACGCACAGACTCTCCCTCTTTAGCTGGCCTGGATTCCCATCCCTTCTCTGAGGGGAATCCTTGCCACGGGTCGAAGAAAATGGGAGCAACCGGGGTCTAATGGTCCCCGGGCCTCTCGGTCGGGCAGCGGCCTGCGATCCAGCACCCCCTCCTAGGGGAGCGGGCTGGTTTGCCCGAATCCTCAGAATCAGCATCCACGGGTCGTGCCGCCTTCTGAATCTCTTCATTTGGCGGGAGCCATGGAGGGTCAGCTTTATCGATCGTCCAGGCGGGCTGACCGTTTCGTGGTTTGCCTGATTTGTCGATCCGGACGCCGAAACATCACAGATTGGTCAGGTCTGCTTTGGAGCAGTTGCCCGAGTTTTGTATTTCCCTTTATTTTATGCATTTCAATACTCTTGTAATGCCTGTGAGGCATTTGTAACTGATCTTGATCGGCAATAAAGAGAGTTATGTTCTATTTCTTGATCTCTATCTTTTCTTGTGCCGAACTTGTAGTTATTGTTTTTTTGGGGTACAAAGGCGTCCGCTCGTCCTAGACGAGGATCTCACGCCGTCCGAACTAATCGAGGTTCGTGTGTGGCGGTTCAGAGATCATTCGGCGAAACATGCTCCTTACTCTGGTCAGAAGCCTGGTATTTTTGCGCTTCGCTTTTGACGGAGCCCGATTTATCGTGGGTCGGCTTTGGCCGAAGTTCAGGGAATTCGCACCCCTTTCCCATCATGGTCCAGGGAACCTGTCACTCGGGCCAGCCGAGTTTCGGAGATATTTGACTTGGCCCTGCCAAGGTTTGGAGATTCAGTCACTCGGCCCAGCCGAGGTTCGGAGAGATTTGACTTGGCCCTGCCAAGGTTCGGAGATTTAGTCATTCGGCCCAGCCGAGGTTCGGAGAATATTTTACTTGGCCCTGCCAAGGTTCGGAGATTTAGTCACTCGGCCCAGCCGAGTTTCGGAGATCCGGGCTCAAGAGAGCGCCTCAGTTGTCATCGTGGGCCACGGCGTTAGGTCCATGGCGCTTGATAAAGGGGCATCAGAGCGGAACGGGCGGTATATTTTCACGCTTTTATTGGTGGCGCCACTCTTCCCGAGGGGACAGGTTATTGGCCGAATGCCGGACTTCCGCGTTTCCCAAAAAAGAGGCCAGCATTAAGAGGCTCGGGGAAGCGCCGAATGCATTTATTGCGGGGGGCCAGATCGAAAAATGTTTGCTTGGGGAATTCCCGAACAACCTGCTCGCGCTTACCGATCTCACTCGGGATGGGGCGCGACACTTCGGATTTCGCAAACGTGAAACGGCGACGTGTGGCAGTTCTTATGGGTCGGTGGTTACGGCGCGACCGATAGGGATACCTGCCTGACGAGTATAAATACGACCGAGGGGCATCGGTTTCGGCCATCCCTTGGTTTGATTTCCGAAAGAATGGCCTCTCCAGGACGATCATCAGTCGGGTCGCGTTCCTCGCTTGACAGCCTGCCGTGCTCGGAGGGGAGGCGTACCTCCGTTACTGTTGACGGAGAGGGCCTAGCGTCGGCCTTTGCGAGTAATCAGCAGCTCGCGAGGATCGCCGAAGAGCACCTGGACGTGTCGGTCAGGGAGGCGGAGGCCTCGCGCCGGTTGATGGACCGGCAGAGGGAGGAGATTGCGTCCCTTCGTCAGCAAGTGGCTGACTTGACGGAGCGCTTGGAGGAGCTAGCCTCCGGGAGTGACTCCGGATTCTGATTTGGGGCCTCTTTCTTGCTTTTTTTTTTTACTGCCTCTTTGTAATCCTTTTTTATAAATGAAAGATGGATCTTGCTTTTGAAGTCCTTTTCTTCAAGAGTTTATGGCCTTGACCCGTGTGATGAATTAGGGTGTCGGCGTGGCCCCATCGTTTTTGTGCATTGGTGTAGGCGCTTTGAACGACGGGTTATAGGGGCGTCACCCAAAAAGTTTTCAGTAGCAGAGAGGGGGATCTCCTAGCTCTGCTTGGGGCCTCTGGCCGATCATGCGGGGCTTAATGGCCCTTTAGGGGGGGTTCTGCCAATGGTGGCTTTCCCTCGTGCGCCGATGATTTTTGTTTAACGCTCGTTTTCAAACCGGACGAAGTCCCTTGGGGACTATTTGAAATTTTCCTGGCTTTAATCGGGGCCTGTATACTTTGGCTTTTTCGCTGGGGTTTTAGCCCGAATGACTTTTACCTTACCATAGCCAGGAGGATTCATTGCTCGGCCCTGCCGAGGTTCGAAGAATACTTGGCCCTGCCAAGGTTCGGAGATTTGTTGCTCGGCCCAGCCGAGGTTCGGAGAATATTTTACTTGGCCCTGCCAAGGTTCGGAGATTTGTTGCTCGGCCCTGCCGAGGTTCGGAGAATATTTTACTTGGCCCTGCCAAGGTTCGGAGATTTGTTGGCCCTTTCCTTGGCCCTGCCAAGGTTCGAGATTTGTTGCTCGGCCCTGCCGAGGTTCGGAGAATATTTTACTTGGCCCTGCCAAGGTTCGGAGATTTGTTGCTCGGCCCTGCCGAGGTTCGGAGAATATTTTACTTGGCCCTGCCAAGGTTCGGAGATTTGTTGCTCGGCCCTGCCGAGGTTCGGAGAGGTTTATTTTACTTGGCCCTGCCAAGGTTCGGAGATTTGTTGCTCGGCCCTCCGAGGTTCGGAGAGGCCCTGCCAAGGTTCGGAGAATATTTTACTTGGCCCTGCCAAGGTTCGGAGATTTGTTGCTCGGCCCTGCCGAGGTTCGGAGAATATTTTACTTGGCCCTGCCAAGGTTCGGAGATTTGTTGCTCGGCCCTGCCGAGGTTCGGAGAATATTTTACTTGGCCCTGCCAAGGTTCGGAGATTTGTTGCTCGGCCCTGCCGAGGTTCGGAGAATATTTTACTTGGCCCTGCCAAGGTTCGGAGATTTGTTGCTCGGCCCTGCCGAGGTTCGGAGAATATTTTACTTGGCCCTGCCAAGGTTCGGAGATTTGTTGCTCGGCCCTGCCGAGGTTCGGAGAATATTTTACTTGGCCCTGCCAAGGTTCGGAGATTTGTTGCTCGGCCCTGCCGAGGTTCGGAGAATATTTTACTTGGCCCTGCCAAGGTTCGGAGATTTGTTGCTCGGCCCTGCCGAGGTTCGGAGAATATTTTACTTGGCCCTGCCAAGGTTCGGAGATTTGTTGCTCGGCCCTGCCGAGGTTCGGAGAGAATATTTTACTTGGCCCTGCCAAGGTTCGGAGATTTGTTGCTCGGCCCTGCCGAGGTTCGGAGAATATTTTACTTGGCCCTGCCAAGGTTCGGAGATTTGTTGCTCGGCCCTGCCGAGGTTCGGAGGCCCTGCCACTTAGAGGTTTCGGAGAGTTTCCTCGGCCCTGCCGAGGTTCGGAGAATATTTTACTTGGCCCTGCCAAGGTTCGGAGATTTGCTTGCCGAGGTTCGGCTTGGCCCTGCCAAGGTTCGGAGGTTGCTCGGCCCTGCCGAGGTTCGGAGAATATTTTACTTGGCCCTGCCAAGGTTCGGAGATTTGTTGCTCGGCCCTGCCGAGGTTCGGAGAATATTTTACTTGGCCCTGCCAAGGTTCGGAGATAGGTTCCAGGTTCGGAGATATCGGTCGTGCCGAGGATTGGTAAGCAGCATCTGTTTCTTTTGCAATTTATAGCAATAGTGCATAATGATTCACTAGGTTTTGAGGAAACAGATAAGCAGGAATCTTAGAGAGGACATACCCTATTGATAATATTTACGAAGGTTGTCCGCGTTCCAAGTCCGGGGAATGGACTTTCCCATCCAGATCCTGCAGCTTGTAGGTTCCTGGTCCAATAATCTCCGCTACTTGGTACGGGCCCTCCCAGTTTGGCGCCAGCTTTCCTTGCTCCAGCGGTTTGGAAACAGAAGCTTTCGGAGGACAAGGTCGCCAGGCAGGAAGGCTTTCCCTTTGACCCTGGAGGCATGGTACGGGCCACCCTTTGTTGATAGGCAGCCGTTCTGATCCGGGCTTCTCTCTGATTTCCTCTATCAGGTCGAGGTTGGTGCGGAGTTGTTCGTTGCTGGCCTCCGAGTAGCTCTCCACCCGCAATGATGGGAGGCCTACTTCCACAGGGATAACGGCCTCTGTGCCGAAAGCCATTCGGAATGGGGTCTCGCCTGTCGGGATTCTCGGGGTGTGCGGTAGGCCCATAAGACATGGTGCAGCTCATCCGCCCACCTGCCTTGGGCTCTGGAGAGGCGAGCTTTGATTCCCTGGAGGAGGGTCTGTTGGTTACTTCGGCCGCTCCGTTGGCTTGTGGGTGCCCGACCGAAGTAAGGTGGTGACGGATTCCGTGCTCCTCGCAGAACTGGCGGAATTTGGAGTTGTCGAACTGCTTGCCGTTATCGGTGATTATAGTGTGGGGGAGGCCGAATCGGCAGATGATGGACCTCCACACAAAGTCTCTGGCCCGTGCCTCGGTAATTTGTGCAACTGCTTCCGCTTCGACCCATTTGGTGAAGTAGTCGATGGCGACAAATAAGAATTTCCGCTGTCCCGTGCAAGCGGGAATGGGCCGAGGATGTCCATCCCCCACTTGGCAAAGGGCCAAGCGGAGGATATAGAAACTAGCTCGGCGGAAGGGAGCCTTTGGATGCTTGAATGTCTCTGGCAGGGGTCGCAGGCTCGGACTAGATCGTCCGCGTCTTTGCATGGTCGGCCAGTAATAGCCTTGTCGCAGCACCTTGTGGCATAGGGACCGGCTTCCCAGATGGTTGCCGCAAATCCCTCATGTACCTCGCGCAGAGCATAGTCCGCTTCGATGGGCGAAGGCATCTGAGCAGCGGCATGGAAAAGACCGCTTGTAAGTTGGTTGTCAATCAACACGTAGTGGGTGGCCTGCAGCTTCAGCTTCCTAGCCTCTCTTCGGTCGGACGGAAGCGACCCTTCTTTGAGATATTTGAGGATAGGGTCGAACCAGGATGGTTCGGCCTCAACTTGCATCACTCGGTCGGCTTCCGTGATGCTCGGCTTTTCCAGAGTCTCCAGGTGGAATTTTTGCTCGGCATCCATTGTCTCCGTGGTTGCCAGTCGGGAGAGTAGGTCGGCACGGGCGTTCTCGGATCTGGGAATCTGAATAATTTCAAATTCGAAAAAATGGGGAAGCAGTTACGCACCTCCTGGAGATATCGAATCATGTTCGGTTCCCGAGCTTCAAACTCTCCCCGAACATGGCCGGCCACCAGCTGAGAGTCGGTGAAGGCGTTAAGCTTTCCACCTTCAGGTTGCGGGCGATCCGGAGACCGGCTAACAGGGCTTCGTACTCGGCTTCGTTGTTGGAAGCCGGGAAGGAGAATCGGACGCCATATTCGAAGGTCATCCCCTCAGGACTGGTGAGAACTAGACCCGCACCGGAGTGATGGGCATTGGACGACCCGTCGACGTGGAGGAGCCACCGGGCTCCAGACTTTGGCTCTTCGGGAGTCTGGGGTAGAACCGTCCTCCGGGATGGTACACTCGAGGAGGAAGTCGGCCAGCACTTGGCTTTGATGGCTGGGCGAGGCTGAAAATGTATGTCATGCTCGCTTAGCTCGACGGCCCATTTGGTCATTCTCCCCGATGTTTCCGGACGGTGGACCACCGCCTTGATGGGTTGGTCAGTCAGGACCGTCACGGAATGTGCTTGGAAATACGGCCGTAGCTTTCGAACTGAGGTGATCAAGGCCAACACCATCTTTCAATCCTGCTGTACCTCGTCTCCGCATCGCGGAGCAGCCTGCTCACATAGTAGATCGGCTTCTGGACTTGCCTTCTTCTTTGACTAGCACCGAACAAACCGCGCCTCCGAAACAGCCAGGTACAAAAATAGGGTCTCTCCCGGGGGGACTGCTGAGAAGCGGGGCGAGCCGAGGTACTTCTTGAGATCTTGAAATGATTTCTGGCACTCGGGAGTCCACTGGAAGTTTTTGGCCGATCGGAGAGTTTTGAAGAAGGGGAGGCATCTCTCGGCCGACCGCGCCACAAAGCGGTTAAGGGCCGCTATCCTCCCGGTTAGGCGCTGGACCTCTTTAAGATGCTGGGGGCGCCATTTGTTGGAGAGCTTGAATCTTCTGGGGGTTAGCTTCGATACCTCGCTGGGAGACCATGAAGCCGAGGAACTTCCCGAGTTGACGCCGAAGGCGCACTTGGTCGGGTTGAGCTTCATCCCATATTTGCGCAACGTTGCAAAGCTCTCCGAGAGGTCCTCGACATGCTGTGACGCTTCCTTGCTTTTGACCAGCATGTCGTCCACGTACACCTCCATGTTCCGGCCGATTTGCTCCTTGAACACCTTGTTGACCAGCCGCTGGTAGGTCGCTCCTGCATTTTTAAGACCGAAAGGCATAACACGGTAACAGTAGGTACCTCGGTCGGTTATGAAGGCGGTCTTTTCTTCATCTTCGGGGGCCATCCGGATCTGATTGTAGCCGGAATAGGCGTCCATGAATGACAGCATTGGTGGCCTGAGGTGGCGTCCACGAGCTGATCGATCCGAGGGAGGGGGAAGCTGTCCTTCGGGCAGGCTTTGTTGAGGTCGGTGAAGTCGATGCAGATCCTCCATTTGCCGTTCGACTTTTTCACCATGACGACATTTGACAGCCAGTTCGGGTAATTTACCTCTCGGACGAAGTTGGCCTTTATGAGTTTGTCGACCTCTTCTTCAATGGCTTTTTGCCGCTCTGGGGCGAAGCTTCTCTTCTTCTGCTTAACAGGCCTGTGCATCTCGTCCACATTGAGATGGTGGACGAGGACCTCGGGGTTGATTCCCGGCATGTCGGAGGCGGTCCAGGCGAAGATGTCGGCATTGCTTTGGAGGAATCTGATCAACCTGTGCCGAGGCTCTCCTTTGAGTAGCGACCCGATCCTTGTGGTTCGGTCGGGCCGAGCTTCGTCCAATGGTACTTCCTCCAATTCCTCCCGGTTCTCCCCGTGTTCGGCGAAGTCCTCGCGAGCGTCTAGCCCGTCAACTTCGGGCATTCTAGACTGAAGGCTCGTAACGAAACATTGCCGAGCCATGGCTTGACTTCCCCGAACCACTCCAACTCCTTGCTCGGTGGGGAACTTCATAGACAGATGCGGGATGGAGACAACTGCCTTGAGGGACATCAAACCGGCCTGCCGAATATGGCGTTGTATGGGGACCTGAGGTCGGTCACTAGGAAATCGGTCTGTACAATGGCACAAGGGGCCAGGTTCCCGCGCGGACCGTCAGGGTGACGATTCCTTCTGGGACGATGACGTCGCCGGTGAATCCCATCAGGGTGGAATCCACGGCTCGAAGGTTTTCCATGAGCAATTTCATCCTGGCAAACACACCGAGGTACAAAACGTTTACCGAGCTTCCACTATCAACGAGGATTCGGCTTACATCATAATTGTTCAAATTAAGGGATACAACAAGTGCGTCATCGTGGGGGAGTTGTATCCCAGGAGATCATCGTCGGAGAAGGAGAGTTCGCCCGTCCGTGCCTTCTTTGGCACTGATCCATCACCGCCCCTGGAGCTCGATCCGCCGGCCTCTTCAATCATGTTGATACGGCCGATCACGGGCGGATTTGGTGGAGGAGGAGTTGTGGGAGCTCGGGCTGGCGTCACCTCCTTGTTGTTGCGGCTCGGGTGCCCTCCTGAACTGATCCAGTCCGTCCCCGCCGAATCAGCCTCTCTATTTCATTCTTCAGCTGCCAGCATTCTTCAGTGTCATGACCGTGCTCCCTATGGTAGCGGCAGTACTTGGCGGGATCTCTTCGGGTCGGGTTCCCTCGGAGAGGTACTGGCCGGGGAAGTTGGCGCTCTATCTCCATGAGGATTTGCGCCCGGGGCACAGTCAGCGGAGTATAGCGATCGAATCGCCTGGGAGGACTCCGGGAGCGATTCCTTGGCGGCGGCGGAGGGACTCTTTGGCGGCGAGGCGGACTTGGCCGACGGACGGGACGGTGCCTGTCGGGACTTTGGGCTCTTGCTTCTTCTTTGCTTGCTCAGCGCGGGCCACTCTCCGCGACTCCTCGACCCTAGCGTACTTGTCCGCAAGGGCCATCATATCAGAGAGACATGGGGGGTAGCTGACCTCCATTGCCAGGTAGAAGTCGCTCTCCTTCGAAACTCCCCCCGCCAGGGCGGACATAGCCACCTCATGATTAAGGTGGTCCACCTCTAACATGGCCTTGTTGAAACGGCCAAGGTAATTCCTCAAGGACTCCCCCTCTCTCTGCTTGACTTCGGAGAGGGAGTCGGATCTTCGTCGGTGGCGGCGGCTGCTGACGAACTGGCCAATAAAAAGGTGGCTCAGCTCGTCGAATGAATCAATGGAACCCGGTTTCAAGGCGTTGAACCAGGTTCGGGCGGATCCTCTGAGGGTGGATGGGAAGGCTCGGCAGAGGATCGCATCAGATGCTCCGTGGAACATCATTATTGACCGGAAGCTACTGAGATGGTCGTCCGGATCAGTGGAGCCGTGATAGGGCTCGACGGCTGGCAGCTTGACGTGGGAGGGAATCACTTCCTCCATGATTCCCTTAGAGAAAGGGATGCCCTGCTCCGCCTTGGGCTGGGCAGGTGGGTCTGCTTGGCGGCGTCCAGCTCCTGACGCATCTCCTGGATCTGACGGCGGATCTCCTCTTCACCGGTTAGAGGAGGAGCTGGGCGGAGAATCGCAAGGATGGCGTGGAATCATGGTGAGACGTCGCCGGGGAGAGGGAGCGGGCTCGCCGAGATCTGGGAGGATCTCTATCATAACCGGCTCGCGGGACTGGTTTGTCCCCCTGGGGCGATGTGGGGGATCCGCTGATCCATGCGGATCAGAGGAGGAGGTCGCCGGCGAAGAAGAAATCGCGCCTCCTTCTGAGGATGCGAAGCAGGAGGAGCTGCAAGGCGCTCCTGAACCAGGTGGGTAAGGGCCTGGACTTGCTGGACCAGTGTAGCGAACTGGTCCTGGGTCACCGGGATGGCAGGCGGCGACGGGTCTCGACCGGTGGGGTTGCGGCGCTGTGCGCCAGTCGGATCAGGCCTCTGGGAGCGACCTGATCTTGGGCTTCAGAGGTTGCTCTTCTCCGGTTGGCCATTGGAGAGGTTCTTCTCCGGATTAGATCCTTGTCTCCTTTCTTCAAGTTTTAATGGGACTTGAGGCCCTTCCTCTAGCGCCAATCTGTTGCCGCTGAAATCCGTCCTCCGACTCGGGCGCGGTCGATCTCCAGGAAGAGGGGGGCGGACCTGCAAAAGAAGTCCACACGCGAGGGACGCTGGGGGTGGTCCTCCGCGGAAGACCCTCCGACGCTCAAGTCAGTGGAGAAGAAATCGGCGATCAACCAGACAGTGGGGAGGTGGATCTCTCCGGGAGACCTCTCCGGGGGCGGCCAATCGGAAGCTCCAAAGGGCAGGAGCGCCGACGAGCTGCCGGGGAGAGGAGTGAGAAGAGGCGCGTGCAGCCCAAGGAGAGAGAGAGTGCGTACCTGAGGGAATCTGCGAGTATGATATTTATAGACTGTCACCTGGGTCTTGAGCGTCTTCTGGAAGGTTCGGAGGTTGTTACGATACGGAGGCGGACAGAATCAGGCCGTTGTGGGGCCGTTAGAATCCATATCCCGTTTGTTCAGGTATCGACGGCTGGGAGAGCTCCTTGATGTCTCGAGATCTGGTTGAGTAGGCCTGGGGCGGTTATGATAGGTTTTAGGCCACGTCTCGACATGATTCCTTTTCTAGGATGCCGTTCTGGTAGGCCCGGGCTCTCCCGCGTCAGGTTCCGCGGAGGTAGATGTTAGGTTGTGGATCGCTCGAAGAAGCCGAGCTACGGAAGCCCGGAAGGACCGAGCTACGGAAGCCGAGCTACGGAAGCCCCGAGCTACGGAAGCCCGGAAGGGCCGGGCTAAGGAAGCCCGGAAGGGGCCGAGCTACGGAAGCCCGGAAGGGCCGAGCTAGGAAGCCGGAGGGGCCGAGCTACGGAAGCCCGGAAGGGGCCGAGCTACGGAAGCCCGGAAGGGCCCCGGAAGCTAAGGAAGCCCGGAAGGGCCGAGCTACGGAAGCCCGGAAGGGGCCGAGCTACGGAAGCCCGGAGGGGCCGGGCTAAGAAAGCCCGGAAGGGGCCGAGCTACGGAAGCCCGAAAGGGGCCGAGCTACGGAAGCCCGAAAGGGGCCGAGCTACGGAAGCCCGGAGGAGACGAAGGGAAGAGATTAGCCTTAACCGCCTCGCACGGATATTAATGTAATATGATTTTACCCCTCAACACTCATAAACATTATCTAGCTCAATCAAGCTCCTCCGTCGACTTATTATTGCCTTATTTTGGCTTGGATGTATTGCTAACGAGGGAAGAGAAATTTAGACCAAAGGTGGGCTGGTGACAGTGAGAGGGTGGAGCAGTCTGCGACAAGAGAAGCATTTCTCCAAGGTGAGCAGGCAATGATGCAAGCAAAAGTTCCAGCGTAGCTGTCGTTGGTGGATTCACTCATTGGTGTAATCAAAAAAAGATGACTGGAAGAATACAAAGCTGTTGTCTTCGCACCAAAGATACTCCCTCCATAGCCCCACCTCCCCTCCATTCCCTCCTCAATTAGTTCCCCTCACTCCCCCTCGCTTTTCTGATACCAAATCATTCCCACAAGAAAGTATGTCTCTATGGAGGCCATGCACATTTGCATGCAGAACAGAAGCCTCGGTGAAAGCCCCTGTACATAGACACCCAAGCATAATTATACCATGAAACAAATAGTAGGGGCCCAAAGGTCGTCGCTAGAGACACCAACGAGCCCTGCCAAGCTGCACTCCAGCGACCCCACTTCTCAATTAACCAGCAATATGATTACAAGTAGTATATATATCTACTTAGAAAAACCAATGAATGACCACAAATGAGATGTTAAGCATGTTGCTCATGAGATCCTATGCATATAAAATCATATAGAGGATGTAAATAGCCATACAGATATAGCATGTCAAGGATCCCAGGCATACTCAGCATGCATAGACTCTAATTATTATGACCCAATATTTCCAGCGAGTTTGATCAGATTTTTTATTAAGAAACTGGGACGATTCTGAGTGCAGTTATAGCTCGATGGATTCCAACTCAGGTTTTTTTTTAAAAACTGCCACAAAAACTACCTTTACTTCTTATACAATACTTATATAATGGCCCTGATACTCTTGAATGAGAGGGTCGTTTTTTTTTTTTTTTTTTTCAAAATCTGAGCTTCAATTTTACTCACCTAAAACCTTCATTTCAAACTTACAGCCCTTTAATATCCTTTTGCTCTTGATCTTTTCTTTATTTATGGCATCATAGAAAAAAGTCTTATTTTTTTACTATAATATACTTTTGGTCCTCAAATTTTTACCTAAAATTTATTTTGAATCCTAAACTTTAGTTGTTATAATTAGTTTTTCATATTTTATAGGTCTTGTATTCTTGATGCCTATTATATGAAGTTGATTAAAATTGACGAAGTAGCTGAGATAATTGATATGTGAGCTATTTTATTAATTTTAACTAACTCTATATAAAATAATGTTTGGCATTAGCTGGACTAAATTTTAAAAATCAAAAGTTTATGGATCAAAACAAACTTTGAGTCAAGGTTTTAGGACCAAAGCTATATATATATAATTTTCTGCGCAAATATCTTTGAGCCCTTCATCAGTCCTGGAATATATCGAGCTTATCATGGAGACCCACATCGTACCTTTTCTGGAAGCAGCTATTGGCTAAAGCCAGTACCTTAAAAAAAATCATAAGTTCATATGGACACCTAAGTTTTTATCAAAACCAGCTTCCCCCTTCTTTTCTGCTTTGCTTGCGATGATACATCCATACCGACTATTAGTTTTTAGCAAAGCATTAGCTTTGTGATTTTAATTTTTGAATGGACCACAGGTGGGAACAGTAGACTTTATTTGGCTTCACTGCAATTTAGTACAGAGACAGTACTATCATGAAATGACCGCTTGAACAGCTGTCCTCCCGACAAACAATCCATCTCATGGCCATGAGGCTGAAAATAGCAGCCTTGTTTTGGCCGCTCTGACCAGCATCTAATTTGAATGCTAGCAGAAGTAGAGAAGGAAAAGGCCTTCTGCTCCCCTTTTAATGGCAACCTCCCCTTAATTATATAGTTCTTCGAGTTCTTACCGGGCAATGGGCACGTTAGGCCTCATGGTGGGTGCATTGCTGCCTTGACTTGGGACCTTATTATGAGCAAAGATTTTTATTAGTGAAGGGCCTTGTAACGCTTCGGCCCGGGCCTCCAACACTTATGAATCTGTTTTGTTACAAAAAAAAAAAATGGACAAGATCTATACTAACTTTGGTCATCACAGTCCAAAAGGGATCTAATAGTACTTATCAATCTTTCTTAACTGTTATAAACCATACAACCAACTCTTAATTTTTCTGTGAAACTATTAGGAGGGGCATCACAATCTACCTCCCTTACAAAGGCGACGTCCTTGTCGCCAGGAGCACATGATCGCAATCACCAGGCAGGCAAGATTCTAGAGATGGCCCACACATATTCAAGAGATGGCTTTCATCCCTCATAGATGGAACACTTTGCCCCGTGTGGCACTTAGCTCCTGCTCTTCCGGCTGGTGCATGGCTCTGATACCATATTGTAATGATCCGGATCCCGGGCTTGCAGCACCCACGAACTCGTTTCGTTATAAGAAAGCAAGATGGACAAGGTCCACATTAACTTGGGCCACCACAGCTCAAAAGGAATCCAATTGGTATTTGTCCATCTTCTTTAACTGGTTATAAACTATACATCCAATTCCCAATTTTTCGATGTTGAACTATTGGAAAGGGCATCATAGGCCTCAAAAAAAAGCAGAAAATGATAAGGAGAGAATTTTATCAGTGTTCAAGGGCCTCAAAGAAAAGCGAAACCATAACCATGGTGTACTGGTGGGAGCTTCTATTTGAACCGCAAAAATTGCTCAATACACCCCCCAAATTTTTTTAAAAATTTAATTCTTAAACTACTCTTAAAACCCTCGCTTTTCCTCCCTCGTACACTCTGCTCCAGCAGCTCCCCCCTCCACCCCTCGGCTTCCCCTCCTTCCCCGTTCGCTTCGACAGCCCCCTCCCGGCTTTCCTTCCTCCTCCGTTCGCTTCGGTGGCCTTCCTCTCGGGCACCGACCTCCCTCCTTGACTTTTCTTTGTTCTGGTTTTTGAAGAGAGGGAGGTGCCGGAGTGAATAGGGAAAGGGAAAGCCGAGGGAGCTGCCGGAACGAACTAGAAGGAGGTTCGTTGGAGCGAACTGAGAGGGGGAAGGCAGTCGTCGGAGCGAACGGGAAAGGAAGGAAAGCTTGAGGGGGCTGTCGAAGCGAACGGGGAAGAGGAAAGCCGGGGGTGGAGGGGGGAGCTGCTGGAGTAGAGTGTACGAGGGAAGGGAAGCGAGGATTTTAAGAATAGTTTAAGAATTAAATTATTTAAAAAATTTGGGAGTGTATTGAGCAATTTTTGCGGTTCAAATAAAAGCTCCCTGTACTGGCCTTTCTTAGAACACAGATCCCTATGCAAGGCAGGAGGGTGGTAGTGATCTAGACTTTGCTTGGTGGAGCTCATTCTTTCTGCTTAGTTTATAAGGACCTCTGATGTTCTTCCCAGGTGCTTTTCATGGAAAATTTGATTGAGGATCAGAGGGAGCTCCATGGGTGTATTTCTGAGAGAAGTCAAGAAGGCTTGATTTGTCAAATGTTTGAGCTTCTTGGCATTGGGTCTCAGTAGATAGCAGTGTGAGAGGAAGATGAAATCCATGAACAACAGCAGCAACTGGTTGCGCTTCTCTCTCTCCCCTCACATGGACATGGAGGTGCCTTCAGGGCCACTTCACCACCCGAATCATCACCAAGCTCGGCCAACCCATGCAGCTTTGTCGTCTGCAGTCCCATGCAGTTTCTTTCCATCTCCACCTCAGCTTAACAGCTCCGGGCTCTGCTATGGAGTTGAAGGAGAAAATTTGGGGCTCTACTCCCAATTGTCTCTCATGCCACTGAAGTCTGATGGGGCACTTTGCATCATGGAAGCCCTCAGCAAATCACAGCAGCAAGGTCTGTCTCAACTGTTGCTCAATTTTCTTTCTTTAGTTTCTTTCAGCTTCCAAAAAAACTACTGTTTCTAAAAACACTTTGGCATCCTTTTCTTTTCCTTCTAGTTGAATGTGGTGAAGGAATGGTGCCATTCCCATCTACAAAACTGGACGACCTGTTAGCTGGTGGTCCAAACATGGGGTCTCATCATCACTATGGGAACAATGCCAGGGAAGCAATGCCCTTGAGCTTAGACAGCATATACTACCACCAAAACTCACAGCCTGAGGGCAATATTAGAAGCCATCCTTTAGACCTCCTCCGCGTGCAACAGCATCATCCGTATTTCCAGCTGTTACAAGAAGGCTTGTGCGCTGGACTAACAGGCCATGAGATGTATCAGGTTCCATTGGAGGAGGAGCCAGTGGGAGATGATAGGATTCTAGACTTGAAAAACTGGGTGGCTGGGCACCATACTGCTAGCAACAATGGATTGGGTGAGGAAGAATGCATGGGATCTAGTTCTGCTGGCACACTGGGATATGGAGATCACTTGCAGTCCTTCAGCTTGTCCATGAGCCCTGGGAATAAGTCTAGTTGTGTCAACGCTCCACAACAGATATCACCTGCTGCAACAACTGAATGTCTGATCTTAGACGCACCCAAAAAGAGAGGGACTGGGAAAGGGGGCCAGAAGCAACCGGTTCATAGGAAGGCCATTGATATATTTGGCCAGAGAACTTCTCAGTATAGAGGAGTTACCAGGTCAGTATTGGGGAGTGTGGTGCATTGGTCTCCAAGCTGGCCTTTTATTTATTTATTTAGGTTGTTCTTTTGGGTTCGTGTCATCTCTTTAACTGAATTGATTTTGTTGTTTGCGAGTACTTCCTATTGCTTCGTTTTTTCCAGTGTGCTTCCATTTAAAGGGTTCTCATTTTGGCCTGTGGCAATTCTAGCAGAATATGTTTTCTTATTTGTCATCACTTCCGTCTCTTAACGTTCGTTTAATGATGTAATGACATGCTCTTTGCGAGTCAGGCATAGGTGGACTGGGAGATATGAGGCCCATCTTTGGGACAACAGTGGCAAGAAGGAAGGCCAGCCAAGGAAAGGAAGGCAAGGTAGAACCCCCAAAAAAAAAAAAAAAAAAAAAAAAAAAAAAAAAAGGGAAAAAAGATCTCATTAAAATTACATTTTATTTCTTCCCTAATGTTTGAGCTTTTCACTAAAGTTCGCTAGTTCGCTGATTATTGGATGAAATTTTTTTCATATTCTTGCCTGGTGATATATATTCTCATGGAACTCGATGCGCCTTTGCAGTTTATCTGGGTAGGCATCTCTTCCTTTTTAACTAAAATATTAAACCATCTATTTTTTATAAGATTTCTCTTGGCTACCTCCAAATCCTTTGTAGTGGTATAGCATTAAAATTTGTGGTTCAGGGGGTTATGACGTGGAAGAGAAGGCTGCAAGAGCTTATGACTTGGCCGCTCTGAAATACTGGGGACCATCCACACATATCAACTTTCCGGTATGATTGATCCTTCAAGACTTATGCTAACCAAAACCCTTGCATTTGACTGCTTTATTTTTGATGTTATGGCCTAAAGTTGGAGTTCATGCAGTTGGAAAGTTACCAAGAAGAGCTGGAAGAAATGAAAAACCTGAGCAGGCAAGAATATCTGGCCCACTTGAGAAGGTAATTAAAACCCCTCAGACTCAATCTAATACGCAAACTTAATTTGGTATCGTCCAGGACTTATTTTTCTACGGCCTTGATCGCAGAAAAAGCAGCGGGTTTTCAAGAGGGGCTTCTATGTACCGAGGAGTAACAAGGTTTTTCATTTCTCAATCAATGTAGAAGCACACTCCTTTCCTAGGTTGAAACCTATTTTTGACTAGATTTTATGTCCTTATCACTCCCCTGCAGGCATCACCAACATGGAAGATGGCAAGCCCGAATTGGAAGGGTTGCTGGAAACAAGGATCTCTACCTTGGAACCTTCGGTAAGTGCATAGAGTTATTTTAACAACATATAACTAAGGATCTCATCAAAAAAATTTAGCAAAAAGTTTATTTAAACTCCTTGATCCTGTATAGATATCCAAGACCTCTTCGATGTATATGTGACTAAACACTCATTGGTATAGACTCTCACTTTTTTTTTTTTTTTTTCGTTCAAATTCTGTCATTCTTGCTACGCTAAAGATTCGTATCCAAACCCGCGTCTAATCACAAAATATATAGAGCCATCATCTTTGGTGTCCGTTAGTGCATATGGGTTATAAGCTAAAGCTAAATTTGCTCTAATACCATTTATAATAACTTATGATTCTATCTAAAATGGCTAGTTAGAAAGTATTATTTCAATTTTTTAATTCTTTATTAGCGTTGGAATCTTTTTAGTATATAATTAATATGAAATAAAGTACTCACCAATATATACTCTCACAGATATGCTACTACCTTATGTCATTTCACACATTCTTCTTCGCTCAATCCTACAGCTCTTTTTCATGGTTACCTTAAAGAAATTAACAACTTTATCAAGATACTATTAATTTTGCAATCTTTTGCTGCCAAAATAGTCATACTTTTAATAAGGCTGGTTACTAAGTTGTTGCAAAGCTCCAAGTTGACTTGTTTACAACCTTCAAATTGAAAGGGAAAATTTAAATAGGCAATATCTTCTGTATGGTGTTTGAGTTAATTATATATATGTATGCCATCTGTTAAGACTAAAATGTCAAGATAGTACTGTTTGATTTGGCACAACTATAGTTCTCATATGTGGGATGAGTTGTTCTCAAAATTCTTAGGCACTCAAGAGGACGCGGCTGAAGCGTATGATATTGCTGCAATCAAATTCCGTGGGGTGAATGCTGTTACAAACTTTGACATAACAAGGTACGACATAGAAAGGATTATGGCAAGTAGTACACTGCTATCAGGAGGGCTAGCGAGGAAAACCAAAGCAACAGTAGCAGGTAATGATGCCTCCTCAGCACCAAAGAGCAGAAGAGATCTTGATCCAACTGAAGAGAACATTAATAACTGTGGTTCCGATTGGAAGATGGTCCTCCACCAGTCCCCTCAGCAAACATCGCAATCCTCTGAATCTCTCAGTCGCAGCCCCATGACAGGTATAGGCTCCACAGCTCTCTCAGCAGCAGTGAATGGCATGGCTGGCGTGGAGACAGTGAGTTCGGACAAAGGGGTCCAGGATTCTGGCAAACTGGTTTACAGCCTGAGTAGCTCCAGAGAGGGGAGCCCAGACCACATTGATCTCTCTATGCTCTACTCCAACACGTCGTCGGCCAGCCTCACTAGTCCTACCGAAATGAGATCTTGGATTCCATCAACCCAGATCAGGCCAAGGATTTCCATGGCTCAAATGCCAGTTTTTGCAGCATGGAGTGAAAGTTGATGCTAAAGTAAAGATATGACATAGGAGAGAGGAAAAAAACCAAGTTGTATTTGAGAGAGGAGAGGAGTCTTTTTAAAAAAAAAAAAATTTCAATGTTTATTTATGCTTGAGATTGGTGATTCACGAGGTCTAATGGTGGGAGTCAGCTGTCCATTGTCAGTAGATTAGATTTCCTTTTGAACTCCAATGGGGCCGTTGGGGTTTAGTCGTCGATAAACAGTAATAGAATTAACCTTGCAGAAGTACCATAAGCTTTCATTCTTTGTTGCTAATAATTAGATTGATGCAACGGTAACACGTTTGCTCTTGAACCTGTCTTTTATTCAAAACTCCACAGCCCCTTATGTGAGAATGTGACTCTTCACGTAAGCCTCCTGAGAGGAGGCCCACCTAGATCAACCCAGCTCCTTCACTTCTTTTGGAAGAAAACCCCACGTGCCTGGAGAAATCACCAAATCACCTGCTGGATTTTCCTTAAAGCATGGAATCTCACGTTCCTCCATGATTGGATGACGCGTTCAAGAACTCACGGCTGAAATGCTGCACGGCTTCATTCTCGTTAGGAGAAAGCAAGCACCACAGAACCGTGCAGCTTCATTTTGAGGAAGAGGAGGAGGAGGCTGAGATAAGAAAGAGATTAGAATTGGAAGAAAAGAATATGTTTTATTCCATCCAAACCCTAAAGACTAGGGTTTAAATACATCCATCAAGTGGGCCAGGCCCAGACTCAACAAAAACTTCCATGGACTAATCCAATGAGATTAAACTAATCTTCAAGCTCGTATACACCCGTGACTTGATTTAATCTCAACCCTTGGATCGATACTCAACCCAAAACAAGTTAGCCCTCCTGGGCCTTGACAGCATCACACCAGGCCCAACAATCTCCACCTTGGTGCTTTAAGGCCACCGTGTCTATCAGCTGCATCCCTACGAAAGCTGTTCCGTGAAAGAACTCTAGTCAGTGCATTGTTGGATTCTCCTTGGTGTGTATCTTCATCAGCTCCACTTCACCTTCTTCCACCAGCTCTCTGTAGTCGAAGCCTTTCTTCTGAGAGTATCCTCTGGCCACTAGTCCTGCCTTGTATCCGATACCCTTTTGTTTTAAAGGCTCTTTCTAGCGCTGATAAACCTATTTGCAACCAATAGGTTTCTTTCCTTGTAGCAATTGGACCACCTACCACGTGCCAGTCCTATGGAGAGACTGTATCTCTTCTGCCATAGCCTGCATCACCTGCCATAGCTTGGACCCACCTATCTTTATCCTGCTTGTTCTGGCTCTCTACATCCTCCTGATAGGAGTAAGAGTCTTCATTCGTTGTCACCAGGGCATATGACATCGAATCCTCAAAGCCGTATCAAATTGGTGGTCGCGGGTTTCTTCTGGGCTTGTGCAGTACGATCCCAATATCAGTCCCCTATCCAGCTGCATCCTCTTAAATTCTCTGCTCAGCTGCATCTTGCTAAACTTTTTGGCTTCTGACCCCTCTGCCAGTCCTTTCCATCAGAATCTCAAATCTTTCTGGTCCACTAACAAATGGCATGACTGTGTAGGAGGTCATCTGACTAGTATTATCGTGTTCCACCTTCTATAGTCCTTGTTGTGCATCTGTACCATCTCTGCTATGGAGGATCGAGCTCTCATCGAAGGTCACATCTCTGCTGATGAAAACCTTCTTCTTCAAGAGATCCCATAGCCGATATCCCTTGATTCCACATGGGTAGCCTAGAAACACCATCTTCTTAGACCTGGCATCCAACTTACTCCGCTTCCCAGCACCAACATGCACATATACCGTGCATCCAAATACCCTCAGATGGTTCAAGCTTGTCTTTCCTTCAGACCACATCTTCTTTGGAATGCCTTCATCCAACCTAGTGTATGATAACCGATTGACCAAGTAGCTAGCTATATCTACTGTGTCAACCCAGAACATCTTTGAAAGTCCTGCCTATAGCCTCAAGTACCTTACTTTTTTCAACAGTGCTCTATTCATCCTCTCAGCAATCCCTTCCTATTGAGAAGTTTTCATTATCGAGAAGTACCTTTTGATGCCCCACTCCTCACAAAATCTCTGAAACTTCCTGCTGGTATATTTTCTATCATTATCTGACCTCAAACACTTCACACTCCTATCTGCTCCTCCACCTCAGCCTTCTAGATTTTGAACTTGGTGAAGACCTTCATTTTCTTCTTCATGAAGTAGATCCACTGCTTTCTTGAGAAATCATCTATTAGGATAAGAAAGTATCTGGCTCCATTCCTTGCAAAAATTGGGGTTGATCCCCAGACATCCATGTATACTATTTTTAGGGGTTGTGCACTCCTAACTATGTTGACCAAAAACTACACTCTCCTCTGCTTTTCCATCTGACATGGCTCACAGATCTCCATATCTCCACCACTCAGGTCCGAAAGCAGCTCTCTCTTGCTCAGTTCTTTCATCCCTTTGTATTCCATGTAGCCTAGGCGGTAATGCCACATCCTGTATACATCCTGAGGATCCTGTTTTATAGCTGCTGCCTCCTCAAATTTTTTGGTCATCATAAAGCCCTCCAACCTGTATAAGTTTTTCTCTGGCCTTCTTTCTCTCATCACCATCATAGCTCTATTGAAGATGTTCAGAATTCCACTCCTGGCATGACTGCTGAAGCTGTATCCAGTCCGCTCTAGCTAGGGACCCCAGTGACATCAGATTTTTTTTGAGTTCTGGGGCATGCTTCATGATGGAAAGAGTGTGCACCATGCTATCAAACATCCTCACCCTCACTGTGCCAATCCTTGCCACCTTGCAAAGGTGATCATTTTTAAGAGTCACACACCCCTCATTAACCTCTGTGTAAGTGTTGAACCACGACCGGTTGGGAGTGTAATGATGAGAACAAGTTGAATCCAAGGTCCACATCTCTGTATTATGCCTATGACCATCTGATACCACCAAGAGATCTTCCTCCACCTTCTAGCCTGCAACTGTAGTCATAGATTTAGATCCTTCATTTTCTTCCTTTTTTTACTTAGGACAATCCCTCCTTAAATGTCCTATCTCACCACACTTATAGCACTTAGCCTTCCTGGACTGTAACAGTCTCCTAGGCCTGCTTTTGTTCCTGCCTCTGCCTTACCCTTTCCTAACTGATAGACCCTCCTGGGGAATAGCTTTCTTGGTCATCCTCTCCCTCTGCTAATTTGTTTGAAGTACCGAGACAATATCTTCATAGAATAATGTTTCCTTCCTGTAGCGAACACAATAGCAAAAGTACCTTATCTTCCTCCATTTTGACCCCAACATTCAACAATTCATTACTCACCTGGTCGAATACCTGGATGTGGCCCAGCACATCTCCACCTTCTGACATCCGAAGGCTGTAGAGGCACTTCTTCAATATTAACTTGTTGCACATATTCTTCTCCATGTAGAGGGCTTGCAACTTCGATCAGAGTCCTTTCGGGGTTTTCTCTTTCAATACTGAATAAAGGGCTGAATCGGCTAGACATCCCCTAATCGCTGCATGCTTTCTTTTCCAACGACATCCACTGTGTTTGTCTGTCATCCCATCTGACCTTTCCTCCAAAGCTAGATTTAAACCCTGTTGCACAAGGAGATCCTCTACTCGGACTTTCGAGAAACTTTTCTTTCTATCAAACTTCTCAAAATCTATTTTTATGCTACTACCCATGGTGAGATTTCAACCAAAAAATAGCACAAAAAATTTCAAAAAATTAAGAGACCTTGATGAAGCCTTGCTGAAATTTTTTAGCCCTTGAAGATCTCCAACTAACTTCTTGAACCAGGCTCTGATACCAACTGTTGGGATTTAGTCCTCGATGAACAGCAATTAAATCAATCTCACTGGAGAAGTACCCTAGGCTTTCATCCTTTGTTGCCAATAATCAGATTGATGCAGCGGTAACTTGTTTGCTCTTGAACCCCTTGGTCTTGTGTTCAAAACTTCACAGCTTGCACGACTTCATTCTTGTCCGGAGAAAGAAAGCCATGGCCAAAGTCGAATCTCGTTAGGAGAAAGAAAGGAGAAAGAATCTCGTTAGGAGAAAGAAAGCACCACGAAGCAGCTTCTTGGGTTTAAATACATCCACCAAGTGGGTCAGACTTAGACTCAACAAAAACTCTCATGGACTAATCCAATGAGATTAAACTAATTTTTAAGCCCGTGTACACCTATGACTTGATTTAATCTCAATCCTTGGACCAACACTCAGCCCAATACAAGTTAACCCCTTTGGACGTTGATAGCATTACACCAGACCCAACAGCCGTTTGGGTGGAGAATTTTGCAAAGGTGAAGACCTAAGGTTTTGAGGACAATGATTTCTTTGTATGACATGATGTTTAGTTCGTTTACTTTTGGTCTCGCCAAGTACATTGTGCAAAATAGCTCATTGCATTACGGTACGCAATGTATTCTTTTGACCAGAATGTTGTTGGGAATGCACAGTAAAAAAAGTGGACTTTATAGTTCTGGTGATGAAGGTAAGCACAATTTTTTTTTATTACTCGTTTGAATTAGTAAAAATAGCTATAAAAAGCTATAGATTATATAATTTTTTATAAACTCAATACATGACTCTAAAAATTTTACATTAACTATTTAACTCATTTAAGAAATAGCAAGAGTCATATTAAACAAGTGATGAATCATAAATAGCAATTTTTTTTAAAAAAATATTTTGGAATGTGCAAATTATTTTTGCCACTCCCACTTAATTTGTATTCTAAGAATCATTTACAAGCCAAGGAAATATCTGAAGGAGAGTGGCTCGATGGGGGTATCAATCAGACTTCCAAAGCAAACATATAAAATTCACTTGCAATTTTTAGTTGCTTCTTAAACTTTTAAAACTTCTCACTTATCACAGCTTTAGTAAGAAAATCTGCAAGTTACTCATTTATATTGATAAACTCTAAATGGACTTCTTTTTTATTCACCATATCTAATATGAAATAGTACCTGAGCTCGATGCATTTGGACTTAGCTAGCATGAAAAACATGATTTTTAGTTATTGCAATGGCCAACATATTATCATAATAGATTATAGTTAACTACTTCTGTTTTTATTTCAAATCAAATAGAATTCTTCTTAGCTAAATAGTTTCACATGCAACATTAATAGCAGCAATATATTCTGTTTCAGTTGAAGATAAAACTACTATTTTCTGCTTCTTGAGCTCCAAGATATTACCTTTGCACCAAGGTAGAATAAATATCTTGATGCACCTTTCCGATCATCTAAAGATCCAGCCCAATCACTATCAGTGAAGCCAATCAAGGAATTGTTTTCTTCTTTGGCATATGTAATGCCATGTTTCTTAGTGCCTTGCAAATATTTTAGAATTCCTTTACTGCAACTAAGTGTAGCTTACTTGGTTTATTCATAAATATAGAGATATAAAAAACAGAGTGCATTATATGAGATCTAGTATTAGTGAGATAAATCAAGGATCCAACTAGACTTCTAAATTCCTTTGTATCCATTTTCTTTGCACTATCATCAAGCTTTAACTTCTCATTTAAAGCCATAGGAGTTGTTGCAGATTTGCAATTATCCATCTGAAATTTCTTCAAAATGTCTTCAATGTATTTTTCTTGAGATATAAAAATTTCTCCTTTAAATTGTTTAACTTAAATTCTAAGAAAATATTTCATGAGCCCTAAATCTATCATCTCAAATTCTTTCATTATTTTGAGCTTAAATTCTTCACCATATTCAGGTTAGTATCCATATAGATAAAATCATCAATATATAGATATACGATAAGAATATCATTCATACCTTTCTTCTTTATATAAAAAGATGGTTCACTTGTGCTTCTTTGAAATCCATTTTTGCAGCATTACCATTAATTTTGCTATTCTATGCTCGAGGAGCTTGTTTCAGCCCATAAAGAGCTTTTCGCAATTGGTAGTCCATATTTTTTTGTCTTTGACTTCATAGCCTTTTAATTGCTCAATATATACCTCTTCTTCAAGCTCTCAATTGAGAAATGCTGATTTAACATTAAGCTGAAACACATCTAGCTCCAATTGGGCAAAAAGAGCAAGAATAGTTCGAATTGTCTCCATTCTTACAACTGGTGCAAAGGTTTCACTAAAGTCTACTCCGGATTGCTAAGAGTAGCCCTTTGCTATAAGTCTTGCCTTATACTTTTGGATGAAGCCATCTTCATTGAACTTTGTTTTGTAGACCCATTTCAAACCAATTACACTATTATCTTTAGGCAAGTCTATAAGTCCCAAGTTTTATTTTTCTCAATTATTGTCATCTCTTCATGCATGGCCTTTTGCCATACTTGTTCTTTGATGGCTTCTTTAAAGCTTTATAACTCACATGCAAAAAATGCAACTTCAAATGATTTATATACTTCTCTTAATGAACAAATCTTTCTTGGTAGTAAATTTGAATCCATCATTGCTTGTTTTGAAGATATTGGATTTGGTGACCTTGATGGACTTGGTATAGGAGTGAGAATTTGTGAAGCTTGTGATTATTGATCTTGACTTGATGTAGACTCCAATAATTTATATATAGTGATGAATGAGAAGTATTTTTATCCTAATTCCAAGTTGTAGCTTCATCAAAAATAACATCTCTTGAAACAATCAACTTGTTAATGTAATGATTAAACAAGCGATTGCCCTTTGATTCGTCACTATAGCCAAAGAAGATTAGCTTTTCTTTTTCATCAAATTTATCTTTGTTGGGAATAAAATATAGGAGTAAGTAATACATCCAAATACCTTCAAGTGATTGATAATTAATTTTTTTTTGTGCCAAGCTTCAAATGGAGTCTTATTGAGCACTGCCTTTGTAGGTGACCGATTGAGGATATAGATAGTTGTGTGTACTACTTCAATCCAAAATTTGTTAGGAAGCTCTTTATCTTTTATCATACTTCTAGCCATCTCCATAATTGTCCAATTCTTTCTTTCAACGATACTATTTTGCTATGATGTTCTTCGAACTGTGAGCTATCTTTGAATGCCTTTATTTTGCAATATTCTATAAATGGTGTTTAGATAAATTTATCTCTTTGATTAGTTCTTAGTGTTTTAATTTTGTGGCCACTTTATCATTCTACAAGAGCTTTAAAATGAAGGAAAATAGAAAATGCTTCTAATTTTTCTCGTAAGAAATACAACTATATCATTCTAGTACAATTATCTACAAAAAGAATAAAATATCTTTTATCACCAAATGAAGGAGTTCTTATTGAACCACAAATATCAGCATGCATCAATTCAAGAGAAGAATTAGCTCTTCAAGAAGTTTAGGAAAAGAAAGTTTATGCATTTTTTCATCAATGCAACCTTCACAAATATGATTTTATCTTTGAATGGAGGGAAGTCCAACAACCATATTATTTTGCTTGAGTTGATGAAGTCTATTGAAATTAAGATGACCATACCTTAGGTGTCATAAGTGTGAGTCAGTCAAAGTTTCAGATTTGAGAGCCATGTTTTTTTGTAAAGGCACGATAAGTGAAAAAAGTTGGTTTGAGTTCATTTAAATAGTGGCAATTTGAGAATTTATCTTCTTGTTTATAATTTTACACTTATCATCATCAGAGGAGCAAGAATATCCATTTTGTAAAAGTTGTCCAACGCTCAACATATTATAAGTTAATTTGGGAACATAAAGAACATCACCTATAAATTGTTTATTACATCCCTTTGAGTAGACAGCTATGATACTTTTACCTTCAACTTGTTAGATGTTTTTATCTCCCAATTTCACCATTGAACTGAAATTTGAGTCAAATTCAACAAATTTTGGTCCTCGGTCATATGACTACTACAACTGCTATTTGAAAACCATGTATGTTGAGATTCATGTTGGATACTTATGCAAGAAAATAGTTGATCTAATTCTTTCTTAGTAAACCTTGTTTTTTTTTTTTTTTACATTATTGTCTTTATAGCAACAATTATTATAAGAATGATAGGGAATCTTGCACCTATTACATCTAGATCAATAATCCTTCCTCTCATAGTTGATCTTCTTGCAAATGCAACATTGAGATTGAAAGACTTTGGATTGTCGCTGTGCATCTTCATTTTTGCTTTTATTTTTGTTTTGCCACATTCCTTTCTTTTGAGAAGATCCTCCTTTGTTTTAAAAAATTGAATTCTTTTCAAATATGTTGGCTTGGGCATGAAAAGCTTGATCAAGAGGTTGACTGAAAAAATAATTCAATCTTTCATCATGCACTTGAAGAGAGCTCATTAATTTATAAAAAGTATAAGTGCATAAATCTTTAAATTCTTCTATTGCAGCAACAACATGACTAAATTTTGTTGGAAGGCTCCTAAGAACCTTTAGAATTTTTTTCTTTCTTCTATAATATCTTCAAAACTTCTAATTTGATTCACAATTTCAAAAAATTTAGTAAGAAAAACTTGCATGTTTCTATCTTCTTTCATTGCAATGTTATCAAAATCCTTCCAAAGTTATTATAATTTTAAAGAAATAACTTTTTATTTACTTAAAAAATATTTTTCAAAATACCCCAAACTTCTTTAGCCTTTTTTGCACCAAATATGTAAGGAAAGATTGCTTTGCTTACCCCTTGTTGAAGATACGAAGTGCACTTGATTATTACACACATTCTTTTTTTATTATTTTTGTTGTTCTGCTATCCAGTTGCTTTCATCATTTGGTGACTCCACGTAGATGTCTTTGACAACCTCCTATAGATCTTATGAGATAAATATGGTTTGCATTTAACTACTCCAATAGTCATAGTGCTCTTCTTGAAAACGAGAACTTGATTTGATGTGTATGCAAACATTGTTGGAATTAGGTTAGTAGACATTTTTGGATTAAGATTGAAGGCTTTATAAGAGGAAATAGATGTAGAATATTTTAGGTCTGATACCAAATTTGTTGGGAATGCACGGTGGAGAGGCAGGCAAATATATTGTAACTTAGGCAATGTAAAGAAGATAAGTAGAAATATTTTTTTGTATTGCTTACTTGGATTGCTAAGAATAGCTACAAAAAGCTTTAGATTATATAGTCTTTTATAGGACCAATATATGACTCAAGAAATTTTACATTAATTTTTCTTAGGAAAAAACAAGAGTCATATTTAACTATTTAAAAAAATATCAAGAGTCATATTAAATAAATGATGAATCATAAATAGCAATTCTTTATTTTTTAAAAGATATTTTAAAAAGTCTAAATTATTCTTTAACAAATGTCACTCTTTTCTCTCTTCTCGAAACCTGACCATCGTTGACAGTGCTCTTTTCCATCAAAGGCTTCCAACATTCCTCATGTGTTCTAAAGGCTGAGACATTCAGATCATTCATGCTTTTCCCTCGTTAATGATGGTTTTGTTATGGCATAGGATTCTAGGGAGGGCCTTTAAGGCCAGTATACTTCTGCTAATGGAGTAGTTTATTTTTTAAGTGCCACCTTGAACTGCTCGGCCAAAAGCATGTTCAATAGTGATGCGGAGAAAAATTATTACCGCATCAATAAATGTGCCCAATGACTAAGGTCGAGTTACTGAGCCAAACTATCTGGCAAAATTAAGGCCGAGCTATAGAGCCAAACTATCTGATCAAACTTTAGAGCCAAACCATCTAGCCAAGCTGTCTCAGTCCTCGGAAGAGCCGAGCTATATCCGAACCTCAGCAGGGCCGAGCTATCTTAGTATCTCGCCAGGATCGATCCTCATCCTTTCAACATAAACGCCATTGCTACTTCAAACTATGCTGGATATCTCGGAGGATGAACCATCCTGATCGCAAGAATCACGGAATGAGCCTATCAAAATGGGAACGAAAGCCAAATAAACACACCATCCATGATCAATGGGATTCTAAATTTTTGATAAAGCATCTATCAGCTTCATCAACTATCGATCCCCGTAACTATTGGGATTCCGACCTTGTCGGATGCCAACTTCCTAAAATATGCCCTAAAAATTAGGTAACGGCTCATCTTCTTGGCAGCGTACAAATATCAAGTCTCAGGATCCTCCTTCAGGTACGCTCTCGAAGGTAATCTAAGTCCAAAAAAATAACTCTAGTAAAGGTCATTGCTCTTGAAAATCACGCCAAAGAGGAAGACCCTTATGCTGGAGCCTTCTTCTCTCATCTGTTTGCTTAGAATCTTCACTGACTTGAGCATCGGAGGGTCTTCTGCAAGGAACACCCCCTATGATTCCTGCGTGAGAACTACCTTGCAGGTCCACCTAGACGGCAGAGCACTACCCAAATCCCAACGTGCACCGCCCCTAAGCCGAAGAACGGATTTTTGCAGCAATAGATCGGCGCTAGAGGAAGGTCCTCAAGTCCCTCTGAAAACTTGAAACCAAAGAGACAAGATTCTATACAAGAATGATGATTCCTCAATGACTAACTATAAGAGAGCAGTCACAGATGCTCCTAATCAGGCCACCTCTCAACGGCCTGATCCCACCAACAACACAATGCCTTTGCAGCCATCACCAATAGAGATTCCTTCACTGCCAGTAGCCCCGGTCACACAAGACCAGTTTGCCATGCTGGTCCAACTAGTTCAAGCCCTGCTACAACTGGTGCAGGGGCCTCTTGGGGGTTTTCTTCCCGCTGTATCCTCTCAACAGCTTCCTAGTGGGATAGTTACCCCGGTCCTACCAATGGTCCTCCCACCCAATCCATTGGAAACCACCGGGCTCCCACGACAGTCCGGCCATAGAGAAGTTGAACCGATACCCTGGAGGGGAGGAGATAGGAGCCTGTGTAGATCCCATCGGGCTCGTTCCTTACCTTTAGTATTCTCTCGCGACAATTCAATGCTGCGATCGTGATCCCCTCGTTCCGTCTCTCCTACTGCTCGGGATGACGGGGTGCAACGACAACTATGCGCTCAAGCAAATTTTTCTCCGTATCTCAGCATGACCGAGCAATATTCTCTGTACCTTAGTAGGGCCAAGTAAAATTTTTTTCATACCTCGGCACGGCTAAGCAAATTTTTCTCCGTAACTTGAAAGGCCAAGCAACATTCTCCATACCTAGAGATGGGCAACGGGCCGTGCCGCCCATAGACTGGCATGAATCGGACCATGCCGGCATGGCCAATTAAACCATGCCATGCCAGGCTCGAAAAAAGAATTTTTTGAGCCCGGCAGGCACGGCCCATTATGGGCCTAGGCCGGCCCGTTGTGCCAGCACGGCACAGCTCACATAGGCCTGGGCTATGCCGGGACCCATTGATGCGTGTCATAGCGCAACGATTAAAACACCTTAATTTTACTATTAGAATAGCGAGAGTAAGGGATCGATTCCACAGGGACTTTAGTGATTATCTTGAAATAAATTTATAAATTTAACTAAATAGATAACTAAATAGATAAGTAGTAGTGCAAAATAATCAAGATATGGCCTATCTTATAAGAGCACGGTCCGTACCCGTAGATCACGGCCCGTCCCTTTTAAGCATAGATCAGTCTAAAATTATTTCCACTTAAATATAATTAAACATGAATAGAAACTTTATTTCATAGCATTCAATTAAAAAGTTATGACATTAAGAAGGCAATAGATTGCAATAAATTACTGAATCAAACCAAAGATGGGATGGAGTCTTTGTTCTTCCTCTGCATGCACCTCCCGAGCCAACAAACGGAGCCTCCACTGCTACTCAATTGCTCTTGAGACAGAGCTTCCACAGATCCTCAACGGCTCCCGCAGCCTCCAAGTCACGAACAGAGGATGAACCCACGGACTCACAGAGCCTCTAGGAAGAACACGGACACAGTAAGAGCCTCTACGGACTTCTCACAGATGCCACGGAACAGAGCTCTCAGGAAAGGAAAAAGGAAGAACAGAACGACTCCTGGGCACGGACGGAACAGAGCTCACGAACGGCTCTTGATGGATCTCTCGGATGCAGCGCGTTGGATGGACTTTCCTCCTCCCTCTGCTGCTATTTGTAGAATCCCAGACGCGGTGAGGACGTGGCGTTGCCAAAACAGAGGACGCAGAAGCAACGAAGAAAATAACAAAGAAAATCTAGATAAATCATAAATAAAATCCAAATTCCTTCTAGAGGAATTTAATTCTTCTAATTTTATAACTTTCAATCTAATCTATTCCTTAATTGGTAGAGGAAACGGTTAGAATTAATTAAAAGAAGATCGGATGAAAATAAAGAAAAACGGCTGAGAAGACAATGAAGTCGGCAACGTGTTTGCCGTTTTTGCTTTGAAATCCATCCTAAATCCTTATAAATCAATTCCGAGCTCGTTTTAAGTCCGATTCAAGTGTACGTCATTAAATCCCTAAAATCGAGCTCTTTAAATTGATAAGGTTTTATCTAAAATATTATATAAAATATTAAAATATTAAATAATAATAGATACGTTAAATTATTAATTAATAGGTTTAATGATAATTATTTATGCATTTATCACTCCCCCAACTTGAATCTTACTCATCCTCGAGCAAATAAGAAATTTAGAAATATGTACCAAGCTAGTCCAAGAATTGCTAGTTATCTTACAGTTCTTCTTAAAATTTTTTTTCTTTTTTTTAAGATCATAAGGGATGTACTTCATTGGATTATTAAGTTTTTTAGTGATAAAATGTAGTCCATAAGAATTTATAGAAGTCTTCCTTCACCAACTTTCCACTTCTATGATTAAGTCTTCTAACTTAATTTGGGTTGGGTGTAGTGTCTTTTGTAGTTTAGTTCTTTTATTTATTTATTTATTTATGTAAAGTCAGTGCAATGTCCTAACCCTTTGCTTTCTAATTAACCCTTGTAGCGAGCTTTAGGCCAATGGCTCCCAAACCAATTGGTTTTAGGGCATTAGGTGTAAAACATCCCTCGGACTTACTTACTCGAGTTAAAAAGGCTTTAGGTAGGACTGACTCTACTTAGGTTCTTTTACATTCTCACCTTTTATGCGAACAACATCACTTTCTTAGGTGACGGGCCCCGGTTACTCAGTGAAAGATGTTAAAAACCTAATTTATTAACTTTAAAAGAATTTTTTTTTTTTTAACATGACATTTTCACCCATACCCTTATTAAGTAGATTATACTATCAAGATCAGTGGTCAGGAGGGTCTGAAATTATTCTAAAAATTTTTCTGGGCTAAACCCTACCTTTCATTAGGTTTTCTTAATAATTTATTCCTCAGTATCTCAAAAATAATCTAACCATTAATCATTCATAGACTGCTTGATTAACTTCAAATTGAGACAGAATTTGGTACACACATCTGATTATAGTTTTACTCGAGGATTTACTTATTCTTTTTTCCTCCCCCCAACTTAATTTCCATTGTCCCTAATGGAAGAAAAATTAATTAATTTCAAGGAAAGATACTACCTGGTAGAGTATTTGAAGTTGCATTGTTGCCATCTTTTTTCAATATGCTTCTGTTGCTCTTCTCTGGTCATACTAAAAGAACACACTAAAAGAACAGAAAGTTAAAAATAACTAATAAACTGGGTTGCCTCCTAAGAGCGCTAAGTTTAAAGTCTTCAGCCAGACTGTGCTACTTATTATGATAATGTTGGGTTCATAAGATCAATTGATTCAACAACTTCTCCATCATTAATTTCTTCTATATATGGTTCAAACGTTGGCCATTTACTTTGAATGTATTTCCCTGCTGGGGTCTTTAAGCTCTACAGCTCAATGGGCAAATACTTGAGTTACTATAAAAGGTCCATTCCATCGTGAACGAAGTTTTCAGGGAAAAGGTGTAATCTTGAATTGTAAAGCCATACTTTTTGATTTGGTTCAAAAAATTTTCTACTAATAAATTTGTCATGATATGCCTTGGTTCGTTCTTTATAAATTTTTGAGCTTTCATATGCCTCATTTCGTAGCTCTTCTAACTCATTCAATTGGAGTTTTCTATTGACACCTGCATTTTTTATATCATAGTTAAATTGCTTGATGGCCCAAAATGCACGGTGTTCTAATTCTACAGGTAAATGACAGGCTTTTCCAAATACGTGCCTGTAAGGAGACATTCCTATTGGAGTTTTAAATGCAGTACGATAAGCCCATAATGCATCATCCAAACGTTCTGACCAATCTTTCCTATCGGGTCTTACTATTTTTTCAAGGATATTTTTAATTTTTCTATTTGATATTTCAACTTGGCCACTAGTTTGGGGACGATAAGGTGTAGCTACCTTATGAGTAATTCCATATTTGTTCATTAATCCTTCGAAGTGTCTATTCGTGAAATGTGTACCCCCATCACTAATTATAGCCCTTGGTCATCCAAAACGACTAAGGATATTATGCTGAACAAACTTGATTACAACTTTATGGTCATTGGTTCGAGTTGCCTTGGCTTCAATCCATTTTGACACATAATCAACTGCCACTAGAATGTATTCAAATCCAAAATGTTGACCCTTGAATTGATTTTGATGATTACAAAACATATCAAGCCTAAATAAATTATGATAATTCATGATATTGCAAGTATCTTCATGTATCTTCATGTTTACAATTGTCAAGAATTTTTCATATGATGCAATGAAGTTTATTTTATCTTGTGAAGAATATAAAAAAATTTACTTGCCTATCTATTGAATTTATTGCATGGCTTTGCTAGCTAGCTTCCATTCCATGCTAGTTAGCTATTTTAGTATTCTCCTTGTGCTGGCCGAATTTGTTGGGAAATGAGTTAGCTGGGAAGCTAACTTCCCTTCCTTGCTAGCCACTTAGGAGTTAGCTACTTTCATGCTGGCCGAATGGATTGGGAAACAAGTTAGCTGGGAAGCTAACCTCCCTCCATGCAAGCCGTTTGGAAGCTAACTCTCCTCTTGCTGGCCGTGAGATTTGTTTTATAAGTTAGCTGGGAAGCTAACTCCTTCTCCTTGCTGGCTGGTCACTTTTCCTTTGAGGTTAGCTCACAAGCTAACTTATTTGTTCATGGCTTCATGCTTGGCCGATTGATGCTTTGTAGGAGTTAGCTTGCAAGCTAACTTCCTTCCTTCATTCCAAGGTACGTTACATGAAAACTTCTCTTCTTAGCTAGCTTGTTATTAGCTATTTCATGTCCGAGTTAGCTCACAAGCTAACTATCTTTATGCATG
>UESW01003963.1:705958-978739 GCA_900491605.1 Calamus simplicifolius
GAAACTTTAAAATTGCTTCTATTTTGGGCTTAGAGGATGATAATGCTCATGTAGACAATCTTGATGCTAACATGTTGAATGTTGAGAATAGATTGCTACACAGTATTATTGCAAAGATATTTGCCCCTCGTGCCGGTTCATTTAATGCTATAACTGATAGGGACATAGGACTCATGTTTGACATATTAGAAGGAACTCCTTTAGACTTTCCAGAATTAATGATGGTTATAATGAAAGAAGCTGTAGGTAGATCCAAAGCCGCCTTGCCATACGGGATGTTTCTCACTTACGTATTTGAATTTCATAATGTGAAACTCAAAGGAGAAACTAGTGCATCATTGCGTCACACTGACATTTTTAATGCACACTCCCTACACCGTATGGACTATGCCAAACGTAATGGCATTTGGACCAAGATTAGAACCAGAACTGCTAATAAAACTATCTCTCAACCTACAAACTTAATTCCATCCGATCCTCCTCCACCAGTTTGTTCTCCTCCAAATTTCTTTAATTACGACTTCAATCAACCTAATCAATTTTTAGCTGCTATGAATGAGTCAAACCCGTTTCTTAATGATCATCCGGACATTCCAGAATCTTCCACTCATTATACCAATCAAAATCAAAACTCACCCCTTCCTACTGTTTTGATTAGTCAAGATCAAATCAAACAAATTGTTCATGATCTTTCCATTGCACTTTCAAATAGGAGTACCAGTGATAGTAACTCTTCCGTCAACAATGACCTCTCCTTGGTACCCAATATTTCTTCTGTGTTTGAAACTCTTAATCATATGACAATTACTGTGAAGCAACTTGTGCATGATGTTAGTGTGCTCAACAGTCGTGTGTTCTTTCACAATGACACTTCAGTGGATTGTATTAAGAAAGACGTTGAGCAATTGAAATCCCAGTTTGAAGATGTTGTAACCAAGGCTGAATGGGTAACACACCAGATGAGGACCAATGACAGCACAACGAAGGATGCCGCGAATGCTCTTGACCACCTGAATGCATCCACCGTGAAGATGAGCAATTTGCTGGAAATTCAGATTGGTCTTGCTGCTGCTTCTGCCCCTGGAGCTTCATTCTCTCATTCTCATCTTTGGACGCTGCCTTCTCAACCAAATGACGTACCCGGATCATCCACTCGACCTGAAGGCTCTTCCAAGCAACCTAAAGTCATATCTTCTGATGATGATGATTGATGATTCTATGTTTAATCTATGTTTTATGTCATGTAATATGTTTCTATGAATGTTTAATCTATGTTTGATGTCATGTTTGTAATCTCTATCATATGAACCTTGTATTGTAATATGTTTTCTATAAATGACTGAATTATAATTTCTGCTTGATATATTGTATCTTTTCTTCATAAATTATGCTATTATAAATTGTTGAATTATTGCATATTCTGCCACTTCTTTTTGATCAATGACAAAAGGGGGAGAAGAATTATGCATAAATTAATATTATGAAGATTGTCATGCACTTCATATATTCAAGGGGAGACTAATACATTCAGGGGGAGATTACTTCATGAATGATTATTTGAATGTTGATCATGTATGATAATTTTGTATGTTCATTATGAATGATGATTATATATGCTGAATGATTTATGCTTAATGTTTTGTAAGTTTTTGTCATCATCAAAAAGGGGAGATTGTTGACCCTTGAATTGATTTTGATGATTACAAAACATATCAAGCCTAAATAAATTATGATAATTCATGATATTGCAAGTATCTTCATGTATCTTCATGTTTACAATTGTCAAGAATTTTTCATATGATGCAATGAAGTTTATTTTATCTTGTGAAGAATATAAAAAAATTCACTTGCCTATCTATTGAATTTATTGCATGGCTTTGCTAGCTAGCTTCCATTCCATGCTAGTTAGCTATTTTAGTATTCTCCTTGTGCTGGCCGAATTTGTTGGGAAATGAGTTAGCTGGGAAGCTAACTTCCCTTCCTTGCTAGCCACTTAGGAGTTAGCTACTTTCATGCTGGCCGAATGGATTGGGAAACAAGTTAGCTGGGAAGCTAACCTCCCCTCCATGCAAGCCGTTTGGAAGCTAACTCTCCTCTTGCTGGCCGTGAGATTTGTTTTATAAGTTAGCTGGGAAGCTAACTCCTTCTCCTTGCTGGCTGGTCACTTTTCCTTTGAGGTTAGCTCACAAGCTAACTTATTTGTTCATGGCTTCATGCTTGGCCGATTGATGCTTTGTAGGAGTTAGCTTGCAAGCTAACTTCCTTCCTTCATTCCAAGGTACGTTACATGAAAACTTCTCTTCTTAGCTAGCTTGTTATTAGCTATTTCATGTCCGAGTTAGCTCACAAGCTAACTATCTTTTTGTCATGGCCTCACACCTTTATGGATAGCTAACTTATGAGTTAGCTGGTTGTCAAGAATCCCTTTTCATGAAACACATCCACCGTAGCTTTTTTTGAGATAGCTAGCTTACAAGCTAACCATCTTTTCATAGTTCCCTTTGGGAGTTAGCTTATAAGCTAACCATCTCTATTGTTTCATGGCTTGGGAGTTAGCTATTTTGAACTGAATTTTCACATGAGTTAGCCGGTTAGCATTCCCCCAGTTAACTATCTTTTAGTTAGCTTTTTGTTAGCCACTTGCTAGTTAGCTATCTTTATGGGATGGCTTCTCCTTTGCTACCAAGCTAACTTACCTTTTGTCTTGCAGAATTTCAGCCGCACGTTTTGGTGAAAAGTAGCTAGCCATAGCTAGCTTTCCCTCCTTTTGCTGAAATCCCTCTCTTGCCGTGAGCTTTTGGAAGCAAGTTAGCTAGCTTGGGAAATGAGCTAACTTGCTGGCTCTCCTCTCTCCCATTCAATAGCTGGACGAATTCCTTTTGGGAGTTGCTGAAATTTATTTCAGCTTTCTCCTCTCTCTCATTTAATGCTCTCTCTCTCTCTCATTACTACTTTGATGAATGCTGACCATTTTCTTTTTGTTATGGACAGGAATCCTTCATTAGCAATGGGTTTAATGCTTTCATCATATGGGATAATATTTCAAACGGTTTTATTTCTTCCCATTTTTCTTTTCTTCTATTTACCAATGAATCTAACGGATAGTTTTTTGATTGGTTTAAATAGAGATGTTCAGAAGAAATCCTTGACGAAATTCATATATCTTTTGACATATCAAGAACACAAAAGAGAGAAAAGAAATCAAAAGAGAGTGCTTATTGCAAGATATTTTTCGGATCCTTGAAGAGCAAGATATTGTGCTGCGAAGTTGCATCCTCCAACCCTTGCTCAAGTCGTCCAGATCCGGTGAAGCGAGTGCAAATTTCAGCTACTTCGAAAATCAACATCTGCTGCTGAAGTATTGCTTCAAAAAAGTTGTAAAGTTTATCTTTGAATATTTGCTCAAATTAGGAGCTGTCTATTTTTGATAAATCTTGTATTAGGGTTAGAGATAACCCTAGTTTCTTGATTGGCTTCCTTGTGCCATTAAACAAGAGGACTAGCCGGGAAGGCTAGGGGATTGGTTTCCTTGTACCAGTTAAACAAGAGGACTAGCCGGGGAAGGCTAGGGGATTTGGCTGCCTTGTGCCGTGAAAACAAGAGGACTAGCCGGGGAAGGCTAGGGGTTGTAATCGTTGTGATACGATTAGTGAAATTCCCAAGGGTTTTTGGGGAGTGGATGTAGGAGCCGAGTTTGGCACCGAACCACTATAAACCTTGCTGTGTTTGTGTTTGATTGATCTGTGTATTTTCTATTCTGTGCACTCCACTACACCGCTGCAAATTAACTTTTGATTAAGCACATATCTGCGTTAGTCAATATCATCCATTGAATTAATTTTTAAAATACCCAATTCACCCCCCTCTTGGGCTACTACGTCTGGGCAACACAAAAGAGGAAGGAAATGGGCCCATAAAATCATACCCCATACATCAAAATTTCTACAACCAAGATAGGGATTAGGGGCATTATGTCTTTTCGAAATATATTTCCTGTTTGTTGACATTGGAGACAATTACGGCTAAATTCATGTGCATCTTTAAAAAGAGTTGGCCAATAAAACCCACTTTGCAGTACCTTTGCTATAATTTCTTTCCACTAAAATATCCTCCATAGGCAAGAGAATGACAGAAGTTAAGTATACTTTTGAATTCACTCTCTGGGACACATCGCCTAATCACCTGATCTGAACAATACTTAAATAATTCAGGGTCTTCCCAAAAGTAATATTTGACTTGTGAGAAAAATCTATCTTTTTCTTGTTTTGTTCAGTGGGAAGGTACTTTTCCTGTTGCCAAATAATTCACAATGTGGGTAAACCAGGGAAGACTGCTATGGGAAATTGAAAATAATTGCTCATCAGGGAACTTATCTCTGATTATTTCTCTATTGTATTCTACTGAGATCCTAGAGATATGATCTGCTACCATATTTTCAGAACCTTTCTTATCTAAGATTTCTATATCAAATTCTTGTAGTAGAAGGATCCATCTAATCAGTTTGGGTTTTGTATCTTTTTTGATATAAGATGCCTCAATGCTGCATGATCTGAATAAACTAAAACCTTAGATCCTAACAGATATGATCTAAACTTTTCTAGGGCAAACACAACTGCTAGTAATTCTTTTTCAGTGGTAGTATGGTTCATTTGTGCATCTGAAAGATTTTTGCTAGCATAATAAATTACATGGGGTTCTCGATTGAGTTTCTGTCCTAGAACTGCCCCTACAGCATAATCAGAAGCATCACACATGATTTCAAAAGGTATGGTCCAATCTGGGGGCTTAAAAATTGGTGCAGTGGTCAAAGCAGTTCGAAGGATGTTATAGGCTGTTAGACAATCTTTATCAAAATTAAAAGAACTATCCTTGGTCAACAAATTACACAATGGTCGAAAAATTTTACTGAAATCTTTGATGAAACGTCTATAAAAACCAGCATGACCAAGGAAAGATCGTACTTGTTTAACTGAGGTTAAGGGTGATAGATTTGAGATCAATTCAACCTTGGCTTTATCAACCTTAATACCTCGCTCTGAAACAATGTGTCCGAGTACAATTCCCTCACGAACCATAAAATGGCTCTTCTCCCAACTTAGGACTAAATTTATTTCCATACATCATTTTAGTACCTTAGTCAAGTTCTCGAGGCAGCTATCAAATGATGCACCAAAGATTGAAAAATCATCCATAAATACTTCCAAAAATTGACCAATCATATCAGAAAATATGGCCAACATACATCGTTGAAACGTGGATGGTGCATTACAAAGACCAAACGACATGCGTCGAAAGGCAAATGTTCCAAAGGGACAGATGAAGGTGGTCTTTTCTTGATCTGCAGGAAATACTGGGACTTGATTGTATCCTGAATATCCATCTAAGAAATAAAAGAAACTTTGTCCCGCTAGCCGTTCTAGAATTTGATTGATAAAAGGCAAGGGAAAGTGGTCTTTCCTAATCACGGCATTCAACTTTCGATAATCTATACACACTCTCCAACTAGTTGATGTGCGAGTAGGAATTGATTCGCCCTTTTCATTTTTAATCACGGTAATACCTAATTTTTTATGTACTACTTGGATTGGACTGACCCATTGGCTATCTAAAATTGGATAAATGATACCAGCATCAAGTCATTTTACTACTTCTTTCTTAACAACATCCCTCATGTTTGGATTTAGCCTTCGTTGCATGTCTCTATGTGGTTTGGCTTTAATTTCACTATGAATATGGTGCATGCAAACGGAAGGATTAATTCCCTTAATATTAGCTATTGTCCATCCAATCGCCTCTTTATGTTCTTTAAGTATATCTACCAATTTATCTTCTCGCTCAGAGGTTAGGGTAGATGCAATGATTACTGGAAGGGTGTCATTAGGTCCAAGGAATGAATATTTTAAGTCATCTGAAAGAGGTTTCAATTCTAGTTGGGGTGGTTCTTCCAAGGATGGTATTAAAGGACTTGGTTTAGTTGGAAGTGGTTCATATTTTATAGTTCAAGGAGGGATGGTGTCGAACTTAGGTGGTTCTAATAACATGTTTATCTCTTTGGTATACTCATCAACATCAAAGTCATATATTCCAAATGTGTAAGACATGTTTGTAAAGGATCCGAATCAAGCAAACTTTAAAATTTTTATCTACTACTTCCTCTATCATGTTTACTTCATTTAAATCATACACAGGTGGTCCTTGGGAAGCATTAAAAATATTTAATCTCATCTTCTGTTTCCAAAAGATACATCCATCACACCTGATCTACAATTTATACATGCATTAGCGGTAGCTAGAAAAGGCCTTCCAAGGATGATGGGAATTTGGTTAGGATTACTGCTAGATTCCATATCTAACACAAGGAAGTCGACAGGAAAATAGAATTCATCCACCTTTACTAATACATCTTCCAATATTCCACGAGGTTCTTTGACTGATCTATCTGCTAATTATAGTGTTACTGTTGTGGGTTTCAACTCTCCAAATCCGAATAATTCATATACTGAACTTGGGAGAAGGTTTACACTCGCACCCAAATATAATAATGCTTTCTTGATTGTGAAGTTTCCTATGACACATGATAAAATCGGGGTACCAGGATCTTTTAGTTTGGGTGAAGTTATTTGCTGAACAACTGAGCTGACTTGCTCAGTCAAATGGATCTTTTTTAGTATTTGTGCCTTGGCTTTCCGTTTTTATGTGCATAGATCCTTCAAAATTTGGCATAAGCTGGAACTTGCTTGATAGCATCGAGAAGAGGTAAGTTTATTTGTACTTGCTTAAATAACTCAATCATCTCATTCATCTTTATATTCTTCTTATCTGAAGGCAAAGGAGATTCTAAAGCACTAGGGAATGAGGCTTTAGGTATGATTGCTTGATCATTGAATTCCTTTTCTTTTTTATTTCTTCTCTCTTCTGGTTTAGCCACTTCTAATTTCTGGGTTGGTTTAGGTGGGTTCAATGCTTTTCCACTTCTGAGAGTCATGACTATTTTAGCATGTTCTAGAAATTTGTCAGGACTATTGGAACCTTCAGCCATGAATTATCCTTTCGGGTTATCGATAGGCTGACTAGGTAACTTACCCTCCTCCCTTCTACTGAATGCTGTGGCTAATTGATCTATCTGAGTTTCTAGTTTTGCAATAGATTGTGTGTGGGAGTAAAGGATTTGGGTATTCATTTCTAGCCCTTTCAATGCTTGTAACACTTTGTCTTCAAAGTAGGCTGATTATTCGGTGGAGGTTGTGGGATGTTTGGGTATTGTGAATATGGCATGCTTCTAAAATTGGTTTCTTGATAATTAGGTCTGATCGATGAATTGGCTACAGGTTGAGGTTTCTAAGAAAAATTTGGATGATTTCGCCAGCCAGAATTGTAAGTATTTGAAAATGGATCATTTTCTGTTCTAGGAGCTAATCGGGTTTGGGCTTGGTGGGCTTGCTCTTGAACAAGTTCAGGAAATTGGTATGCAGCTGGATATTCACCTATAGAATGGGTTGGACTCGAACAAATTATGCAAACCTCGTGTAATTGAGTAAATGAGGAAGAGATGTTTCCAACTTGTAGAATCCGATCAAGTTTATGGGATAATTCATCTATCTTAGTATAGATATCTGTAGAATGACCTATTTCATATATTCCACCTCTTTTAGGTTCTACGAGAGGGTCTCGACGAGCAACTGACATGTGATGTAATGAATTCTCACTCAATGTCTCAAATAGTTGCCAAGCTTCATGTTCATTTTTTAACATAAATATCCCACCACATGAAGCATCAACCATCTGCCTATGCTTTTCTGATAAACCATCATAAAAGCACCGAACCAATTGCCATTTGGGTATAGCATGATGTGGACATTTTCTAATCAGTTCTTTGAATCTCTCCCATATCTCATGGAACATTTCTCCATCTGTCTAGGAAAAACTTGTTATGGCTTTTCTAATTTGATTTGTTTTTCCTATAGGAAAATATTTCTTAAGAAATTCTCTCTGAAGATGATCCCAAGTTGAAATTATGACAGTGTCTAATGAATTTAACCAATATTTGGCTTTATCTTTTAGGGAAAAAGGGAATAGCTTAAGCCTAAGTGCATCATCAGAGAAATTTTGAATCTTGACAGTTGAGCAAATTTCCAAGAATTCATCTAAGTGCTTATAGGGATCCTCATTTGTAAGTCCATAGAAAGATGGTAACATTTAGATTACACTTGACTTAATTTTATATTGGACAGCCTCTACTGGAGGCACTTGAATGCAGGGAGAGTATGTATACCTTGAAGGAGTAAAATACTCTTTTAACTGTTGTGGTTGATTATTTTCGTTATTAGGATCCATAATTCTGAGTCTGTTTACTCTAATAGTTCTTTCTATCTCAGGATCTAAGGGTATAAGGTTAGGTTACAACGATCGGCGACCAAGCATACACCCTAACAATGACTCTAAAGCAAACCTAATTCAGTTTTATTGTTATTATTTTTTTTTTAATAGAAGAAAAAGAGGGAGATTCTAAAGAAAATACCCTAAAAATTCCTAGAACTAAAAGGAATGAATGATTTAAATAGGGTTTAATAATTCTTAGCAATCAAGTTAGCAAAGATTAGACTCTCTATTCTAGGTTTACCCTAGATCTAGACAGCTCCTAGTTTCCAAGACCGCCTTGTCCTATTGAGCTCGAAGTCCTTGGGAGCTTATGTCTAATTAATTTTAGAGTTAAAGGTTTGGGTTAATGCAGAATGAAGGATGTGGTTTGTGGGCTAAGGAAGGGTGATGAAATCCCCACTTATCTTGATTAAGGGTTTGTGTCCTTAAAGTTAATTATGAAAATGCTATGTAACAAACAGATGTCCAACTCTTAAAATTATTAAATAAAATTAATCTAATTATTTATTTATTTTTTAAAGATTTTTGTGATTAGGTTTCTAATTTCCTAATAAATTATGAGATGTCAATGGAAGAATTTTGAGTTTTGTAGAAAATAAATCCACCTAAGTCAATCTAAGCATAGAAATAAAATAATTATTTTTTTATATATTTTATTTTTATTTTTATAATTAATTTTTTTATTAAATTTATATTTTATGGAAGATGTCTTAGGGTTTTCTTTCAGGTTTTTTTTAGGTAAGTTAATTAAAAGGAAAATTTGATTAGGTTAAAATTGGATTTGTGGTAAAAAGGAAAGTAATTTTTTTTATGTTAAAAAGAAAATATGCAATTCTAACAATTAAGGAAATAAAATAAAGCGACAATAACTATTCAAAATTAATAGAAAATTAATCTAATTTTTTATATATATATTTTAATTTATATAATAATTTTTTTTTTTTTTCAAAATAACACACTTAAGTCCCCGGCAACGGTGCCAAAATCTGATGCGTGTCATAGTGCAACGATTAAAACACCTTAATTTCACTATTAGAATAGCGAGAGTAAGGGATCGATTCCACATGGACTTTAGTGATTATCTTGAAATAAATTTATAAATTTAACTAAATAGATAAGTAGTAGTGCAAAATAATCAAGATATGGCCTATCTTATAAGAGCACAGCCCGTACCCGTAGATCACGGCCATCCCTTTTAAGCATAGATCAATCTAAAATTATTTTCACTTAAATATAATTAAACATGAATAGAAACTTTATTTCATAGCATTCAATTAAAAAGTTATGACATTAAGAAGGCAACATATTGCAATAAATTACTGAATCAAACCAAAGATGGGATGGAGTCTTTGTTCCTCCTCTGCATGCGCCTCCCGAGCCAACGAATGGAGCCTCCACTGCTACTCAATTGCTCCCGAGACAGAGCTTCCACAGATCCTCAACGGCTCCCGCAGCCTCCAAGTCACGAACAGAGGATGAACCCATGGACTCACAGAGCCTCTAGGAAGAACACGGACGCAGCAAGAGCCTCCATGGACTTCTCACATATGCCACGGAACAGAGCTCTTAGGAAAGGAAAAAGAAAGAACAGAACGGCTCCTGGGCACGGACGGAACAGAGCTCACGAATGTCTCTTGACAGATCTCCCGGATGCAGCGCGCTGGACGGACTTCCCTCCTCCCTTTGCTGCTATTTGTAGAATCGCGGACGCGGTGAAGACGCGGCGTTGCCAAAACAGAGGACGCGGAAGCAACGAAGAAAATAACGAAGAAAATCTAGATAAATAATGAATAAAATCCAAATTCCTTCTAGAGGAATTTAATTCTTCCAATTTCATAACTTTCAATCTAATCTATTCCTTAATTGGTAGAGGAAATGGTTAGAATTAATTAAGAAAAGAATCGGATGAAAATAAAGAAAAATGGTCGGCAACGTGTTTGCTGTTTTTGCTTTGAAATCAGTGCTAAATCCTTATAAAATCAATTCCGAGCTCGTTTTAAGTCCAATTCGAGTGTCGTTTGCGTTGTTAAATCCCTAAAATCGAGCTCTTTAAATTGATAAGGTTTTATCTAAAATATTATATAAAATATTAAAATATTAAATAATAATAGATATGTTACATTATTAATTAATAGGTTTAATGATAATTATTTATGCGTTTATCACCCATCAGGGCCTGAAATTTTTTTAAAAAAAATTTAAATAAATTAAAATTTGGTTGGGAATAAAAAAATTAAAATCAAAATGGTACATAAGGAAAGGGGGGCTAGGCCTAACCTCCAGAATACAATAAGAAAGGAGGAAAAAATAGAGATGACTCACTTTAACAATTAAAAAATAAAAATATATAATTATAAAAATAGAAATGACTCACTCATCAATAGTATTTGTGTCATCATCATCTTCGCTGATTAAGTCATGTCCACCTTTATCTTGAAGCCTCGCCTCAGCATCCAACCAATCTTTAAAGTAGAGAAGCATCTCAACATTCTCACCAGTCATCCTACTTCTTTTTCGTCCAGAATGCGTCGACCTGCATTGAAAGCGAATTTTGATGCTACTATGGACATCGACATAGATAAAATATTCTGTGCAATGGTAGACATAACAGGATATTGATTTCTAACACTCTTCCACCAAGCTAATACATCTAGACTCTCTATTTGATCTTCATCATATGCAGAATGAAGATCATTTCATAAATAAAATTTTAATTCATTACTTAAAGATGAAGAAGATGAAGCATGTGCATGTCTTCTAATGAATAAAAAAATAGATGATGAACGAGATCTAAAAAAAGAAGCAGAGCTTTGAGCAGGTATTCTAGATTCATGAATTTTGTCATTATATAAAGTATAAATATCATTAAGAAGTCATGTTACCTTATCTTTAGCAGGTTCAGGATTTTGATTCATGTTTTCACAATATTTATCAATTAAAAATTTATGCCATTTAATTTAACTCTAGGATCAAAAATAGCAGCTAAGTTATGCAAATGACATATCCTATTCCAATATTCATTCCATTTAGTTTTCACATTATATATAATAGGCATTAAAACTTCATAATATCTATATTCTTTAAATTTTTTACTAATTACATATGCTTTTTATTAAAATGAACAAGAAGTTGGATAATAAATACCTGAAAGAACATTTGTAGCATCATAAAAAGTAACCAAAAAATCTTTTAAAATTTTACCTTGATGCCAATCAGTTTCAGTCAATGTAAATCCTAATCACGATCATTAATATAAGCACTTAATAAGTTCTTATATAGATATGCATTATGTATCATGATATAGGTACTATTCCAATGAGTAATTACATCAAGTTTACATTTTTTTAAATATTTACCATGATCTACACATAATTATTTAAATTCTTGAAGTCTTGACCTTGAAGCATGAATAAAAGAAACTACATTTCTAATTTTTAAATAACCTCTTGAATTATGTCCATACCAGATTGAACAGAAAGATTTAATATATGACATGCATATCTAAAATGAAATAATTATCTATTTAAAATGGGATGCAAAGAGTCATTTAATAATGCAACAACAGAATTATTATTAGATGCATTATCAAAAGTAATAGATATTATTTTATTATTAATATTATATGAGCATGCAGTTTGATAAATAGCATTTGAAATTTATTGTTTTGAATGCGAAAAATCAAAAGCACACGAAAAGCAAGAATTTATTTATTTAGTTGCCAATCATTATCAATATAATGAACAGTAATAGCAATAAAATAATTACTACCTACAAATGCCAATCAAATATCAGAAGTTAAAGAAACTCTAGCATTTAAATTTGAGAGCATTTCAATTAAACTTTGTTTCATTGCTAAAAAGTTTATCATAGCTACTCTTCTAAATGTATGCCTTCTAGTTCTTCTATAAGCAGGTTGTAGACCTAATTAAACATATCGTTTAAAATTATAAGATTCAGATAAACTAAAAGGTAATTCATCCTGAACTATCCATCTTACAAGTAATTTCCTTTGATTTTTATGGTTATATGCAAAATTATCTACAAGTAATCTCTCTTGTATATTAAGGGTACATTACTGATGGGAATCATGCATTCTATGAGTCTCTTAATATCTTTTTAAATGCCCTATTCCCCAAGTACTAGTACAACTATAAAGTTTTGCATATTTTTTACCTTTTGCTTTGTAGACTCCATCAACCATAATTCTATCGAAATCATTCCAAACATTAGCAGTCCTCTTACGAGAAGAGGTTTGACATTCACTGACACTGGCTCTAGAGGAAACTTGGGATTGGGGTTGGGGTTGGGGATTAGTTTCCTCACCCTCAGAAAAAGGATGCATGTTAAAATTATTTTCATCAAAAGATGCCATACCTAAAATTTTTAATTAATGAATGCAAAAAAATAAAAACTAACCACAAGAAGGAATTGAAAAAAGGATTAGAGGTGGAGGCGTGGAGCCAAGATTTGTGAGCTTCCTCTTGTGCTCTCATCTCTCAATAAGAAGTAACCTTCTTTCTTTTGTACTTCTCAACAAGAACCTCCTCTTGTAGCACTTGAACACTTATTAGAGCACTTGCCACTTGCCAGAACACTTGCAAACTAAAAATTAAATTGCTAGTCTGCTAGAACACTTGCTAGAAGAGAGAAATAGTAGTAGTAGAGAAGGAGAAAAGAGTTGATTTGATGTGATGAGAATGAGAAAGGAATGGGCTATCTATAGAAGTTTCAAAAAAATTTAAAAAAATACCCTTCAATATAGCTGTTATATGGCTGTTGGAAGGGGGGTAAAATGGTCAAAACCTTCCCTAAAAATGGCTATATAGCCATTAGGGGCTGTGCCGGCCCATGGTGGGCCGTAGCCCATTTTGGGCCACGAGCCGTGCCGGGTCTAAATTTTTTGTTCTGTGCCATGCCTGACACGATCCGTTTGTTACTAGGCCATGCTAGGCATAGGACTGCTATGGGACGGCTCGGTGGGCCTGAGCTGTGCCATGCCAGGCATGGCCCAGTGCCCAACTCTATCCGTACCTTATCACGGCCGAACAAATTTTTCTCCGAACCTCGACACGACCGAGCAAAACTTTCATCGAACCTTGGCATGGCCGCGCAACATTTCTCCAAACCTCGGCATGGCCAAGCAAACTTTTCTCCGAACCTCGGCACGGCCGAGCAAATTTTTATTCGTATCTCAACACGGCCGAGCAACATTCTACAAACCTTGGCAGGGCCAAGTAAAAATTTCTCCATACCTTGTTGGCATGGCCGAGCAAATTTTTCTCCGTATCTCGGCACGGCCGAGCAACATTCTTCGTACCTTGACAGTGCCAAGTAAAAATTTGCAGAATCAAGGTTCATCGGCCAAGTGCCTTGACCTTCGATTTGGCCACGTTTCGCCCAACTAGACACTCGGCTTGGCATTTATGGGGCCATCATGGTGTGCCTCTGTTGGTTCAAATCCCACTAATGATATTGAACAATCATGGACTCTACTCCTTATGCTCGAACCTACGCTTTGGATTAGGGAGTGAGAGGCATGTGATGCGAGAAAAAAATTATCACCACATCAATAAACATGCCCGATGACTAAGGCCGAGCTACAGAGCCAAACTATCTGGCCGAACTTCAGAGCCGAACCATCTGGTCGAGCTATCTCAGTGCCTCAGAAGGGCCAAGCTATATTCGAACCTCAGCAGGACCGAGCTATCTTAGTACCTCGCCAGGATCAATCCTCATCCCTTCAACGTAAGCTCCATTGCTGCTTCAAACCATGCTGGATATCTCGGAGGATGAACCATCCTGATCGCAAGAATCATGGAATGAGCTTACCAAAATGGGAAAGGAAGCCAAATACAATACACCGTCCATGATCAATGGGATTCCAAATTCTTAATAAAGCGCCCATCACCTTCATCAACTGCCGATTCCTGTAACTATTGGGATTTCGGCTTTATTGGATGCCAACTCCCTAACAAGTGCCCAAAAAATCAGGTAATGGCTCATCTCCTTTGCAGCATACAAATATCAAGTCTCAGGATCCCTCTAGGTACGCTCTCGAAGGCAATCTAAGCCAAAAAAATAACTCTAGCAAAGGTCATTGCTCCCGAAAAATCGCGTTAAGAAGGAAGATCCTTCTGCTGAAGCCTTTTCCTCTCATATGTTTGCTCAGAATCTTCACTGACTTGAGCATTGGGGGGTCTTCCGCAGGGACCATCCCCTGTGATTTATGCCTAAAGATAGCCTTGCAGGTCTATCCGAACGGAAGAGGACGTGCACCGCCCCCAAGCTAGAGAACGGATTTTTGTAGCAATAAATAGTGTAAACAACATTATTGAGAGAACATATTAATAATTGTTTACATTAACATGTAGGCAAATGATTCCATACTGTTGATTAAGCAATAAGGAACTGAGAAGGATCCTGTAGTATATTAATTTCCTGATTAGAAGGCCATTTACGGTAGCTTGCAGTGTACAGATCAATTTGCTTTTTTTTTTTTTTTGTTGATATTCCAACTTTATTCAATTCCTTGTACATTTTTCTTGATTAATTCAATGATTCAAGTTATTCTCACTGTATTGCATTTGTTATGGTGGTAATGTGAGAAATAGTGGCATCAAAGCTTAAACTTTTATGCACTGTAAATTTTATTGAAGCCCAACAAATTAACTTGTACAATTAATCAATGACAAAAAAGTAAACAAAACAAATAGCAAATTATTATATTACAATAAACAAGTAATATAAAAATTTGGTATAACGACCAAGTATTTAATATTTCTGTAGTCACTAGCTTAATGCTTCCTCTTTCTTCTGATGAAATGGAAAACAAAAGCCTACGCTGGGCCAAGAAACCATGACATAACCATGCCACTTAGCAAGCCAGCCAACTAAAATCTACACACGAGCGTATTACTTCTGAACGCGTGATCATATAATCTAATTGACAACTAAACAAAAGTTAAAATTTAGGGACTTACGTGACCCCAATTGTCAATACCCTTGGATTAAAATTTAGGGACTTACGTGACCCCAATTGTCAATACCCTTGGATTATATTTAACGCAAGATTTTTAACTGAATGTATAATATCATAATTTATAAAAGATACAAGTTTGATAAAAAAATTAAAAAAAACCTAGCTAAATCCGCTTAACAATATTTATTTTATTTAAAATTTATTAATTACCTCATTTTAATTAATTATTATTATTATTATTATTTGAAAAACAAGTTCAGAGGATGGTTATGGTAGCATTAGAGGGAACAACAAACCAATGTTGAAGGTCCACGTGGCTGAATGCTCCCAATCTGGATAAGTTTGGGCCAACCAAGCCAATGAGTCTCTCTTTCTGTAACCCTTCCCACACCATCTCGACAGTTCTAGGCTCGCCCATTCCTCTCCAAATCTAAATCCCTCCGCACCATCTCGACAGTTCTAGACCCGCCCATTCCTCTCCAAATCTAAATCCCTCCTCTCAATTCAATGGAATTCTCCACTCCAACCCCTCCCCCAGTTCATTTCCCATGGCTTCTCCCCTGTTCCTCTCTAGCCCATGCGCTCTCCCAAGAACCCCAGCCCCCAGCGCGCTCCGCCGCAAGTTCCCATCCTGGAGCCGAAACTCCCACCATCTCTCCGTCTCTTCCAAGCCCTCCCTCAGAAACGCCCCCAGATTCGCCGCCAAGGATCAAGAGGAGCAGGCGAAGCCAGCCTCTTCCGTCGCCGTGGCTCCCAAAGAGGAGATTGATCGCAAGCTGGGCGATTCTGAGAGCAGCGGCGGAGGGGGAGGAGAGGAAGAAGAGAAGGCCCAGCAGCAGCAGGAAATGGACTGGAAGGCGGACGAGGAGTTCAAGAAGTTCATGGGCAACCCGTCGATTGAGGCGGCGATCAAGCTTGAGAAGAAGCGGGCTGACCGGAGGCTCAGGGAGCTCGACCGGGAGTCGGACGGCAACCCTATCACCAGGTTCTTCAAGAGTGTGGTCAGGGACAGCCTGACCGAGAGAAGGAGAGGTTGGATAAGGCCGAGGAAACTTTCAGGGCATTGGATATAAACAAGGTAATGATCCCGCTTCTAAAATCGAACGGCAATGGAAAGCATATCATCATATTTGATTTTTTTTTTTTTGTTATTTATACTTCAAATTGCAGTGATACTGTAAATTTTATGTCTTTGTAGTTAAAAAGTTGCTTTGGCTATGACACATTCTTTGCTGTGGATGCTCGGAGATTTGGTGATGGAGGAATTTTTATTGGGAATTTGAGGAAACCAATTGATGAAGTGATGCCAAAATTGGAAAAGAAGCTTGCCGAGGCAGCGGGCCGAGAAGTGGTCCTCTGGTTCATGGAGGAGAAGAAGGATGACATAACAAAGCAGGTAACTGAGCATACAGCAAACATCTTTTCATTAAGGGAATTAGGTTGATGTTTAGATATTGGCAACAAATATACCGAGGATAGCTTTAGGACAGCTTTTCGTTCGCATATTGTAAACTATAAGGTTCTGTTGAGCTTCCCATATCCAGTTAGCCTGAAATAATTAATGTCATGTTGCATCTTTAAACCTTGTACAATCCCCATGCCATTGAATTTATATAAGCTAACAAACGGCTTTCTAAGAATGCCATGACATTGCTAGCCAACCACCAGAACCGAAAAGCTTCAGCTGCCAAGGAATGAGTACACAATATATATTGGGCTTGACAGTAATAAATCTTAGCTGCCCTATGTTTTTTCCTTAATTGTCCTAATGAGCATGCAATGCACTTATCTTGCTTGAACTGAAATTTTTGAATGAACTGCAAAACAAAAACTGTGGATAAAATAAAATAGAAGAGGGATGTTGCCCACAATCATGGATGAGAGGCTTAAAATTTTTGTTTAAGGAGGAGTCTCACTTGTAGAATTATTTGAATATACGAGAGCTTTAATAGGAATCGACTTGGATACCATTTCGATTTTTTCTCCAACTCAGCCCCCATTCACACTCACTATCACGTATTAAGTGACAACCACTTAATAATTAGTTTGATCAAATCAAACCCTACAACAGCAAACTTGATCGAGCTAACACTTCTATCATTATCCAATATCAATTTATTTGAATCTATCATTATCCAATATCTAGTTTATCTGAATCATGCAAGGTTTGATTTATTTCGTCATTGCATGAGGGCTATTTGGCCACCACTTCCATCATCTCCCACTTGGTCAATTAGACGAGATGATTATTCTCTAATTCCCCTTGACATGACATGTCCTTTAAATATTTCAAAAGTAATTGGTTTTGTTAATGGATCCACTACCACTTATCTTGAAGATATATATTTTATGATAACTTTATTCTTTTGTACCATATCAAATATGTAATAATATTGACGATCTATATGTCTATCTTTTGAGCCAAGCTCGTCACTTTTTATGTTGCATATTGTAGCTTGGTTATCACAGTTAATTTCAATAGGCTCGTCGGCTATTTGCTTAATATTTAATTTAGCAAGAAAACTTTTTATAGGGACGGTCTTAGAAGTTGTACAACTACATACAATAAATTCAGCTTCCATGATACTCTTAGCTACACAACTTTGCTTTTTACTGTACCAAGAAATGGTTGTTCCTCCCAAGAGGAATATAGAGCCTGAAGTGCACTTGCCATCATCTATTAAATCACCAGAAAAATCAGCATCAGGGAATCCAATAACTTTTAAAATATTATTATCATTATGGTATATAAGCTTATGAATTTTGTACCCTTAATATCTCAAAATTCTTTTTACTACTGATTAGTGAACCTTATCTAGATTACTTTGAAATCTACTTGCAAGCTTTACAGCAAAACTAAGATAAGCTCTAATGTAAAGCATGGCATATATAATAATACCAACAGCTTGAGCATATGGCTCAGACAACATTTTTTCTTTATCTTTTTCATTTGTTGGACACATTTTCTTAGATAATTTTGTTTGTTTATGAATGGGAGTATCCATTAGATTTAAATTCTTTGTATAAAACTTTTTTAATATTTTATCAAGATATTGCTATTGAGATAATTTGAGAGTTTTTGAATTTCTATCTTTAATTTTTGAATCCCTAATATATAGGATGCCTTACCTAAATCTTTCATTTCAAATTGAGATTTCAAAAAATCTTTTACTTCATTTATAGATGTAATGTCACTTTCAGCAATTAAAATGTCATTGACATATAAAGATAAAAATATGAAATTACTCCTGTTATTCTAGCAGTAAGCACAATGATCATAATCATTAGCAATAAATCCAAAATTAATAATGGCATTATGGAAAGTATAATACCATTGTCTTGAAGATTGTTTGATGCCATATAAAGATTTTTTAAGCTTGCATATCATGTTTTCTTGCCCTTCAACTTCATAACCATCTGATTGATGCATAAATATTTTTGTAACTCACTATTTAAAAATACAGTTTTTATGTCCATTTGAAATAATTCTAGGTCAAATGCAGTAACAACAGACATTAAAATTCTAATAGAAGTTTAGTAACTGGAGAGTATGTTTCCTTGTAATCAAAACCGGGTTCTTGTATAAAACCCTTTGTTACTAACCTTGTATTTTTCAATAGACCCATTGGGCTTGATTTTTTCTTAAGAATCCACTTGCAACCTATTGCTTTCTATCTTTAGGCAAATCCACCAAATCCCACACATCATTTTTTACTATAGAATATAATTCTTCTTTTATCGCATCCCTCCATTTCAATACTTAATGGATCTTATACATCTTCTTCATTCATGAAGGTAAAATAATCCTTCAATTTAAGGAAAGATTTCTCTTTGGATTTTACCAAGTGTGTTATAAGGATTTTCAATTGGTTGGGCTAATATCTCAACATCAAGACCTTTTTATTCTCATCATGTAACAACTTATTCTCTTTAGTGATTTCAAATAACTCTACTAATTTATTGGTGTTTTTAGTATCAATTTGCTCTTTTAAAAATCTTACATCTCTACTTTCAGTGACACTTATAGATCCATCACTTTATAACCTTTTAAATTTTTAGAATATTCAATAAAGGTGGCTTTAATGGTCTTACCATTTAATTATTTCTAGCATGGGATGGAATAAAATATGAGCAGCATAGCCCCAGACTCTAAAGTGATTTAAGATGGATATTCTACCGGTCCGTACTTCATGTGGAGCTCTATTATGAGTCTTAGTAGGAACTAAATTTAACAAAAATTGTGTAATGATAATAGCTTCACCCCAAAATTGAGAACCAAGTGTAGTGTAACCTATCATGGACCTTACCATGTCAAGTGAAGTTCTTTTTGCCTTTCGGTAACTCCATTTTGTTGTGAAGTATAACTTAGAGAGTATTGATGTATAATATTGTTTTGTTTCAAAAAATCATTAAATAATTCATGCATATATTATCCACTATGATCATATCTTAATACTTTAATATTTCTATCCAATTGATTTTCAACTATCTTTTTGTACTCTTGAAAATTATCGAAAATATCAGATTTTTTATGCATCAAATATACATAACCGCAATGAGAAAAATTATCAATAAAAGAAACAAAATTTTCCATACCTTTATAGACTTAACATTCAAAGGACCACATACATTGGAATGAATAATGACTAAAAGTTCATTAGACCTTTGACCTTTGCGAAAGGGTAATCTAGTCATTTTACCATGTTTGCAAGGGTCATAAGTATCAAATTCTATGTTTATATTAGGAATTAATCCCATATTTATCATTCTTTTCATTTTATTTTTATAAATATGCCCCAATCTCATATGCTAAATATAAAGATCTTCTTATATAAGCAATTATTATAAGAAAATTTCATAAAGGCATAATCATAAGCAGAAGAACCAACTAATGCATTAGTAATGTTGTTTGAAGTAGAAACATCAAGACGATACAAACCATCAATCATATTCCCTTACATAAGGATTCTATCGGCTTCCTAATTGAGACTTTTTCTGAACGAAAACGAACCTCAAATCCCTTTTCATCCAAATGAGGGACTAAAAGGAGGTTGCACCTTAGTGGTTGCAAAAAGTACATCAGTTAAGTAGATGTTTCTTTCTTCAGGTATTATGATCTTCATAGTTTCAACACGTAAAATATCACAATAGGTGTTATTTTCCATATACACGTGATGATCACTGGGTTTCACCTCTTTCATCTCAACAAAGTAGCTTCTTATCTTTGCTACATGGCAAGATGATGCAGAATGCACCCGCCAAGCTGTATCATCAACATCAGCCAGAAAACATTCCAATACAACACAGATTATATCATTAATGCCTCTAAAATTGGTTTTACTGTTATTTTTCTTTTCACGACAATTGGACTAGTAATGACCATATTTTCCACAATTGAAACATTTTCCTTTACCCCTCTTTCCTTTGTCATTATTTTCAAAATTCTTTCTTTTTTCCTGTATAATTCCTTGAAAAAAATTTCTTTTCATTTTTACGAGGCTCAGTTTTTGGTGGTGCATTACTAGATGCGATTGTTACTAATGATGTTGATGTATTCTTTTTAGCTCTTCTTTCAGCCTCTATTCCTAACAACGTTAGCAAATTTTTCATTGAGGCTGATTAATCTGAATAATTAAGTTATATGCAATAGGTTCCCATGAACTAGGTAAGCTATGAAAGATTGTAGATACTTGCATCTTATCAGGAATAGTGTTATCCAATGCAGCAAGTTCTTTAGCTATATGACTGCTAGTTTGTTAACATGCTCAATGGGATGATCAGATTCCTTCATTTGAGTTTCACTAAACTTTTCAATTAAAAGTTGAATATGAGTTTCAGAAGTAGCACCATATGCATCAGCAATAGCAGAAAGCATATTTTTAGCAAACTCATGTTCTTTAAATAAAATTTTGATATCAGGTTTCATAAAAGTGAACATAATATCTCTAGCAATTCTATTATCATCCATGTATTTTCCATATGACCTAGCATAGGAGGTGGGGGTGGCACATCGATATCAATCACATATTCAACCTTATCTTGGAAAAGTATGTGATACGATGTTTCCAAATTGAAAATTTAGTACCATTCAATTTTTCAGTTTTACTTTACTCTTGATTAAAGACCTTAAATAACCAAAAAATTAAGAAAGGTTTAGCCTTAGATAACTAATTAAAATAGAGGACCTTAATATAATCATATGGATCGTTCTTCTTACTCCCATTGATCTGTGCCATTCTAAATTTCATCCATGCAGAGACCCAACTGGAGTAGAATTCTTCTTAATGAAGCTTCAGTTCTGCTTTGATACCAATGAAGCTTATCTGAAATTTTTGAATGACTTGCAAAACAAAAATTGTGGACGAAATAAAATAAAAGAGGTATGTTGCGCAGAATTATGGATAGGAGGCTTAGAATATTTGTTTCAGGAGGAGTCTCACTTGTGGAATTATCTGAATGTACAAGAGCTTTAATAGGGATCGACTTTCGATACCATTCCGATTTTCTCTCCAACTAAGCCCCCATTCATGCGCACCATCCCATATTAAGTGGCAACCACTTAATAGTTAATTTGATTAAATCAAACCCCACAACAGCGAACTTGATCAAGCTAACACTTCATCATTATCCAATATCTAATTTATTTGAATCATGCAAGGTTTGATTTATTTCACCATTGCATCAGGGCGAGTTGGCTAGTGCTTCCATCATTTCTTTCTTCCATTCCTTCGGGTTGGTTAGAGAAATTACCCATCCTGTATTTGATTGCCTTTGCCCAAATCTTGAATATGCACTACCCAAGATTCGAACCTGAAACTTCCGCCTCTTCAACAGAGATGTGCTACCATGAAGGCAATTGCCACCATGCAATGCACTTTCAGTCGCAATATCAAGCATACTTTGGTACATTTAAAACATTGCATAAAAGGAAGGGTTTGACCAATGAAATCTTCATAACAATATGCGAGGAGAAATAATAACACATGTTTAACATAGTTTTATATTAGACGTTATTTAGATTTTACATTTGAGCTCATGTTACTATAAGCATGGTGTTTTTATATGCTTTCATTTTTAAAAGAGTCTGTTTCTCAATGTGAAACATGTACTCTTTAGGTCTGCATGGTGCAACCGAAGGTAGAAATGGATCTTCAGTTTGAGACTACAAAGCTGAGCACACCTTGGGGATATGTCAGTGCAATAGTTTTATGTGTTGCTACTTTTGGAACAATAGCATTGATGAGTGGCTTCTTTCTTAAGCCAGATGCTACATTTGATGACTACATAGCCAATGTTCTTCCTCTTTTTGGTGGTTTTCTCACCATCTTAGGCGTATCTGAGGTACATTTGTATTTCTTGGACCTCTGCAAATCCATCTTGTGTCTTTATTTGTGCTGAGCTCCATCTCTAATGAATGTTTTTTTGATCATTTATCTTTGTTTCTCCTTTAATTTTGGTGCGGTAGTCTTTTAATCCCATTCTTTATTTTGGTTATGTGTTGTTTTGGTCTTTGGGTTATTAGAATGCTTTATTACATAGAATGACATGAAGGAAACTAGAGAATCAGATGCTGCATCAGGAATTATATCTGATTTTACAAAACTTTCTAGGGTGATTTGGTGTGATAGATACCAAATATTAGCAGTCATGTATCCTGATGATGATGGCTTTAGCATCTTGCAGATTTCAACAAGGGTAACAGCAGCTCGCTATGGCGTGAAGCTTAGCCCTTCGTTTCTTATTCCGTCAAATTGGACTGGATGCCTAGGGGTGATAAATAACTATGAGTCATTGCTACCCAACAGAAAAGCTCTTTTTGACATCCCTGTTGCCCGCACAGCCAGTGCATATCTGACATCGTTAGCACTTGCAATCACTGCATTTGTGGCTGATGGCAGTTTTAATGGAGGAGACAATGCTTTGTAATTCCTGCCTAACCATAAGGATTGTTTGTGAAGTTTTTGTTTGATGACATTGTTCTCCTAGGCTAATTTTCTAATAGTTTTTGTTCTTTTGAAGATTTATAAGGCCTCAATTTTTCTACAACAACCCTCTTCTTTCCTTCGTTCAATTGGTGATCGGGCCCTATGCAGATGAATTGGGGAATGTATTACCTAATGCAGTGAAGGGGTTGGGGTGCCTTGCGATCCCCTTGCTTTTGCTGGACTTCTAGGTGTGTTATTATTCTAGCTTAAACTTTGTATGCTTGTATTGGTGATTACTCTTCCAATTTGATTAATTGATTTTCATGAATGGATATTATCTCACTATAAAACTATCCAAGATGAACTGCAACCATCCATTTCTTTTCACTTGCAGAACCTGGCTGTTGGGGAAATGACTGTCAAACAGGGAAATATCTGATTTGTTGACTCAAGCTATTGCCATTTGGCAGATGGTTATACCAGCAGATTTGTTGGTGTTCCATCGAACTCAACAAAAACCTGTATTTTAAAGAGCAAACCTAAACCTAGCTATATGAAGTTAGCTTTATGAATCCCAGCATTTATTTCTAATAAGAACTACATTTGCTTTTCAAATTTTTTGATTTTGAAGTCCTTTCTCCCAACTGCCATCATGTAGACCCCAGATCATTCATTCTTCTCATGCTGACTGTTGGATACAGATTGCAAACTTTTTTGTCTAGCAAGGGCTTCTCAAATATGTTTAACATATATATATCTCATTATATTTTCTACCACCTCCTGGTTAATTCAACCCTTGTGCGTTCTCTATTTGTGCCATTCTCAAATCCAATTCTTTGCAAATTACTGCTCAGTTCATTCATGCTTGACATTCTCATCTCAATGATACTCATTTTGTATGCTCAGACCTTCATCCTTGCTCAATATTCTGAGCCATATGCTGTAGATAGTCTTATTTTTGCCTGGATTATCACTAGCATCCATATATCTGCTTCATCATTCTATCCCTCTAACTCTTGTATTATATTCTCCAAAGTCATGAAGGCATGTTTCAATCATGTAAAGCCCTGGAAACAACTCTCTGCTTTATTCACCCTTTCCTAGATTTTGTTAGATTAGCCTTTGTTGCACCTTCCCGGCCATTTTAACTGGAATCAGCATGGGATAAGTCAAAAATAAAAAATAAAGATGGCATTTTGATCCATTGACAATATACATTATGACATGTCTTCTTTTCATTTTCTTGTTTATGTTCCTTGTCTGTCAAATGCTGGCACTATCCCTTTAACCATGCTCTTGTGATTATATCATGCAGGAATGGTTGTGACATCTTTAAACCTGCTGCCATGCGGAAGGCTTGAAGGAGGAAGAATAGCCCAGGCTTTGTTTGGAAGAAATACTGCAACGCTGCTATCGTTCGGCACATCATTGCTTTTGGGGATAGGCGGCCTTAGTGGCAGTGTGCTCTGCTTGGCCTGGGGTTTATTTGCCACATTCTTTCGAGGTGGGGAGGAAGTACCTGCCAAAGATGAGATCACCCCTTTGGGGATGATCGGTATGCTTGGGGCCTTGTCTTGGCCCTTATTTGTTTCCTTACTCTATTCCCTAATGGTGGTGGCACGTTCTCAAGCTCCTTCCTTAGCCCACCATTCTTTAGAGGGGATGTCTAATTATTTAACTTAATGCAGATGCAAATATGTATATTAAATAATCTGTACTGACGAAATATATTTTGAAAATAAGGGCATATGAGAGAGGTTATCTGCCCTTCTCTGTTAAAAATGTTGCATTTTTTCTCTTAGTTAATGGTAACAATAACTTAATTGTTTGCTGACTGCAGTTCAAATATGTGAAAAGTCAATTGTAAAATAGACTAGAGAATGCGATTGCATACATATATCTTTTTTTAATGCTGATGTAAATATGTATATTAGATAATCTGTGCTGACTAAATGTGTTTTGAAAATAAGGGAAAGGTTATCTGCCCTTTTTTTGTTAAAAATGTTGCATTTGTTTTTTCTTACTAAATGGTAACTATAATTTAATTCTTTGTTGATTGCATTTCAAACATGTGAAAAGTCAATAGTAAAATAGCCTAGAGAAATTCCGTGCGTACACCATATTTTAAGGCAGATGTAAATATGTATATCGGATAATTTGTACCGATTAAATGTTTTTTGAAAATAAGGGCATATGAGAAAGGTTGTTTGCCCTTTTCGGTTAGAAATGTTAGCATTTTTTTTTGTTATTTAGGTAATGTTTGATTTCCAAAATAATATTTCTGGATAAAGTGTACCGAATAAAATTTATCCAGAGGATAGTGAGGGAATAACTATCTTTTTTAAATAATAATTTTGTCATTAAGAGATATCTTCAGCTATTCTTAGTTTCTCTAAGGTAGTATTTGGTTTCCAAAAAGCTATCCTTGGATAGGTGTACAAGATAACATTTATCCAGGAGATAGTCAAAGGAATAATCATCTTTTTTAAATAACAATTTTGCCATCAAGGGATAGTTCTAATTATTCCTGGATTTCCTAGGGAATAAGTTAGAGGATAATCCATGGTTAAACATGGGTTATTTTCTTTGGTTAATTTTTTCAAAGTTATCTCCAGCAATTATAGCTTTTGGGGATAAGAGGGATATCTTTTGGATATTCCTTCTTATCTTTTATTTCAAACACTACCTAAGGAATAAGTTCAGGGGATAATCCATATTTATCCCATGTTTAAACATGGGCTATCTCCTCTGGTTAACATTTTTTAGACTTATCCTTTGTAGTTATAGCTTTTGAGAATAAAAGGAATATCACCTGATATCCCCCTTATCCTCTCTTTTAAACACAGCCTTAATGGTAACTATAACTTAACTTTTTATTGACTGCAGTTCTAATATGCGAAAAGTCAATTGTAAAATAGCCTAGAGAATGCGACTCCAGACATAGCATTTTTAAACTAATCGGAGTTGTGATTTGATTTTAATAGCTTAGATCTAGATTCTATTTGGGACTCGTTCAACCGTGAATGAGTTGAAGGACTGGTCCAGGGAAAGCATATCTAATTTATTATTTGAGATACGATACCAAGCCTGGCTGGTTAACCATGCTTACATATGGTGAGCTATCACTCTGCTGAATGTATGAAGAATTTTAGATCAAAAAATAGATGAGGGACTTCGGCTTTGAAGCCTCCAGATTTCTTTTCTTTTTTGATGTGACTGCCTGCACAAGTACTACAGATGATTAAACTTGATTGTCCACTTAATATCCATGACTGCAATGAACATTGTTATATTGATGGATTAAAATTAACTTCATTGCTACCCCAGTTGAGAATTCAGTGCAATATTTGCTTTGTATAGAACTAAATATTTTATCCTTTCGTTATCTTAAAGCATGGTCTATGAATTATAATTTTGTTAACCTTGAAGGAGATGGTACATAAACAATCATAACATTCTTTGCATCGACCAGGAGTGCGTTAAAAATCTATTGGTTCACTGGCTCAGAGCTACTGAAAACTTTATGGACTGGTACGGACCAACCCTAATCCACTGTGGATTTGGTTTGCTCCCCTTGCTGAGTCACTCGTGTCAAAAACTCACACGTGTGCAACCGCCACCGCACGGTGCTTTGAGTCCCTCGAGAAAACCATAACATTATGTTTGGATGGAGAGAAAAGTAGGAAGGAAAGAAAACTAGAAAAAAAATAGGAGAAAAAATAAAATTTACCTTGTTTGAATGAAAGGAAAAGACTAAAGAAAAAAGAAAATCAGAAAAAAAAAATGGTGGGCTCCGTCTAAAAGTTTTTTCTTCAAAATTAAAGAGATTTCGGAGAGAAAACTCAAGTGCTCTTTTATTTTTATTTTTCATTCCAACCGACCATTCCAAAAAAAAAAAATTAGGCCATTGATAAAAAGTATATAAGCATTTGTAATAAGGGCATTATTATCATTGTAAATTATCAACTTTTTTTCTCTTTATTTTCCTCTCATTCATCCAAACATAAGGAGAAAAATATTTTTTCTTTACTTTTCTCTTCTCTCCATTTTCTCTTCCTCCATTCTCTTTCCTTCCTACTTTTCTCTCCATCTAAACAAAGCATAAACGTCGCCTAGCTCGCCCCCTTAGTCCTTCCCATTTTGATCCGCCTCTCCCCCTCCGCCGGTGACTGCTTCCATTCCCTCAACCTCTTCTTCTACTCCTCCGCCTTCGACTCACAAAACCTAGTCCCAGCTTCGGCCCCGATTCCACCATCGAGAACCCCAATTTCAATGCCCCTTTCGAGAAAGATGTGATCTTAGAGACCGCAACAACCCTAGATTTATTAAAGACCAAGAAGGATATATGCTTGATGTTCCATTTTTCCTCCCAGCCCCTTAATGGAAATGTAGATATTTAATAAAAATCCTCTTTTTAAGAGGCTGCCTCTGACCTACGTGGCATGTAGTCTAAATTTCTAATTATCTTGGTTGATTCATCAATATCTTAACAACATGGATTCTAATTCATGCGCATGATCAATGCTCTCAATCATTTCTTTGATAGATTCACTAAGAATTCACCTCAAACTTTACCTTTGTTCTGTCCTCATTTTATGGTTATCTGAAACTTTTAACTAGTAACATCCTCATCATAACAATATATTTGCTTGAGTCTTCGGTACAATGACTTAATTATTCCCCCCCCAAAAAAAGGGCAGTTGTATCAAGATATCTAAGATGGATCTCCTTTGGAGTGATTTATGCTTTGGTGGTGTTTTTTTACCCCCACATGACATGATTGGTGGAAAGCTTCATTGGATTGCATTGAGATCCTCTAGACTGAAGGAGAGAGAACTGAAAGATGAATTAAGACATATTTTATGTTGCGTTTGGGGTATAGCCAATAAGATGTAGACCTGAAGAATGTTTTAAATTGCAGGGGCAAAGGAACGAGATACTTGGAGACTACGGCAGTTCCACTATGCTATCAACTGCTTTTGCTTGCTTTTATTGCTTCTAGTAATAATTTCCGTACTGGAATCATCAATTTACCTACAGGGGCTTTCTTAAAGTCTCGGACCAAACATATGCTAGCTTGAATTAATGAAGTTAATTCAAATGAAAGGTTTGATGCCAATATGACAAGTCAGGCAGACACACCAACCAAATCTGGACCACTCTGTGTCTTTGGAAGTTCCTTTCTTGTTGGACAATTCGAGAGGTGACCATGCAATGCATATAACCTGCTAATTTTGATGCTTATTCTAGAATGGTTCTGTAATGACGATGCAAAAAGACTAGTAAGAAGGTATTAATTGGGTTACTTTATTTTTCATTAGTAACAAAGAATATATGATAATACAAGCTTTTCCTCAAAAATAGTTTCACATTAGATGGAAAAGAAAAGATTTAAGTACTTATAACTTAAGCACACATGCATTATTATAATGGTAGAGTCCCGCTATAGTGTTAAGCTATTCTTTCAACAGCAATAATCCTAGTTTTTTTGCATGTGATGAGAACATTGCATTATAAAGAGGGAGGAATTGTAATATAAAGGTGTCATGCGATGAAGACATCGCATTATAAGGCATTATAGGGAGGGGAAGAGAATTTTAATACACCAAAAATTTATAACTCAAGTTCACCTACTACACGTTGCATGGTTTTGGTTTGCTAACAAGTTAATTAAACTAGTAGGTGGGCTTGGAGCATTTTAAATGTTATCAGAGCCGATACAAGCATGCGAAAGTTAGTAGGTATTAGGAAAGAGCTATCCATGAGACAATGGCAGTCTTGCCATGGCGTGAAGCCACCCTTGTAGCACCAATGCTCTCGCTCGAAGAGATTATAATACCTCCAAAAATAGTCTCACATCGATTAAGAAAGAAAAGATTTAAGAGCTTATAATTAATTTTCACTCTATATTTTGGGCCATATGGTTTTGGCTTACTAATGAATTAATTAGACTGATAGATAGGCTTGAAGCGCTATAGATATTCTTCTTGTTCTTCAATCATTGATACTACTCACTACCTTGAATGCTGACAGATCGGTCCCCCCTCCCCTTCTTGGTACCTTGTTCACTTTTGCTTCCCAGCGAGGATGTTCAAATGCTTGGCCTTTGTGGTATAGCAGTGGGTCATAGCATCCAAGCACCTAAATTTGACAGGGCTGCTCCAAATGGAGGGCAATATTTCTAGTGGGGTCAAGCCTAATCTATCATCAGTCGTGGGATCATAATATCATTCTCAGTTACTGTTTTGCATGTATAATGACATGTAATCACATGGCCCCATTTCAAGCATAAATTTCACCTGCAGGGGAAAGGATGTCTTGGTTTCTTTTAATAACAAAGGATGATTACTTCCCGTTTACGCATGCATCAATTTGATTATCTAATGTCGTGAATCAACATTGTTAATTGAAATTCTCTGCCTTTCTTTTTTCCTGCTGTTCCTTTATTAAACCAAAATCTACCTTGAGATATTAACCTTATCTTTGTTATGTCCACTGTGATGGGAGCCTCCATTAGTATATGAAAAGCAAGAGATCTTCTTCCATACCTTCAAGAGGCAGCACTTAATCGAAAGCGTACGGAGCGTTGCATAATCCGAGAAAGGTTGCAACTTTTTGGGAATGCTTGCTTGTGGGTAGTGCACCAAAAGATTGTGGGGCATGGGAAAAGGTATATTTAGTAAACTACAAAGCAAATGCACCATCCTTCCATTAGAGAGCAAGTTATGTTTTTTATGACTACTGTGCATGTTTTCAGATTCCTCACTGTAAGGTCTTCTCATCATTGTTGCAGCGGACCGCATCTTTTACAGTGGGCAGCAAGCTCATATGTGGGATGCTTACTGAGTGCATTATAACACGCAAGACTTTCAGTTATGGTTAACCCATTGGATGTTGGTACATGCCTTTAAACTAAAAAAGTTGTTGCCATTATTCTTTTCTATTTGTTTATTTGGGAACCTCTTGCATTGATGAGACATCCATTCAATTAATGGGTTCTCACTGCATACATGCTGCAATGGTGGTTGCATGGCTAAGTTATTGTCACCTAGTTCTGTGCTAATAGACCAAGGTGACATTTTTTATTTCTACATTGTCTGCACATTCGAAATTTATCTGACAAGAGATCCCTGCAAAATGCTTGAAATGTAATTAAGAGGTGGCTCAAATTTGTATGTTGCTGCATTGTAAGAACTGTTTAATATATAGTTACTGCTTCTTAGTGGTCACATAAAGTTGTACTTCTAGTCTGTGGGGCCTGAGGGTCTAAAACAAGCACTGGAGAATGTGAGGATGGCCTGCATTGCAAGTCAAGTAAGAAATTACGTGAAAGTTGTGAAAGGGGTTCTGTTCATTTAATTGCTTTTCTGTGCATATTTTAGCAGAACAACTGCAGGCTCTCCTCAAAAACAAGAAGACAACTCCAATTAACAATGAACCCTTCTAGATTTATCTTAGCATGTGAAGAGTCTAGAGAATGGAGGAAGAAGCCAGAGATTGATGCCAAATGCTGCACTACCTTGAAGGTACAAATCATCATCTCAAGAGCTGAATCAAAATACAAATCTGAGTTGAATGTTTGAAATAGATTGATGCTTCATGGAGTGATTTGAAGTTAAAATAATCTTGTTTTCGAAGTATATTAGCCAATCATTGGCTGTTAGACATATGCTTCCCCCAGGCATGGGAAACACTATTGATTGGCATCTCTAGCATTACTCTGCCATTATGGCTTAGCCATCAAGATCCCGAAAACCTAAATCTTCCTCTTAACTTTGTTAAAGTGCAACAATGATGCACCCTTGACCCTAGGCACGGTTTTGACAGCAGACCATCTGAGATGTAATGGTTGGCAAAATATTGGAGACATGTTAGTCCTCATGGGAAAAGGTGTTATCTTCACTGCCAAGACTTGCATGCTCTGCTCTCCATGGTTTCATATCATTATGGCTGCTGTACGGGCTAATGCATTGGAAATTATCCAATTAGAACCACGGTTATTATTTCTATGCAAGCTAAGGGTCATTGGGTACTTTGTGATGGTGTTTGATATTTTTCTCTCTCACATGACAATGAAGGTAAAGTGTTATCTTTCCTGCCAGGGCCTGCATGCTGTGCTCTTCATGGTTCCATATCATTAAAGGCTTCTGTACATGCACTAGCATTGGAAGGTCTCCAATTGGAGACACTGTTTTTACTCCAATGTTAGGACCACTGGCTACTTTCTGATGGTGTTTATGCCACGAATGCCAACGGAGGCAAACATGCATCAAACTAGACTACTGTTGCAGATAGTAAGAGTGTGAGGCAATTATTTTAGAGGGGAGCTAAAAGGTTTTGCTGCAAACTTGTGATACCCCAAATTTAGTCTCGCATTTGGTGGGAAAGAAATGTGTTAGGTGCTTATACTTGTGTTCAAATGCTATCAATTAACCTCGCTTTAAACTTTTGGGCTATATAGTTTCGGTTTGTTAAATAAGTTAATAGATGGACTTAGAGTGTTACAAATGGTATTAGAGCCGATTCGAATATGTGGAAGTTTGTGGGCATGAGTTTACCCATGAAGGGCTCGAGGATAAATTCTGATTAGCTTGTGGCATGCAACGAGAACATAAAATCAAGTGGGCTTCATAAAACTACTATTTCGATGCATCTACTTAAGAACCTGACTTTTAAAAGATACTAGCTTCTAGATTATGGACACTTATGCTTTTGAAAAAAAAAAAAAAAAAAAAAAGAAGAAGAAGAAGAAGAAGAAATCAACTTTGATGCATTCCAAATCTATAAAAATCATCCTTTCCAACATGTTTATATACAACTCCACTTTCTCAAAAACTTAATTTTCACACCCATCAAAATTCTCCTACCGTTTGAAGAGGCCTAGAAATGCAACGTGTACATACGCTGCATCTTTATAAGACTACGGTTCACTCAAAAATACCCTACAATCCAAATCTTAGTCATCCATGAGACCTCAACATGAGATCTCAATGCTCCACAGGTGCTGAAATTGTGGATCCAGTCCATAGTTTCTCTGCTTACGTCGGTTTGACTGGCTCAAGTCTTCCCTTTGACTATGTTCCAACATCCATCTACAAGCAAGCTTCTGCAAGTTAGAGTTGTAAAGGACAAGAAGGTAAAAAGATGATCAAGATTCCACATGCTTCAAGTATGAGAGAGAGAGAGAGAGAGAGAGAGAGAGAGCTGTTGGTGGGCTGGCAGTGGGAAAAATGAGTGTAGAAATAGTAGGTAGTGTGTCAGTAAAAGACCGACCCTTCAAAGCTTGGTGTTGAAGAGAAGCACCTTCCCTCCTAAAAAGCAATAAAATAAGCAAGGGAGGACAGTAGACTAAGCCCTCTCACTTTTTTGAACCACAGAAATCCATCTAAAGCACACTACCAGGCCAGAATGCTTTGGTTAGATTAGCTCACTCTCGGCCTTCAGAAAAATATATTTTACGGAGGGCAGTTGGCAGTGGTTAGCACTTAGCCTCCCTTTCAGCAAAGGGCCATTTCACCTCTCTAGCAGGTAACCAAACGCCACTACTCTCTTCCTATTGCTTAGTTTTCATGTCCCACAACTATCCTCCAATCCTTGGTTTTCTTGCTATTCTTGTTTTCTTTGTAGAGATAAACGTACATGCGTGGTTCTCAGGCACACATTATTCTGAAGATATTTTATTTTGATCCCCAAAATAGTCTCACTGGATGAGCCCCGATTATTTCCAACTCTACTGGTTTATCCTAATCTGATGTTTTGAGGCTTGTTCATGCGTCCATGGAAGGAAAGGCCATCTTTTTGTTTTCTTGGTTGCTTCTTTGCCTGAACTCTCATTCAAAAAAAAACAACCCATTTCCTCTAAATTACATCTGTATCTGGTGCCTTGGTGAGTTCTGCTGTGATACCCATTTAGGTAATTTCCAAAGGGTTTCTGTTTCTAGCTATCCTAGCTTCTTATTTGCATGCCTGAAAATTTCTGGCATGGTCTCAACAGAACCATAAGTTCATAACTCGTTCAGTAGGATCCATTTCTGTAGGACAGTCAGCAAAAATTCATGCTTTGAAGGTCTCATGCAGACAGACCCCTTTGGGGGAAATGTTCAAAGGGTTCCCCCATTGCCCTTCTTTTGTTTGCTGGAAAGCTTCAAAAATTCTGTGGTCAATTTCAGAACCCTAGTTTAGTTATCTGCAGCTCTATATATGGATAAAATTTATGCTGAATTTAATGCCCCAGGGATCTTTGGTGGTTTCCTTTTCTGGAACATTTCGAAGGGCCCTCCTCTTGGTGAGAAGAAAGTTAATGCACTGGAGATTTACGGTGAAGGCATTGTTATTTTCCCCTTTGGTTAGATTAATTTCTCCCTTTAGTTTACCTGAAAACCTTATTGTTGTTGTCTTGCAGCTAGCTTGAGTTTAATCCCTTGAGAAAAGTAAGAAAAGTGGTAGCCTTGCTTTTTTTATAAGCATATAGAGCTATTTATTGATAGGGATCATTACTTCCTTGTCTCCTTTATGCTCTGGTGAAAGGTTCACTTTCTTGCCTTTGGGGCATTTTGCAGTAGAATAGATGTTATCTTAAGGTTCACTTTCTTGCCTGTGGTGCATTGTGGACATAGTTTTTTCTTTTCCATCTTTCATATTACTTGTGTATAGGATGCTTCTTCTAAGGGATTGCTTTTGCTTTTTACCTCTTGGTGTAAAGCTGCAAAAGTTAATTGTTCCTTGTTGAGTCCTGCAAGAAATTATTGGTCAACCTCCATCTCTTTAGATAAAGACATTGTCATTTGATTTACAGGTTTTGCAATATATGATTTGAAGGCTCTCTGTATTGAGCCTTAAATACTTGAGCAGTTGAAAGTGTTATTTCTTTTGGGTTGTTCATTTGACAAATTTGTGGATGATGATGCTAATTTCTTGTTTGAGCAGGAAAAGGGGAATTCTGTAGTTAGCCAATCTTCACAAATGTTTTCAGCTCAGCAATCTGGTCAGGCTATGGGAACATCTTCAATGACACCTCCCTGCTCTTCAGCAAATGTTACTGAACAATATCTAGTTGCTGATTGGAACTCCTTTGTTCCATTGGACCAAAATATGGATTTTAGTGGGCCATCTACTATTTCTTCTTACGATGTCAAGGTACCACAAAACCAGGAAACCAATGCTTCTGTTGCTGATACTAGACCTTCTTCCTTCAGCAATGAGACCTTTCCTGAGATGGTGAGTTCTTTTGATCTATCAGAGAGCTGCCAGATTGCAAATGCTGTCTGTCATCCAAATTTCCCTTTTACTAACATATATAGCTTTGAGAAGAATCTCAAGGGGAAGAAAAGGAAAACTATGACTGAATGTGGTGCTGCACATTCCCCTTCTTCACTGGATAGGATTCAGGTAGCTGAGTTCCCTTCCTTCCAGCCTTCTTCTTCTTTTCTTTGTGAGGGTAGTTGATATTTTTTGTTTGTCCATACAACAGAACGCTGGGGCTGAACAGCAGAAAGATCTCTCCTGAGTCTGTCAAAAGCCAAACAGAGAAAGATGAGAAGCAGCAGAAGAGTGAACTGAACCCAGGTGTCACCTCTCATAAACAGGCTGTTAAACATGCCCAGGAACAACATTCTCAAGATGTTGATGCTCCTAAGAAGATTACATTCATGTCCGAGCCAAGCGAGGCCAGGCCACCAATAGTCACAGCCTTGCAGAAAGAGTAAGTTTTATGCAAGGAAATCTTTCAACATTGTATTCTTTTTAAAAAACAAAAAAAAAAATATACCTAGGTATAATTTTCTTGACTTGCAGGTGAGGAGGGAAAAGATTAGCGAAAGAATGAGGCTCCTTCAAGATCTTGTTCCTGGATGCAACAAGGTAATTCACAACAAATCTCTCTGAAAGGTCATGCCCCTCTATGCCAAGGCTTTTTTTTTTTTTGAGAAAAGAATAAAATGTTCATTTTTACACTTGGCAGATTACAGGCAAGGCTGTCATGCTTGATGAGATAATCAACTATGTGCAGTCACTGCAACGGCAGGTTGAGGTATGTTAGATTCTTGCTTAGCTCTATCTAATTGTAAGAGAAGTTTGCATCTTGATAACAGTGCCCAATGGGGTAGTATTCAATCTTTGAATTAATTATTAATGACTATTGGTCTCTTGTAATCGAGCAATCATAAATTGCCGAATATTTTAGAAATTTGTGTTAAATGCCCAATTAAGGGATATGATATGCTTTTTCTATATTGTTACTGCTAATAATAGACCTTGCTGGAATTGGGGTTTGCAGTTCCTATCAATGAAGCTTGCAGCTGTCAGTCCTGAACTGAACTTTGATCTTGAGCAGATCCTTTCAAAAGATGTAAGACTGTTAACTAACTGGCAATATATTTCTAATTTAGAGACCCTTTTGGTGTTTATGCTGTGATGTTGAAGTAGTAATTTTGTTTTGACCTTTGTTTCTTGTTTGTATCCTATAGATTTTCCATGCACAAGATGGTGGCTCAAGTGTTCTTGGATTTGGTCCGCGAATGAGCAGCCTTCACCCTAATTTATATGGACCAACCCCACAGGGAGTCATGCAGCCAGAGATCATGAGCAATGTACCCAATTCAGGAGACATGCTAAGAGCTGTCCCACCCCATATTTCCTCAGTGGCTCAAGTAATTCAAATCATTACCTTGCACCATTTGTCTGTCAAGTTTTTATGTTCTTCAATTAATCACAACTTTGGCACGCAGATATCAAGTATGTGGCATGATGAACTGCAAAATGTTGTTCAGATGGGCTTTGTTCCTAATGCAGCAGCCAGTGGCACAGAGCACAATGGTATAAAATGTAAAATGTCTTGTTGGTTTTGAATCCATGTGCAAACATATATATATATATATATAGTTCATGAAAGTCTTTGGGTGATGCAGGTTCCATGAAGGTGGAGTTATAAATCCCATAATGGAATCATCTTTATCCTTCTAAGTGAGATGCTTATGTGATGAAGGATTTATCATTGCTTGGAATCCCTGTCAAAAAATTCATGACCCTCTGTTGCTAAAGAACTCAGTATTGTACAGTTTCACAGGCCTGACCATTTGTCTTCATTTTGCAGAAGCACTTATGACATGTTCATGATGATTGTGTACAGTCTGAGCTCATATAGCTGATTCAATTGGTGTTATGATTTTGATCGGCATTTTATTTGTTGTAACAATATTTTGGGGAATTGAAATGAGTTCATGAATTATGTTAGAGTGAGTGGGATTGGTTTCAGGAGTGGCTTCTCGAAAAATTAGCTGTGCTGAGGGAGAGGGGGGGTAGCTTTAGTTGGTCTGCAGCGACAAAAGGAGGTTTGGCAGCATAAGAGCATTAAAGAAAGAAATTTCTGCTCTCATCTCTGTGATGGTTGAAGTCTTGAGTTGTTCATTCCTCGCATTGTTATTTATGAACATCCATTTAGAAATATGGCTTTAAGATCTGGCATTTTGATTGTTTATGTTAATGGATGGCAGTGAAAAAAAAAAAAAAAACTTGAAATCTAACTGTTGATGCATTTGAATGAATGGTCCCCCTCCCCCAAGGCTCACCAAACTCTTAAGACTTTTGTTGGGAAAAAAAAAAAAAGCACAGATAATATCCATTGGTGAAAGAAAGATTCTGTTCTGTCCTGGCAATCATAGCATGGGAAGCAGTGCAACTTGGAACTTGTGAGCAAAAACCTCTCCTTGCCAAGATCGAAAAATTAACAAATGAGAAATCTGGCGCCTCCTGTGGTAGGTAGCGCAAGTGAGGTAGAGAAAGGTGCTGATGTACCGTTCTTAAAAAGAAATTAATTAGTTATGCTATTTGAAGTTTGAAAACTTATGGACACTTGTATCATCTCTCTAAGTTGAGAAGAGGTTAAAATTTCAAACCAGTTCTCTAGGTTAGAGGGCCAAGCAATATTGTCACTAACACTCCAAGCTTAGCTAGATTATTATTATGTAAGCAACTGAAGTCGATTTTAGGAATGTATATGTGAAATTTAGAGCATAAAATAATAATTAAAATTCATATTCATACCTGTCTTATATAGAAGCTCAAGAGAGTCCTTCAATCACATATAAGAGTGCATCTGTCTTCTCTTGTATAGCATTGATTCTTTCTCTCTCTTATCTCATCTTATATTGCCATTCAATGAGGCCTGATAACCCTTTAACTCTCTTAATACAAGAAACTAATTTGAGTTGAAGTTGAAGTTAAATTCATCATAAAAAATAAAATAATTATTAGGCTCTCCCATAAAATAAAATAATTATTAGGCTCTCCCATTAAGTAGTTCAAATGAACAGGCCTTATACTTCTATACCACATACTCATAGATACATAATCAAACTAAGATGAATTTAACTTAATAGTTTACGGATCATATGTTTTATTTGAACTTATATCAGTCATTTAATCTGAACCACATTCAATTCGCTGTTGTAAAGTGTGAACATTAAGTCTAAAATCTTATGCATGCGAGATATCACTTCCATATGTTATAACACGAGACATAGTTTTTCTTTTATATATATATATATATATATATATATATATATATATATGAACTCTTGATTTGTAATATTTTTTTTAATAAATTTTAGTTGTATAAATCTTCTAAACCTTATGTCACAATATACCATACTAATGTAATAACTATAAAAATCAATTTGAAGTTTTATGAACAGTGTGAATTATCAATCATTTTCTCAGTTAGAGACTTAGAGACCAAGATTATGACTAAATTCCTCTTAATATGGATGCCATCAATATAGCCTTCAATGTTTCATTACCACTATAACATATCTATCAAGCATTATTGGAGTCAGCTTTATAAATCTCATTTCGACTTACAAGAAAAATAGTTATTTGGGAATGCGTGCACATATGATCAACATGTGTTGAGCTAAGGAACACCAAGTGACTAGAAGCTAGTCTAGATTTCATGGACTCACATCACTTCCAAGATTTATGAAAATTAATATAATGCATTGTCTTATCCCTATTTTAAATTGATCCATTTGGTATCATTTTAAATTGCAACGAATACCTTGAATTAAGTTTACTCTCGGGCTTTTTAAATATAAGCAAGATTGTCGTAAAATAGGGGATAAAATTGTTTCTAACTCCTAAGAGAGGGAGTGGGTTAAGGGAAGGGAGAGGGAAAGGGTGTGGCGAGGGGATATGGGAAGATAGAAATGGAAATATTAGTGTGAAAATGTTACAGAAAAATAATCTTATAAGGCAAAAGTATACTTTTGGTCCTCAAATTTTCTCTCAAAATTTATTTATTAAAATATATTATCGAAAGAAAATTCTAATCAGGACCAAGATGTCTCTTCATAGCACTCACTTTGTCCAAATCTAAACAACACTCCAACTATAAATCCACTTCTACTTAGAATTAGCCTATTAATTAGGATGAGATTTCAAACATAGCCAATTTTTTTACAAATTCATGGCTCAATCAAAGCCATCCTCATAATAGTTCATCTCAACGTATAACTCTCTAAATGTCTATAAAAGTGATACGGTGAAGTAACTCTCTTTCAACTCCCTTACTCTTCCTTTTTCTTTTCTTAAACTCTAACCATCTCTTCCAAAGGCTCTAGGGTCTCCTTCTTATTTACATCACAAAAACACTCTAAAGTCTCCAAAGATTCTTTCTTTGAGCATAGAAAAAGAAATCAGGAAGCCATTTGGCTAGGAAGATGCTCTATTGTATTTCAGAAAAAATTCATATGTTAGTGCAAAAATCATAAAAAAGTATCAATAGCCATTATAGTAACATTTCTTTTATTTAATATATATTTTAAGTGCAAAATTTTAGGGCTTTTCTTTAACACTTTAAAAACTTGGCCTTTGTGAAGCAAGAAGATAGTAATGATGATCTCACCTAATAGAGACAATGCAATGAATTATTATGCCATCGAGGGGACTTGGTAATGGATTGATTCATAGCGGTGGTCTCTTCTTAAGGTCACTAGAGAGTCGACGATTGGGCAAAATATATAAATAGGTTGCTTCCTTCAAGCTCATCACCTTTGGTTTGCATCCAATTTCGATGTCAAGTGTGCCCCTAAATGCCTGGCCTTACATTTGTAGTGGCATTTGGTAACTGAAATAAGATTACTATAATGATTTTAAATTATCTATAATTTTTATTTTAAAATGATATGATCTTCGATGATTTAAGTTGATCATGCTTGATATGTTATATACTAATAATTAAAGTTCTTGAATGATTTAAAATCACTACATTTGTGAACCATAAGACTCCTGAATCACCAACCATAAATAATAAAATTATTTTAATTATATATTCATCAAATATCATAATAATTTATCATTATTTAATATTATAATGTTTAGATTAAATCAATATTTTTTAACTATTATAATATGATATAACAATATAACATTATAATTAATTATAATTAATTATGATATGATTATAATATTATAATGTAATAATTATGTTATATCATATCATAATATAGTATTATACTTTTAATTATTTATATTTATAATATATATATTATAATATAAGAGGTAGACTTGGCTACATTCAAATGTACCCAAGCGTAAATCTGGTGATCTTTTCTATCATTAAATCCATATGGTTCATAAATTTCAAAGATCAAAGTGTGAAAAGATGAAATAACTTTGGGATCCATACGGATCCAAAGATGAAAAGGGATGGATTTTGAACCTAGATTTTTTTTTTTTATTATAGTAAAGGGCATTTTAGTTCCTAAATATCAAGTCAAGGTCATTGTTTGGAGGTGGTCTTGAGCATGGACTTGATTATGGACCCCGTGGATGGGCACGGCATTACAAATTAAGTTGAACGATAATTTTAGAAATAAAGATAATATAGGATTACCATTACTTAAAATCACTAAGGTGCAATTAAATATCCTGATTTTATTATTTCATATAGGTTAATCATGATAGTGAAAGAATCCTCCCATGCCAAACACCCGCATGATTTATTCATAGACAAGTTTCAGTCCGGTGGAACCGTGATCAACAATCACCGCATCAATCTCCGACTACCATGCCGTGGATGAGGAGTAAGACGGCGTTAGGAGGAAACGGCACTCGATCTTATGAAGCAGAAAAAAATTAGTCACTAGAAGTTTTCAAAATACTTTTAGATTTGCTGATAATGTATGTTGGATTTTGAAAATTATGTCTGGCCTCATGCATGCAGCGGTGCACTAAAAAGAGCATTATATGTAAATCTCAAGTGGGACTGAAATATAAATTGAAATATAAAAATATGCTACCTTCAATGACTACAAGTGTCATGATTTATTTTTTCTTATGCATAAAGGTAGTAAGAACTCCATCAAGGTCGGTTTTAAGCTCAAGTAAAGAAGAAGTTTGTGTTAGGTAGCTGATAGCCTGTCTAAAACTTCGTCAGAATCTTTAAAATATGAAGCAGATTCATGTAGCCGATCTCATGTAGTTGAAAAAAAAAGGCTTAGATGAGATGAGAGTATAAAGGCCGGTAATGAAAAAATCTTGCACCAAAGTTCATCAAAGAGTGCTTTATATATACGTGTGTATGTGTGTATGTATGTATGTACGTAGTATCATATGTGATGATCATCCAACTCCACTTCATAAGAAGATCTTCTCTTTGGAAAAGGGCCAAGAGGACAAGAAGTGATTACCCTCACAAGATGAAAAATTTTAACTAAAATAGCATGACTCACCCATATAAGCAGCGCTTGAGTTTCACTCATGGGTTGTGAACAAAATCTTACAAAAGTTAAGACTTTTGAATCTTTTCAATTTAAAGGCCAATTTGATCAAGTGCTTTAAAAGACTAAAACTACTTTTGAGTGATGATTATATGATGATTGATATGTCTTTAAAAAATTTGTTGCTGTCGCCAAAAATAGTAAAAGCCCTACTTGAAGAAAGCTTAGGAAGCTATTTCTATTGGATTTAAGATTACAAACTCGAAATAGAATAACAATAATATAATATATAATTGTATGATATATTATTACAATTACAATATACTATGTAACGTAAATAAGATAATTTAATAATATTAAACATTATAAGAAACTATAATATGGTGCACAAATAATATTATTATATTTTATAACACCATAATTTTGTAATATTACTATAATAATATACACACAATATTATATTATATTATTAGATAATAATGATTATAATTTTAATAATATATTATAATTATTAAATAATAGTAAATAATATATATAATAAATTTAAATTATAATTATATTAGAATATTATTATATTTTCATACTATATTATAATACTATAATTTGATATATTTCAATATTATTATAATATTATGTTATTATATAATAATAATATTAGAATAATTTATAATAATATATTATAATACTATAACAATGTTTTCTCTCATTTTTTAACCATTTCCATTGTTTGATTAATTATCAAATAAATGTTAAAGCCTTGCAGCACTTAAAAGATAGTTATTAAATAGCAAATAACTTTTTTCTAAAATTTTATTATGAACAACTTTATTAAAAATATCTAAATTAAAATATTTATTTTTATATTTGTATAGTGGTCAGTGATTTAGTACGCTTGCTAGCCATGTATTGGTTTGTTTGATGCTACATTAATAGCACTTAATAAGAAAGTGGAAACGTGACTTTGTGCATGGAATGCAGTGATTGATTCATGTATGCATGAGGTGAGAATATTTTTATTCTTTTCTCGCATGCATGATCACATGCATGCACACATGCATGAACCAATCATTCGTGCATGTTTCTGCACCGCACATAATAAATAAGGAGTTTTTCAAAGAAAGTAGACCATTGTACTTCAATTTTGAACTTGAGAAAATCTTGGCCCTTAAAGAGGGGGAAAATAAAACCATGTAACTAGTTAAGAGGATCATGGAAGACCATAATTCTTTGAACAAATGATGCAAATTCACCAAATTATTTAGCATATAACTTGCAACCACTATCTTAGATGCGTGGATTAAATGAAAAGAAACGCTGAGATTTGAACCCTCATGCAATTCTACGTTTAACCCATCTCAGCAGAAGAAAGTTTCCATGACAAGAAAAGAAGTCAGGTAAAGTTTTTTTTTTTTTAAATCACCAATTCCTTTATAAATTACCTAAGATAAGAATCTTTCTCTTTATTTTCTTTGATGATTAGATCACCTTCATAATTTTTGCTACTAACTAATCTGTTGCCTGTTATAAGCTTTCTATACGTCGGTTCGCTTCGAAAGCTCACCAAACTCTTCTAAAGTAGAACAATATTTTAACAAATTTAACATTAAAATAATTTATTTATGAAATAATAGATAAAGAGTCTTCTTTTTAATCAAATTGGGATGATATGGACGAGATGTGATGATGGTGAAGTGATTCGATTTAATTCTGCATCGATTGACAATTTGATGCCATCTCGCTGCCCCCTGCTATGTATTCGGCATAAGGTCACATTTGTGCACGTTCACAAGGGCACGCCATGTTCACTCAATCGTCTACATGTTCTAGGCCTTGGACCCATCACAAGGCCCTCTCTCCGTTGTTGCAAACAAAACTACAAGGAAAAGTCTTGCTGCATCGTTTATTATGATTGATGTATGTATGCATATCATGCATATGCACATACATCATGTATCAATCATCGCGCATGATGCGCTTACATGCACACATGATGCAGCAAGACTTTTTCAAACCCTAAAGCGGTATGATTCATCATGTCAATGCCCCATGGGTCATAGTTTAAAGATGGCCATGGTGTAAAGGAAAAGTCCTTGTGCATCAGGGTCGATGCAGCTTGCACCCATCGACCTCGGTGATTGGCATGCGGCGCATACGCATGATCGTGCCAAGGGTAGAAATATTTTTTCTGCCCTTCGTATGCGTACACATGCGCTACGCAGCAAGACTTTTCCTTGATAGAGAAAGAGTTGGGCCCTGGAGGTTGTTATAACACTTGAGCAGGCATTATATTTCTGCCCTTAGCACGCGTGCATGCATATTGTGTAGAAAGGGTTGGACCTTGGAGCTTGTTATAACACTTGAGCAAGCATATAATGCCGTTTTGTTTCCTTTGTGATAGAATCAGATATTATATTTATGTTTAATTGTTGGTAGCAAAGTGTATATATACACACACACATGGGTTTGAGATAACTTGCAGTAGAAATAGCTTAAAATTTTGTTTAAAATACCTACACTAAATGGACTTGGGCCAATTAAATGGGCTGTGGGTTGTTTGCTAGTCAAGTGGGTTGACCATCATTGACCCGCTAGTAGATTGGTCGGCCAACTCCACCTATAGATTGTAACGAATCGTATCAATAGAAGAGACAACATCACATGACAAGGGAGGAAGAGAGGAGACATGGGAAAGAGCTCACATGATAGGCATCATAATAATACCAAATTAGTGCTGATGCTGAAACAATAACTCCAATTATTGGTTCAGAAGGTCTTCTAGTTCTGAATGATAACAAGTAAATTCGATCTAAAAACATTCTAAATGATTAATAAAAATAATAAATAATACTAATGAAAAAAAAGGAAAAAAAAATGGCATCTAGTGAACTAAGGGGAGGTTGGCCCATCCTTAAGTTTCAAGATGAGACGGTCCTAGATAGTACTAAGGCCTGGACCAAGGAATTAAAACCTTGTCGATAATCGTTGCTGCCTTCAGGAACTTGATATTTTTGCGTCCATTTTGTATTCATTTCTGCGTGAATGTTAGTCTGACGGCTCTTGTACGCCGTCAAAGGCATCTTTGTTTTCTCCGGGATCAGGGAAAATAAAGATGAATGAGGTTTTGGACTCTAGCTTTGGTGGGTGGGACAATTGTTAGTGACGTTGCTTTTTCTATAGATATGATTACTCTTTGGATTCTCTCTGCCCTTGCATCCGGAAATGAGGTCTTTGTAAATCAAACAATAAGCTGTGTTTGGATGGATAAAAAATTAGGAAGAAAAAAATATAAAGAAATTGAAAAGAAAATAAAATTTATTTTGTTTGAATGAAGAGAAATAGAAAGAAAAAAAAAAAGTGAAAAAAAAATGATGGATTCTATCTAAAAGTTTTCTCTTAAAGTTGAAGAGATTTCAAAGAGAAAACTCAAGGATACTCTTTTATTTTTTATCATTTCGATATTGATTTTTCATTAAAAAAAATTATATTTTTTATCATTTATAATAAAGATATTATTGTTATTATAAATTATAAATTTTTTTTTCTTCTTATTTTTCTTTCACTCGTTTAAACAGAAGGAAAGAAAATGTTTTTTTTTTTTTTTTTTTTTACTTTTTTCTTCATCCAAACAGAGCATAAGAGTTATGGTGTTTGCAAGATAACCTATAATAAAAAAGAACATAAGAAAGGATATTGGAGAGTAAGCAATTAGATATTTCATTGCTTAAATTTATGAAAAGGAATGTTGAAAACAGCCTAGGATGGATCATACAACCTTTATGTGTGTGAACGAAATAGGATGCGGTAGAGAGAGGGATGTAATAGAGAGAGAAAGCAAAGCATAGTTGTACTTCTTTAAAGATTAGTTGTATAAAGATTAATTATTTTCATTCTTAATCAAATCTTTATTTTATAGACTATGTATAAGATCTCAGTATGATGTTGGGCTCATGGCCCACTATTCAGCCCATTAGGGCAAAAGGGAGCGCGCTACTCCTTTTTCTATCAGGGTTTGTTCTCTCTCTTTTATAAAAGGAGTAGCCGCCTTCCTTTTTTGGGTTTTCTCTTTTTTTAAGGAGCAGCCGTCTAAAAAAAAAGATGAGAGCATGTAGCAGGTATTTCTTTTTTCTAGGAGCATGGATTGCTAGGGGAAGAGAAGGAAGGGCTGCTACTTGGTGCTTAACTACGTGGGAGGACTTCCACTCCAGGAATCACGTGAAGGTGCTGCAGAAGAAAAATAAGAGAAGAAGAGAAGAAGAGAAGGGAAGAAAATAAGGAGGTAACGCAGGAAACCGTATTTTTCGGTGACGTAATCCTTATATCCCTATTATTCTCTTGTGATTGTTTCTCAAGTTCTGGCAAGGGACTTTGAGACTTGGATGTTTATTATTTTATAGTGGATCTTCTCTCTGGTTTGCCCGTGGTTTTTTTTCCTTTATCTTGAAGGAATTTTCCACGTAAATCTTGGTGTTTCTGGATTGTGTGGTTTACGCATTTTTATTTATTATTCCGCTGCGTATTACGGTCTGCTAGAATTTGCTCGTACACGGATTCTTTCCCATCAACTGGTATCAGAGCTTGTGAATTTTTTTTTGTGTGTGCGAGCATGGAGGCCGGTAATGTTTCCCGCATGATCAGTCTGAACGGAAACAATTGGATGATATGGAAACCAAGGATGGAGGACCTCTTATATTGCAAGGATCTATATGGACCTTTATAAGGGGTCAAAGCAAAGCCCGCTACAGTGACAGACGATGCTTGGATCATGTTAGATCGGAAGGCAGTCGGTTTTATTCGGCAATGGTTGGATGATAGTGTCTTTCACCATGTTTCCACTGAGACTTCTGCAAACTCTCTTTGGAAAAAGTTAGAAAGTCTATATGAGAGAAAAACAGCTGGCAATAAGGCTTTCTTGATTAGAAAACTAGTGAATCTGAAATATAAAGAGGGTGCTTCTATTGCTGAGCATTTGAATGAAATGCAGAGTATTAATAACCAGTTATCCTCTATGAAAATGTCTCTTGATGATGAGTTGCAGGCATTGTTACTTCTCAGTTCATTGCCAGAAAGTTGGGAGACACTGGTAGTTTCCATCAGTAATTCTGCACCAGACGGTGTTATCACCATGAGTCAAGTAACAGGCAGTTTGTTGAATGAGGAGTTAAGAAGGAAAAATTCAGCAACTTCTCAGATTGATTCACAGGCACTTGTCTCAGAGAATAGAGGACGGTCAAAGTCTAGAAATAGAGACAATTCATACAAGGGTAGAAGCAAATCAAGGTCAAGAAAAGATATTACTTGCTATAACTGTGGTGAGAAAGGGCACTACAAGAATCAGTGTAAGAAGCCTAAGAAGAGTAAGAAAAAGGGAAAAGAAGTGGAGGATACAGAGTTAAAGAGAATATCACAGCTACTGTGCAGAGTGATATTTTGATTTTGTCTACTTCTGATGGTATCTTCTCATGTGAGTGTCAGAATCATGAGTGGGTGATTGACACAGGTGCTTCTTATCATGCTACACCACGGAGGGAGTTTTTTCTACATATAAGACTGGAAATTTTGGTGTTGTCAAGATGGGAAATCAAGGCACAGCAGACATCATTGGCATGGGTGACATCCACATGAAGACCAATCTTGGCTGTAAGTTGGTGCTCAAGGATGTAAGGCATGTAGCTGACTTGAGGCTAAATTTAATCTCAGTTGGAAGACTTGATGATGAAGATTTTGATAGCAGATTTCATAAAGGGCAATGGAAGCTCAGTAAAGGTTCACTTGTTGTAGCCAGTGGAAAGAAATGTCACACTTTATACAGGTTGCATGCTAAAGCTTATGGTGAACAGTTGAATGTTACAGAGAACGACTTCAGCATGGAGTAGCATAAACGACTGGGACACATGAGTGAGAAGGGGCTGCAAGTTCTTTCCAAGGAAGAAGTTCTACCATACTTCAAAGGTGTACATCTGAACCATGTGTTGATTGTTTGGTTGGCAAGCAACATAGAGTTTCTTTTGCTAGTCCTGCTTTATCTAGAAAAATGCATGTTTTGGATCGTATATATACAGATGTTTGTGGTCCTCTGAGGACAAAAACTCCTAGTGGAACAGTTAATGTTCCAGGCATCAGTGGTGCACTTTATTTTGTCACTTTTATAGATGATTTTTCTAGAAAAGTTTGGGTCTATGGTTTGAAGACTAAAGATCAGGTTATTAATGTCTTCAAAGAGTTTCATGCCAGAGTTGAAAGAGAGACAGAAAGAAACTGAAATGTATAAGGTCAGATAATGGTGGTGAGTACACAGGGTTATTTGATAATTATTGCAGATCACATGGCATTCAACATGAGATGACAGTTCCTGGTACTCCTCAGCATAATGCAATTGCAGAGAGAATGAACCGCACCATCATGGAAAAGATCAGATGTATGCTTTCACAGTCCAAGTTACCTAAAAGATTTTGGGATGAGGCATTGAAGACAGCGGTTGATGTAATAAACTTGTCACCATGTACAGCTCTAGATGGTGATGTTGCAGAGCGTGTATGGTCAGGAAAAGATGTCTCTTATAAGCACTTGAGAGTGTTTGGTTGTCGTGCATTTGCACATGTTCCAGACATTGAGAGGTCCAAGCTGGATGGTAAGACAAAAGAATGTGCTTTGCTTGGTTACTCACATGATGAGTTTGGTTATAGACTTTGGGATCCAGAAAAGCAGAAGGTATTCAGAAGCAGAGATGTGGTATTTTTTGAAGATCAAACCCTTCAAGACTTCAAGAAGGAGGTGTCAGTCAAGTCTTCTGCAGGAGGATTAACAGACTGTGATCCAGTTACTCCTCTAGTAAATCAGGGTGATAGGGGAGATGTGCAAGAAAATAGTGCAGGAGCAGGTATTAACTCACCTGTAGGACATGTTGAGCAGGAAGGAGATCAGGAGCAACCTCCTACAGAGCCTCAGCTGAGAAGATCTATCAGACAACGTCAACCTTCCAAAAGGTATTCTACAGATGAATATATAATGCTTACTGATGCAGGTGAACCAGAATGTTACCAGGAGGCAGTTGAAAGTGAGCAGAAAAAGGAGTGGTTAGTAGGTATGCTGGAAGAAATGGATGCCTTACAGAAAACACACATATGATTTAGTGGAACTACCAAGAGGAAGGAAGGCTTTAAAGAACAAGTGGGTTTTCAGGTTAAAGACTCAACAGCATTGTTCTCAACCAAAGTACAAGGCCAGATTGGTTGTGAAAGGCTTTGGTCAAAAGAAAGGTATTGACTTTGAAGAGATTTTTTCTCCTGTTGTTAAAATGTCTTCAATTCGTGTTGCTCTAGGTATTGCTGCTAGTCTAGACTTGGAGGTTGAGCAGTTAGATGTGAAGACAGCTTTTCTTCATGGTGATTTGGAGGAGGAAATCTATATGGAGCAACCAGAAGGCTTCAAAGTCAAAGGTAAAGAAAATCTTGTCTGCAGATTGAAAAAAAGCTTATATGGGCTGAAGCAAGCTCCAAGGCAGTGGTACAAGAAATTTGATTCATTTATGGATGAAAATGGATACAAAAGAATGGCTTCAGATCATTGTGTGTATATCAAATGGTTTAGTGATGATTTTGTCATACTCCTACTTTATGTTGATGACATACTTATTCTTGGGAAAGATATGTCTATGATTGACAGGTTGAAAAGGAGCTTAGCAATTTATTTGAAATGAAGGATATGGGACCAGCAAAGCAAATACTGGGTATGCAGATTTTTCGTGATAGAAGAATCAAGAAAATATGGTTGTCACAGGAAAAGTACATTGAGAAGGTATTGGATAGGTTCAGTATGATCAATGCAAAGCCAGTTGGTTCTCCTCTTGCAGGTCACTTCAGGTTGTGCCTTCAAGTGATGAGGAGAAGGAGAAAATGAAGAAGGTTCCTTACGCTTCAGCAGTCGGAAGTTTGATGTACGCGATGGTATGTACGAGGCCAGACATCGCATATGCAGTGGGTGTTGCTAGCAATTTCTTGCAAATCCAGGGAAAGAGCATTGGGCAGCAGTGAAGTGGATCTTCAGATATCTCAGAGGAAGCTCCAAAGTTTGATTAAGCTTTGGGGGTGGTCCAGCTGTGCTGATTGGTTACATAGATGCAGATATGGCGAGAGATATTGATACAAGGAAGTCCACATCAGGTTTCATACTTACTTTTGCAGGGGGAGCTGTGTCATGGCAATCCAGATTGCAAAGATGTGTAGCTCTCTCTACCACAGAGGCAGAATATATTGCTGCTACCGAGGTCTGTAAGGAGATGCTGTGGATGAAAGAATTCTTACATGAATTGGGATTAAACAGAAAAATTATGTGGTACATTGTGACAGCCAGAGCGCCATCCACTTGTGCAAGAACCCAACTTTTCATTTCAAGTCAAAGCATATAGATGTGAGATACCACTGGATTCGAAATGTGTTTGAAGAGAAGCAGTTACAGCTTCAGAAAATTCACACAGATAAAATGGGGCAGACATGTTGACAAAGACCTTATCAAAAGAAAGGCAAGAGATATGCCGACAGCTGATCGGCATGATTTCACACTAAGGAAGCATGAGACAGCCTCCCTTATGGGCTGAAGGGGAGGTTGTTGGGCCCATGGCCCACTTATTCAGCCCATTAGGGCAAAAGGGAGCGCTACTCCTTTTTCTACCAGGATTTGTTCTCTCTCTTTTATAAAAGGAGTAGCCGCCTTCCTTTTTTGGGTTTTCTCTTTTTTAAGGAGCAGCCGTCTGAAAAAAAAAGATGAGAAGCATGTAGCAGGTATTTCTTTTTTCTAGGAGCATGGATTGCTAGGGGAAGAGAAGGAAGGGCTGCTGCTTGGTGCTTAACTACATGGGAGGACTTCCACTCCAGGAATCACGTGAAGGTACTGTAGAAGAAAACAAGAGAAGAAGAAGAAGAAGAAGAGAAGGGAAGAAAATAAGGAGGTAACGCAGGAGACCGTATTTTTCGGTGACGTAATCCTTATCCCTATTATTCTCTTTGATTGTTTCTCAAGTTCTGGCAAGGGACTTTGAGACTTGGATATTTTATTTTATAGTGGATATTCTTCTCTGGCTTGCCCGTGGTTTTTTTTTCCTTTATCTTGAAGGGATTTTTCACGTAAATCTTGGTGTTTCTGTGATTGTGTGGTTTGCGCATTTTTTATTTATTATTCCGCTGCGTATTACGGTCTGCTAGTATTTGCTCGTACACGGATTCTTTCCCATCATATGAGTCATGTGCCTTGCCATAATAAATCTACATTTGGATGGGACTATATAGGCTACTATAAGCTGCATGCTCTACAACTAGGCGCTCATCCTCATCAAATCCTCTCAATATATATGGAGAGGAGTTTCCAAGGTTAATGATATTTATTTATAAAACAATTTAGTTTATTTCAATATTGATGGATGTGATTTTCATGAAATTTTTTTTCTATTTCTATTATGATATATAGAGAAAGAGAGAAATGAATTTGACTATATTTACATGTAGCCAATTCAAATCCGATAGTTGCTTCAAAAAAATGATAAATGAATAGAAATGGATAAAAATAAATATAAATATGGAAGTAAATATTAACTCTTTTGAAACGATGATAAATACTTATTTTATAAAATAAATAGTAATGTATTTGGAATAAATACTACTTTGAATAATAAATACCTAGTTTAAGTGGTAAATTAAAGTATTATAAGAATAAAAGAATTATTAGATTGAAAATATAATGTATTGTGCATCCAAGGAGTAAGGTACATGGAGGCTAGACACTTGATGGCACAGGTATTGATCGTCTATCCCACCTATAAATGTGTCTTATTTTTTTGAACATATCACATATCAATAGTTTCTATTTATTTTTTAGCATTTTTGTTTATCATCCAGACAAGGTGTTAATTAGGTTGACTAGCTGTTTATTATAGATATATTATAAGAGTTTATTATTTACTTTCATCGTAAGTTTGTGTTAGTTATTATCTATTTGTGTTTATGTTTTACCTATTTCTATTATGTCAATGGATTTTTTTTAAGTAGCCAATTGTGATTAATGGATAATTTTTTAACTTTGAAATTGTACAAATCTAGAAGCATGGGCAACCGATTTAAGTTTGGCTACATGCATGTCGCCAAGTTTGGCTCCAGCGCGTGCACACTCTCTCTCTCTCTCTCTCTCTCTCTCTCTCTCTCTCTCTCCTCGTGCGCTTGTGTATTTTAAAATAGAAAATTTTATCTTGGCAAGGGATAAACCTAACGCTTTCTTAAAGCTGTATTTGATAAGGGGAATAAGGGGGATATTCTTCGGCTCTCAGCGCTTGGTCCTCCCTGTTCCTCTGCCGCCTCTTCTAGCCCATCCAAGCTACATCTCCGTCATAACCAGAACTATTTTGTCATCGACTTTCTTCGGGTTCTGGCAGTTCATTGAGCCCCATCAGCTGCACGACAATGCTCAGGGACCGGTGCTGCCTCACTCTCGTTCGCTGCCTCCGAGGCACCGGTTTGATTCTCGGAGGCCACTGTCCAGATCTCCCACGGACGAAGCTTTTCCCTAGTGTCCACGACAGCACGGCTGTCCCGGAAGAACCACAGGTCTTCTCCTAGCTTCCGAAAGACCTCAGTCCATCCTTCAAATCGAACATCGGGAACGGGAGTGATAGCCTCATCAAAGTCTCCACCGGAACGCAGCTCATCGGGGGTTATCACCGGCGTAGGAGAAGCAGAATTTGGACTTCACCAAGGTGCTATGGGATGAATCGGGGAGCTTCATTCTGACCCATTTCTGGACCGTTTGATCTGGGTTGATCTGGACCGTTTGATCTGAAATTAAATGGTCCAAATTAATTGTTGAATTAGAATTTGTAAGGGTAGTTTGGGGTTTAATTAAAAAATGTTGAGGAATATCCCAGCCTATCCCTTCAATCAAATACAATCAGAGGGGATAAGGAAAAGTTATCCTTTGGATTCAAATTTTGTATTTGGTACGTTTAAATGAATAGCCATAGGATATTCCTAGGAATATCTCTTGAAAAAACTCTATCTTGTACATTTATTCAGAGATAAAATTTTTTCTATCAAACACTACCTAAAGCCTTCGGATCTCATTTCCTTGCGTGCCAACCAACACGCCAAACAGTGAAACAGTTGAGGGTCCTCTCCTTGCACCAAGCATTCGAACATGTTTCCATGCTCCAGTTTTTTGTTTTCCATGGAGAATCCCTCGACTCTTTTCATTCTTCTTTTTCGTTATCTTCACTTGGATCAGAGAATTCCATACACAGATCGAAGTGGTATTGTTTTGATCCTCAGAAATATTTATTCTGTACACTCCCTACCTTCATTTCATGCTCTTATACTCTGAGCACGCATTGAGAATGTCATGTGAAATAATGAAAACCAATTGTCTTATACTCCACTTAAAAGACAAGGGATCTATATTTTGTTATATATTATGAGCTATTAGTTTAATCATTATGAAATATTAGGCTTTATTTGGCTGCACATACACGCAGATGTATGTTTGTTTTTTGTTTTGTTTTTTTTTTTTTGTTTCAACGGGCGTTCACACTAGTAGTACGAATCAACCCAGATATATCGAAATACAAAATTTGCTGCAAAACAGTAAAACAAGGGTCACCCTGCCTCCATATCCAATAACCAGCATGCTGAGCCACTGAAGCAGCCGTCCAGTCAGCCACCGCATTGGCTTATCCGTAAATGTGATCTGGACAATATCAACTTTCTGCAGGATAGACCATATGTCCCTGAGAATATGGATAGTAGGGGCTTCAAAAAAATTCTCCTTTCAGCCACCGAATAGCCGACATCGAATCACCCTCAATCACGTACCTATGAGCATGAAGGATCTGAGAGGCATAAGAATACATGCCCACGCAGCATAAAGCTTTGTCATAGGAACAAAGGAATCAGAGTGCCAAAACCACCCGCAGCCAACATATCTCTCTGTGGCCCACGGATGATGAAAGCAGAACCACCAAATCTATCTCAGACACTCCCATCATAGTTGATTTTGACAAATCCTGGTGGAGGGCTCCCAAGAAATAAAAACCGTATGCCGGTTTGCTGCCAAAGCAGCAGGAGATCCCCAGAGGCCAGAGTAGTCAGAACCAACCGCATGAAAAGAATGGGTGCAGTCCACAGCCAAGGATCTAATCCTCCGCACAAGCCGATGTGAAGAAATAAAATCCTCCGAGAAGATGAGCTTGTTCCTTGATATCCAAATCTAATAAGCCGTGACCGCTCAAGACCACGCTTATGCTGAGGGGCCCTTCAGAGATCATGAAAAAAGAGAGATCGCGGGGAACCAGAAGCCTCCACTGTACAAAAGTAACCCATCAAGTACCAAATCCGCCTGGCTCTAGGGCATATGAAAATAGCATGATCCGTAGACTCATCCTCCAATCCACACAGAAGGCATGTTGGCTGGATTGGCAAACCCCTACGGGAGAGCAGAGCACTCATCGGAAGACAGTCCCATAGCAGCTTCCAAATAAATAATTGAACCCGAAGAAGAGTGGGAAGTGACCATATCCAAGCTGCATCCTTCGTGCACTGGGGTTGGGGCCTAAAAACCTTCATAAGGTCCCTAGAAGGGGCCCTAGAAAAACACGATCTCTGCCATAACCTAACATCCTCCGAAGGGTCAGAAGTAAGAGGAATGGAGAGAATCCGCCGAGAGAGCTCGTCACCGAAGAAGCTAGTCACCGTAGGGGTATGCCAAGAGGGGGGATCTAAAGAAATCAAATCCTTAACCCTTAAATCAGTGGGAACATCAATACTAATAAAAGAAGGCCATCGAGATAAAGGGAGCTCAGAGATCCAAGAATCCTGAATAACATCAATGGAAAGACCATCACCAATCATCCATGAGATATTCTTTAAGATAGAGTTACCATACTGACACACCTCCTTCCAAAAGGAGGAACACCCTCAGGGGGCTCTATATACTCCCCAAACTTTCAATCACCATACCTCGCTCTCATCAAAGAGCTCCACATACATTGCGGCTCTAGGAGGAAACGCGATGCATGCCTAGCCCAAAAGAGCTTGACGCCTGACCATCAGTGATTGGATCCCAAGGCCATCTTCTTGAATTGGCATACATATCATATCCCAAGATAAAAGGTGAATACCGTGCCCATCTTGCATGGAGGCCCAAAGGAAATCTCTAAAATATCTCTCAATCCTCTTATGACATGCAATAGGGATGACCGCATTCGAAAGCATATAACGAGGAAGGAAGGAAAGAACCGACCGGATAATAGTAACTCTAGCCATCATAGATAAGCCTGACCTGCCAACCTTCAATACGCTGATGGACCCGCCTCTTCATATCGGCATAGTCAGAACAACGAGGTTGTATACCGGTCATGAGGATCCCCAAATACATAAATCGATCAGTCAGAGTAGAGATACTCAACATATTGGTAATGGCTTCTCTGGTTGATGTAGAAGTCTTTGGGTTGAAGCAAATGGAAGACTTAAAAAATTAATCTTCTATTTTAAAGCCTGACAATAACGCTAAAGATTCATGCATATGTTAAATATGAGTAGAAATTCTGATTAGTTTATCAATGATCTCTCCTTTATTAAGCATTCATATGTTGTCTGGAAAGCAAGTTTTTGGTTTTTAATATATCATTAAATGTCAAATACCCAAATTGGAAAACTACATTCACTGAGCAATTTTTCAGAACCTCTTTCGTGTCTACAAAGATAGCCTTCAAACACAGTAACTGATTGATACGACCATAACTATTATCTATTGCTGTCAGCCAAGAAGTTGAAATGGAACGATGACAGATAATCGATAATTTGTTATATATATTATGAAGTTGTAGGAAACTCGCAATGGCAAGTCAAACTAATTGACATTGAAAAATTATAAGAATTCTAAGGTCAAAATCCAGGACCTTGTGATCTGTGCCTATAACTCCAATCAAATCAACATTTAGGCTGTGGCCAAATAGCTGGTTTGAATGATGTAATACACAAAAGTAGTTTCATATCGGATTGAATATATATATATATATATATATATATATATATATATATATATATATATATATATATATATATATATATATATATATTTAAATTTATTTACTATTAATTAATTTAAGCTTGAATTACAAGGATTAGTTAGATTTGACGTGCTAACCGATTAATTGTTACAAATGGTATCAAAGCAGGCCCAATGATATTAGAGTTGTTTCATACATGCAAAAATTAGTGGATAGAAAGAAAGGATTACTTTAAGGTAGTGTTTGATAGGAAAAATATTATCCATGGATAAGTGTACGGGATAGAGTTTATCCCCTGGCTATCTTTAGGAATATCCCTTGACTATCCCATTGATCATATCAAATGCAAAAAGGTAAATCCATAGGATAACCTTTTTTTACTCTTATTTGAAAGGATAACCAGCTATTCCTACATTTTCTAGGGAATAAATTGAGGGGATATTCCATGGTTAACCATGGATTATCCTTTTGGTTAACTTTATTCTCTGCTATCCCTTATAGTTATGGCTTTTGGGAATAAGAAAGTTGATGGATAGAAAAAAAAAGCCAATCCAAATGTATGAAAGTTGATGAATATATATATATATATATATATATATATATATATATATATATATAAAGATTACCCATGGGACATCGATTAAGTTGGTTAATCATTGCAAATGGCATTAGAACCAATTCAAATGCGCGAAAGTTGGTAGAAAAGAAGAATTTAAGTTCATTTGCTATTAATTAATTTACATTAAAGTTTTTAAGGTAATATGAATTTAGTCTACTAACAGATTAATTAGACCGACAGATAAGCTTGAGGCATCGGATGAAGGTAAGTTGGATTAGATCGAATTAGTTACATTAGTTTAGCCAAGTTACCTATAAGGTAGTGTTTGAAATAGGGAATAAAAGAGGATATCCTCTGCATATTTTCTTTTATTCCCAAAAGTCATAATTATGAAGGATAGCTAAAATAAAGTTAACCAGAGGGATAATCCATGGTTAACCATGGGTTATCCTCTCAATTTATTTCCTAGAAAATGCAGGAATAGCTGGTTATCCCTCCAATAAGAGTAATAAAAAGTTATCCTATGAATTTATCTTTATGCATTTGATATTATCAATGTGATAGCCAAGGGATATCCCAAGGGCTATCCTTAGGGATAGCCATAGACAGGAAATAAACTCTATCCCGTACACTTATATAGGAATATTTTTTTTTTCTATCAAAAACTACCTAAATGTTCCTATGGCATAAGTAAGAGGGATATCTAGGAAGTGAGACAAAATGAGCTAGAGTTATCTTAGCCTAAACCTAACTTGATTTGAGTCTGGGTCAGGATCTTCAACCCAACTCCAATTCATGTTGTGCCAAAACCCTCTCGAACCCAACCCAATTTCAGATTGGACTTGGGATCACAACAGTCTCAGCTCCTCTGGGAGAAGATCTAAGAGGTACTGGGTTGACAGGAGGTTTCAGAGTGATAGGTAGTACGAGTGACTTGAATTCAAAAAGGTTGATAAGGCTCGGAACCCACTAAAGCTGCCGTCCTTTTTTCCTCAGAAGAGGAGAAAGGACTTGCTAAGCGGAATCTAGGGACAGTTTACTTCAGGCTCTTCAGAAAAGAAAGAAAAGAAGAAAAAAAAAAGCTCTCATTCATCACATGTTTGAATTCAAACCTTCTCTTGGACCCGATTCAAAGGAGCCGGTTTAGTAGATGGCCTAGCTTCAAAGGAGGGGTGTAGGACAGTGGTATTGAGGGATTACGATTAGGCCTTCTATTTGGATTATGTTTTAATGAAAAACCTAGATGGTGAGTCATGTTGATAAGTGTGTCAGATGGTGGTGAGATTAAATTTTGAAGAAAGTTGTCGTCTAGAATTCTATTTGGATTTGTAGGATTATTTTTGACAATTTGCTAACAAGCGGCAAAGGAGAACATGTTAGACGCCGTGCTCTTCTCAAAAACTATATTAACAATTCATGCAAAGATACACTACAAAGAGAAAGGATCGTATGTTTAAAAATTCGATCAAAGCAGCTTTTTTGGGATCCAGAACAGTGTTTTGTATTCTTTTCTGAGGCATGCCAAAATCGAGTGGATGACAAACTGACCTCCTGGAGCTTCTGCTACATATAATTGTATAGAGCTGTTTTTTGTGTCACATTATTAAGGTCATGACTGAGTTGCATTAACAAATAGTTGGTGGCATTTTATGCTGTTTCAGTATGGGTTCTGGCCTGATTCATGATAAATTGATGGGAAAAGGGGGTACAAAGTTGGTGATTCTTGGCCATGCTTGTTGGCTGATGATATTTTGTCATGCTTGCCAGCCAATGTGCAGTCATATCACCTTCATCGCTACTGGTGTATGAGGCCAGGCCTCAAGCATGCTGACCTATAAACCAATTCCTACTTCTTAGACCTCTTGTGGTACTTTGACGCAGGTCCTGGGGCACTATATTCCATGCCCTACTGAGAAACATACCATCAGCCCAGAATCTAACCTTAGATTGTAGTTTGTTCCATTGAGAGAGAGAGAGAGAGAGAGAGAGAGCTTGATGGCCGGCAAGCTCAAGGCAACAGTTGATGGATATTCTTTGGACCGTTACGTTTGCAGAAGGTAACGGTGGACATGATATCCATACAGAATCTAATAGCATCGGAATCCGAGTCAGGGTGACGCGGTCAAACCGTAGCTTGCGTCCCATCGCCGGAGTTGTGGTGGGTTCTCCACCCTGCGTCTCTCCATCTTTTCCAATAACAACGGTTGTGTTTTAAAGAGAGAGAGAGAGAGAGAGAGAGAGAGAGATTCTTTAAGCTATGGTGGTCTTGCTTTAGGTTTTAAAGGTCTACAGTCCCACAGATGTTCCCTCAAAGGTTCAATTTTGTGGGGCCATGGTTGGTCACACCAAGGTCTCATCCAGACTGAAAGCTTGCTTGCATGTTCTCGGAGCTCCGGCCCTACGCTAGACGGCAGGCATTGCTCGATGCCAACTTCAGGGACATGGTACAGTGTTGCTGTGTTCTAGATTAAGAAGTGAAAGTACCTCGATTTTTCCTTTTGGAACGCCAAGGTGAAGGTGGTTTTTATGATGGTCAAGCAGTTCTCCTTCCTTAATATTAGATTTTCGTTTGTTCAAAGAACCTTATTATATGAATGCCAAATTGATAAAGTAATTTGTATAGCCCTATTATAGTTTATAATTGTTATTTATGTTATTATATACCTTATAATAGTATAAGTTTATGCTAAGTACGAACTTTGTGAATATTCTACTCTTATTGTGTAAAACTTATATTAAGTCGATTATCAAAAGAAAAAGTTTCTATTTTTACCCTATGAATACTGTAATGAACCCATTGAGTCATAAAAATTTATGCACCAAAGAGAAAAGTTCTCTCTTTTACCATACATACATCAATCCTAATCGGATACTGCAATAAGAAGAGCTATAAATCTTTTAATAAACTCAAATATGATTTATCTTATGTTGCGTATGCATATATATATTCATGAATTTATCAAATCTGGATCTTCTAGCATTCAAAAATATGGCGTATGTAAAATATCAATTTTATTTTCTTAGTATTGTACAAAATATTATAGGGTGATGTTCTTTTAGGAAATAAATCTAAAATTCTAAAAAGTGCTTTAAGTTATCTTAAAATAAGTTTTCTAACTTATTCTAACATACATTAATATTCAGAGATCAAAATTGTTAAAACATCAATCTTTTAATACCTCAGCCACAATGTGATGAGATCGGTCTTGGGTGTTGCAATTAAGTCTTAGAAGAGCCTTTTTGGAGACACCAAGAGATTAAGCTTTCTGTTCTTCAGTATATGATAAAAATAGGAAGTCTTCAATTCAAATATTATAAGCTAGAGACAATCTACTCTCAGCTTTTGATGGAAGATATATGGCAGAAATCTAGCTTGAACCTATCTGCAAAAAAATACAGTTAAAGTTTTACCTTTTTTGTAGCTAGAATTCAAAATTATTTGAACTTGGAATGACCCAAAAATTTTAAGATCAGGCTAGATTGGGTCATGGGTAACTTAAAATGACACAAAAATGATATTTGCTAAAAATACATAAGATATACTTTAAATTTTATTTATTTTAAATTTTAAATTTTTATCTAAATGATAGTATATAATTTTTTGAGTTATCAATTTGATTGTTTACATGACTAATATTATAATAATTTATATTTTTTGATATATAATATAGCTAATATTAATACGATATTTATAGGATTAGAAGTATATTTTTTAAATTAAGTGTTATTGAAAGATAAAATTTGACATAACTTTATTTTTAAAAAAAATATTATGATGTTAAAATATTTCAGCATTTGCTTATTTTATTTTATAATTTTATCAATGATTTAACATAAATTTTATTAAACTTTAAAAGTATGTTTTATATATTATTACTTAACAATATTATTTTAATATTTATAAATGTATGGTCATATTTTTATTAGGATTTAATTATGTTATAGTTTTGTGCCTATTTATTTTAATATTTATAGTAATAAATGGATAAAATAAGGAAAAAAAAAATTAAACTGGTAATTGGTAAATTATTTAAAGATATATTTTTTTAAGATAATATTTTAAGCTAATCATAAATGATCAATGAATTGATTTTATTTTAATGAACGGATCGATTCGGTCAAACAACACAGACAATTGTGGGCTTGTGAGGTCAGCAAGGCTGAGATAAAAAGAAGAGTACAAAATGCGACCCTCCTCTATGAAAAAGAGAACGGTGACACGTTGTTCCTCCTTTGTGCGATGGGGCGGTGGTGCTCAATGTCGAAGGTCCTTTGGACGTTGACACGGATAGAGAATTAGGACGCCCTCCACTTCCAAATAGTATGCGAGTCAGTCGTTTCACGCCATTGAAATAAGACTCGTTGCCTAATAATGGACGGAGGAAAGTGACAGATCGGACGGTTGTGGACTACTGACAGGCAGCTTTCAGAGACCTTGGTACAGCCATTTGATAATGGGGGTGTGGCTTACCGTACTTCCTCCCCGTGGGTGGAGAGCACGGTCCAATCATTCGCCCGGGCTTCGGATCGGATGGCTGCTGGTGGCCGGTCCGCGTTCGGAAGCCATACGGTCGCAAGATGCTCTTTGGTAAGTTCCACCGCGAGTTTTTATCCGCACCGTTCAAATTATTTAATATATCTTTAATTTTTTAAAAAAAATTAAAAATTGTAATTTCTTTTTATTTTTTTCACATCCCTTACCCTTCACGTTTCCTCTTTTGGCATCGTTTTCTTCTCCTTTCTTATCTTTTTTCGGCATCGTCCCTTTTCACTCTTTCATCTCTTCTTGACTGCTCTCTTCCTCCTCCCCAATGCCCCTCAATCTCCTTTCCGACACCACTTCCTCCCCTCCCTAGCGCCCCTCCATCTTTCATCTCCTTTTCTCCATATCTTCTTCTCTTTCCGTAGCATCCCTTCCACTTCGGCATCGATCCTCTCTCAATACCTTCCTTGCTCCCGTCTTCTTTCCACTTCTCGGCACCAGCTCTTTTCGACCTCCGATGTTCTTCGACATTGTTCGATCAAACAGTTGTTCCATCGAATGGAAGGCTTTTGTTCGATCCTATTTGGTCGAACGATACCGAAAGAAGAGCTGGTGCCGAAGGAGGAGGCATTGAGCCGATGCCAAAGAGTGAGCATAAGACAAACCGAGGGTAACGGTGATGGAGAGGAAAGGAGACGGAGGTCGGTGCCGAATAAAAGGGGGAGGGAAAGAGAGAGTGTGAAGAGAGAAGAAGGAACGATAGTTTAAAAATTTTTTTATATAAAAAATGAAAGGTGTGAAAAGCAATTTTAACGGTGCAAATAGAAATTCCCCTTCTTTCGTCTAACTTTTTTTACTAAAATCTTTATTATAATAAATATATCAATCAGACCTAATTTATAATCTATATAAATTTTAAAAAAATATTATAAATAGATTTTGTATATTTATGATTAAATTTTCTTTTTTCTAAAGGGAAGGCCAGAATTTAGATGAAAAGAATATCTTGGAATTCATATTGGTCTTTGTTTAATCCTAATAATTGTATATTAAGAAAATTCTAAATATTTATTTAAAATTAAAAAAATTTAAATAATAACTATTTGACTAGTTTTTTTTTTGGATAAAATTTAATTAGCCAAATAGTCAACGACTTGGTTAGCCTCCCTATATAAGTATAAACATTAAGTGATCTGTGGGATGAAAGATATGGGTCCCTTTAGTGGTGTTTTTAAGAAAAGGATGAAGGCAGTGTGATCGCCTTAAATCCAAGAAACCCCAGTAGAAAAGCCCTTCCAAGATCACATTAGAACAACGATACTTCACTGTTGCTTCTTTCAAACCAATCCAAGCTACTATCAGCTCCATAAAAGGCATCAAATTGGTAGTGAGAGGAACTACTACAGCACCAATAATATGCCCTAGATAATCTCTGATAACCACACCAACTCTAGCTGAGTCTCAATGAACTAAGCCATCAAAAATAATTTTAAGAAATGTTGGTTGTGAGGGCACTATTTATAATTTGAATATCGACTTATAGTCTTGAATAAAGCAGAGCGAAGAAAAGCAAATTCATGTAGCCGATTCCATGTCGTTGAGAAAAGGCTTAGATGAGTTGAGTTGGTTGTGAGGGCATCTAAGAAATAAGTTTGGACATAGCCACATAGCTCTATGCATAAGAATCCCAATTCCAAGATTTTAGCTTTCAATGATCGCAAAGAATGAATAAATTCATCAACTGATTTCCCCAAAGCTTGACTAACAACCCAATTTGGCATAAATAGTTTCTCCTCAAAATAAACTCATTACTAGCCTTCTATATCCACAATGGCATATAAATTAATGTTGTTTAATCCTTCTGCACCCTTTTATCCTGACCTCTAAGAAAAAGAAATTCTCATAGTCAATGAAAATTTGGAATATTACCAAAACTGTAGTGTAACAAAGACTTTCACACATGAGAAGAGCCCACACAAGTAAAGAACAAGTGGTCAAGAGCTTCATTACAAACCCCACACCTTTCACAAATAAGAGATACTTAAAGAATTTACTAGGCCAAAAAAGCAGATGTAGGGACACCCTTATACCAAACCTTCCATAGAAAATAAAGAATACGTTGTCGCCCCTTTAAACCCATGTCTTCCTACTTTTAGATAAAGAACAAGGAGTTTTCATGCATCAAAGAGCCGTATAAATATCTCTTAGACTTATAATTCAAGCTCCAATAAATCATGTCCTTCACATCAATCTTACCCAATGGATATTAGCGATCTTCAGAAATAATTAAAAAAATATAATTATTTATAATTTGAATGTTGACTTGATCCTAAATAGAGCAGAGTGCAGGAAGCAGATTCATGTAGCCGACCACATGCAGTTAAAAAAAGGCTTAGATGAGTTGAGTTGAGCAGAACTAGGGCAAGAGGGAATACCACCATATCTAAGAGCTCCTATTTCTAGACCCCTAGTGCAACAAGCAGCTTATCCATTAAATTGATAATAGTTGTGTCTCTATTTCAATGGAATCCCCACGACCAATCGACAAAGGAAGATAAGATGAGACCTGTCTAGATAATTGACAAAGAGTCCTTCAAACACTAGAAACTTTCTTTGAAGGCTTATAAGTTCTTCAATCACCATTAAATTGATACTTTGAATGAGAAATATGAACACACATGCTTTTTAGATGAAGTAACAATTTAGTAGTCATCCCACCCATCAAAGCCTTCTACCAGAACTAAGTGTCTGAAATGTTCAATCCACCCTCATGTTTAGGTTTATAAATGACATCCACAAAAAGCTTCCAATCATATTTGAGAATCAGGTTGCAAACCTAGATAACACTATCATATTAGGGGTAATATATGGAGAGGTAAAGAATAGATGACTGACCTTATAAAATAGCTCTATCAGGCAAGGATAGATATCACCACCTCCATGCATCTAGCTTAGCAAGTATATGATTGTTAAATGATTCCAAAGCTTTGCACCATGCAAAGAAACTTCCAGATAATCACCTAGGTTCGGAACTTCAAAATAACCCTCAAGTTAGTAGCTAATGAAGATAAAATCTTTGGACCAAATTGGATCATTAACTTCTGAAGGTTAACAGACTACTAAGATTGATTACAATGCTCCACAATCGTAGTTCTGAGAACATGACAATCTGCATGTTGAGCTTATGATAATAATAATTAAGCAATCATCTGTGAACATAAGATGGTTGACTATTAGCTTCCCCCCAACTGGCCGAAGAGTTAACAACTTAGCATATAGAATAAACATATAGGAAGAAAAAAAATGAAACCTTGTCTTGAGCTCTTGACAGATTTACAAAAATTGGAAGGAGATCCATTCAATAAGACAACAAATTCGTTTCCTTCAATGCAACCCCTAATCAACTCTATAACCTTTAAACGAAAATTTGAAATGATGTAAGACTACTATCAAATAAGACTAATTGATATGATCGTAAGCTCTTTTCATGTTAAGCTTCATAACCATCAAAGGTCCAGTGCATGGATCCTTAAGTAAAGAGTGAACAGCTTCTTAAAGCCATCAGAATATTATCAAAGATACTCTGACCATTTATAAAGGCTGCCTATTCCTCTGAAATGAGTTTTGGCAAAAGAGGGTGTAGCCTGTTAATGATCATCCTCCCCACAATCTTATACATGGTATTATATAAACTAATTGAGCAAAATTGGGATGAAGTTTGAGGATTGAGATACTTCGAAATTAGAGCGATAGAAATTGCCTTTCAGACCTTAGGCATACTGCGATGAGCTAAAAAATAACAAATGACTAGACAAACATTATATCCAATGATAGACTAATATATCTTATAAAAGCTAAATAAAAATTCATCAGGATCAAAAGCTTATCATCTGGCATACCCTTTGAGAAAATGAAAAGATCATTTAGACATTTAAAGAGACACGACTTTATTTCAATGAACATAAACTTTGATAAATATAGCCGTTAAGGATATGAAATAAATGCATTTAATGTGCATTAAATTTTGTGATATGCTGAATTCAAAATTATCTTGTTCTTGCATGGTTAGAGAGAGGACAAATAATAAAGGAAAATTTGAGATGTAATATAATAATTATGTAAAATTGCCAGGCAAGACACAATGAATTGCTGCATCATGGTAAATATTTGTAATCTTGGTCTTCTGACCAATGTTTTGAAAATTAGATTGAACAATGGATTGGGTTAATCAATTCGATTGAATAAATCAGTTTGATCGGATCAAATAATATTATAATATTTTTAATTTAATAATATAAATAATAAAAATATAAATGTTAATTTAAATAAAAAATAAAAAAATTAAAAATCAAATTGAATCGATTCGAAACCCAATCGATATAATAATTTTTTTAATTTTTATTAAATTATATAAAAAATAATTTTAATAATAAAATTAAATCAAACTGACGATCAATTTTTAGTTGGATCGATTCGATCGATGAATCTGAGTTTTAAAACACTGCTCCTAACATACGCATGACCTCCATTATGCGTTACTTGAACTCAAGTGGTCAGCTGGACTTGGATTTTAGTTCCAAATCCAGACAAGATTATAATTGAAATTAGGATAACCGTCACCTCTCAACAGGGGCACCCCTGTTCTCTCTAAAATCTTTGGTATGTGACATGTGTCCAGAAAATCATACGAAAGCACTGCTGCCACTTGGATAGATGCCATCAAACCCTTCCAACCATGCTCCACTCTTCCTACTAACCCACCCCTGGCGTCCAAAAACTTGACTCTCAAAAATCCCAAGTCCGATCCGGATATACTCCGGCTCCAAATCTGATAAGATTCGATCAGTAAGTACTAATAATTTAATTAAAAAAAAAAAGACCAATAAATTACATGATGGATCAAAAATTTAATATTCATATTTATCTTATTACTCTTCTTTAATTGATATTATTTTTGTGTTCAATTTGGTATTCCATTGCCTTGGCAAGCGGAAGCTGACGGATATTGCCGTTGCGCTTTCACCCAGTTATACGGTAACCTCACCGCAAGTAATTAAGTCTCACCTGAACGAAGATCCCCTTTGCCCGGCGCACCGAGGCTGTGAGTCCCAAAGGTTGATCCTTTGCCTCCCCCCTTTCTTCTCTAATCGTCCCTCCCATGGCGCAGCCGCTGCAGCCGCCGCCGTCGCCACCGCCGGCCAGTCCGTCTCTCCTCGCCTCCTATTCTTCATTCTCCTCTTCGTGCTCCAACCATTGCCACCGCCTATTAGCATCATCACCACTGCGCCGGAAGGTGGCGGCTCCGGCCCTGTTCCTCCTCCTCCTCTTCCTCCTAATAATAACACTCGTGGAGCTCCCTCTGGCAGCCGTCGGCGACCCGGACGATGAACGGTGCCTGACGAATCTCCGGCAGTCGCTGTCGGACCCGACGCACAGCCTGCGGAACTGGACCAGGACCACCTACGCCGCCCCTGCAACGGCTTCACCTCCTACCTGGGCGGCGCCACTTGCAACAACGGCCGCGTGTACAAGCTCTCTCTGGCGAACCTCTCCCTCACCGGCACGCTGTCACCCTTCCTCGCCAACTGCACCAACCTCCAGTCACTGGACCTCTCCTCCAACGCCATCACTGGGCCCATCCCCCCGGAGCTCTCCTCCCTTCTCAACCTCGCCGTCCTCAACCTCTCCGCCAACCGCCTCTCCGGGCCCATCCCGCCGCAGCTCGCCCTCTGCGCCTACCTCAACGTCATCGACCTCCACGGAAACGCCCTCTCCGGTCCCATCCCCGACCAGCTCGGCCTCCTCGTGCGCCTCTCCACCTTCGACGTCTCTAACAACCAGCTCTCCGGTCCCATCCCGGTCCTTCTCGCCAACCGCTCCGGGGGGCTCCCCCGCTTCAATGCCAGCTCTTTTATCGGGAATAAGGAACTCTACGGCTACCCGCTGCCGCCGCCGAGGGGGAGGGGGCTCTCCGTGCTGGCCATCGTCGGGATCGGGCTTGGCAGTGGGCTGCTCAGCCTCGTGCTCAGCTTCACTGCCGTCTGCATCTGGCTCCGGGTCACCGAGCGGCAGGCGTTGATGCCCGGCGAGGAGGGCAAGATCTCCCACCTCATGCCCGACTACTGATTCGATTTTATTTTCTAGTAATCTCTTCTTCTACTTCCTTTGCTCCTCCCATTCCTCGCTACATCTGCCAAAAAAATCGCATCTTGGGAGCTCCCCTGTTTGTTCTCCTCCTTACTTTTGTTCTCTATCTTTTTCTTTACCATTTGTAATTTTTTAGAAAAAAATTAAGCTTTCATAGATCCATATGTATACCGCAACTGAGAAAACTAATTGAGCTTGCTGAATTCTAATTTAGGCGCCATCTCTTTTTCTCATTCTCTCTTTCCTAAAAGCTCATCATATATGGCTTGTCTTCTTAAGTTTATTTGTAAGCTGGCTTTTGTTACTTGAATGAACGATGTTTAGCTCAAAAATGCTCTTTTTCTTTCCTTTCCCTGTATTATTTTCCTTGGATTGTGGGAGTTTGGGGCTTCGGAGTGCAATGGTTGGAGATTGGAAAGATAGAGAATGTACGATGGGGATTATTTTCCTTCATTTGTCTTCTGTCCTTTTTTTTTTTTAATATTAATGCAGGATTAGTGACCAAAAAGAAGAATTTCTAGCCAATGACGTTATTTTTCTTTCCTTTTTCTGGGATTTACTACGTGTTTCAAGTTTGGTGGCTTGGGACCTCGGAGAGCTATGGTTTGTTGGGCCTTGGATGTTGGGACTGGGAATGTAGCGTTGGGGGTAGGGACTGGCGAAGGCACACGAACCCTGCTCTCTTTTTAGTCTTTCTCAATGTTCTTGCTTGATCTTTGGGAGCTGGGGAAGCTGCTGCTGCTGTTGTCGAACTACACCTATCTGTGGCACTTAATTGTTTAATCCAATGTTAAGTATCCATAATTTTGCCCTCAATTTAGTTGATTAACAAATCCATCTTTTCCTGGGCTTGACTTTTATGGCATGTTTGAGGGTCACAATCCTGGCGTCTGTTATGTTCTGCTTTTGCGTCAGTGGACTGTAGGAAAAGGTGCAGTTTTTGTGGATCTATAGCTCATCTCCTGGCATTATCTTATTAATGTATATTCTCCACTAGAGCCTCTAATTCCGAGCTTTAGGCAACTTAAATATAATTGATATCATCATGGTCTGGCTTTTCTGTGGGCTGGCCTAAGCCACTTTGCTGTACACTCTGACAGTTAAAGAGAACTAACATGAATGTGGAGAGAGAGAGAGAGAGAGAGAGAGAGGCAATGAGATTAACGTGAAGAGGCTGGCAAGGTCCTGACACAATTGCAGCTCAAAGGACAGTTAAAAGGAGCAGTAGTGGCCATTCGAGCCTTTTTCTCGCCCAGGCAACTGTCTGATGGGAAGCATCATCCCAAAGGAGCTCTGGCATTATGATGGTGGCTTGGTGAGCACCAGAGTAAGTGGAGGATTTATGGTCCTCAGTTCACGTGAACCGGCTCGGGTGGGTGCATAGGAATCCTTCGATATTTTTTTTTGGATGAAAATTTAATATTTCATGTTATTCTATTATAATTAATGTAGTATTATTTTAATAATATTTAGATGATATAAGAATAAGCATATTTTTTCAGTAGGAATAGCTGAAAATTTTTTTAAAAATTTCAAAGATATTTTTTAATAAAAATGGTTTATCAATTTTTATTTTTTTAAATGATTTAATAAATTATTATTTATTAATAAATAAGGTAATAAATTAATTATTATTAATAAAATAATATAAAATATACTTAATAAATTATTTTATATTAATAAATTAAAAAATAACATACTTAATTTATTATTTTTTATTAATTTATTTAATTTAAATTTAATTTTAAATTTAATTATTTAATTTATTTAAATGATATTATAAATAAATTTATTTAATTTATTTAATTTAATTTCATCGGTGCCCTGGAATAGCTGCAGTGGAATATGAGCTATTCATGGGGTACTATGGAATAAGAAATCGGGTATAGGGGGTTGACTGGAATAGGAATTTTAGTAGGGCCCACGCTCCTTTTTCTTTGTGTTTTGGGGAATAAGGCGGGGAATAAGGGCCTATTCCAGGCCTTATTCCTGCATCCAAATACAGCCTTTGAGTTCTATTTTATTTAATTTTATTTTTAATAAAAACGACTGATAATACTATGCAAATCAATTTAAATAGATTAAAAATAAAATTTATTTAAATACAATATAATAGAGATCATTCTGTTTTTAAAATTAAAATCTTAATAGATATGCCATTGAAGCTGTCATCCAAACTATCATCGAGTTAGCTCATCCAAACTATCATCGAGTTAGTTTTTTAATAAACATAATGAATTTAATAACCGTGCATATCTCGCAGCATAGACCAGATCTATTTGGCTTTACTGGAGGATTTCTTTGAAGCACAAGCAAGAGGTGTTAGATCTGTTTTATTTATCCGTATCATATCTATGATAAATAAATTAAATAAATTTAAGTTAGAGCTAGATAGGTTGAGAACATAAACAGTTTTGGCTCTTATTAACTCATTTACTTAAGTGAATTATATTTTAATTTATTTAAATAATTGATTTGAATTGATCATTTATTTAATTCATTTATATTATAGTTAAACAGATTGACACCTAATTTTTTTTAATTATTAGTTAACAGATCAATTAATTTGACAGATTAGATTCATATTGAAATTCTGATATATTTAATAAATAAATTAAGTTTAGATTAATGATTTTATAGTTAACTTACGTTACATTCATTGCATTTATGGTTTTATCCGATCTGATTGCCACTCCAAAGCATAAGACATGTGGCCCCTGCATTACTAAATAGAAGCTAGAGCTCAAGCATCAACTGGTTGGTTGATGCTACGCGTGCTGCTCTCCAATAGATTGCGCACAAGTTTGTGGGGATAACGTTGGTGGAGCGAGGGGCAGACCGTAAGCCCCACCATTCTGCCACCTTTCTCACAAACGCCACCAAGTTGGCATTCCATATGCCACCACCGTGTTCTATTGCTTTAATATTGCTTATTGAGTAACTGATGCTCTTAAAATCCTCCTTAGCTTGGACTTGAATGGTATGGATGGAAGCACGAGTCCATGCTTGCTTGTGGAATTGTTCAGCAGTTTCTTTCCTCTTCGAGCAATGGTTGGACCCCCAAAACTCCAATTTATGGCTTGTCTCTGCTCTTTTGAAGATCACAATTTATGAAATCTAGCAGGCATGGCATTATGAAAGGTGCTCAAGATGGCTGAGAGGAGGCTATGGGTTTGACTTCCTATAAAATCGAGGTGGTCTTGGTATTGGAATTACTGTTGTTGGAGATATTTGTATTTGATCCTGATGACTGAATTGCCGAAGGGGGACAAATATATATATATATGCAAAGATATTGATGGGTGGTATCATATATCCATCATGTCTCCTGGAGCTTTCATCATGGCTCCATGCCATTCGCACCTTTTTGTTCAGCAAGATATGTGGGCAGGGCATGCGTGCTTAGAATAGGGCCCAGAGCTGAAAAGATATTATTGAGAGGAAAAAGGAGTGAGCATCGTCTTTGGTGGATTTGCCCTACGTTAAGGCTTCTAACTTTGTATTTTGCTCTAATTGAAAACAAAAGCTCCTCTCTTCCTCCTCTCATCAATGCCTCCTTTGTCCTCCAGATGCCTGGAATCTGGCATGTGATGCTAAAAAGTGTGGCTTCCTTTCTTTCAGCCCATGGTCGACGTGCATGTCTTCATTAGCTCTGTACTAGTGGAGTGGACCCAATGTGGATTTGGTCCCAAGTTGCAGGGCCTTGGATCCCAACATTGAAGTGACCTCTCTCACCCATTGGTCCAGCACTTGCCGGTTCAGGATGGCCATGGGTTGCCTCAGATGTTTTAAGCTTCCTAACTTGCAATCAATCTAGCTATCATCCAAGTTTCATTTGCTAAGGTTGTAAGAAATGAACCTAAGACAAAATTGGCTTCACATCATTTGTGCGTCAGAGGTTATCTTGTCCCCTATAGGTTATATGCTGCTGCACTGGTCCACACAACTTCCTCAGCTGTATGTGCACAACTCACGACCCAAAAATTTCAATCTTGGATCTCCTTGTACAGCATTGTACATGGTAAGCTCCAAAGGCTAGCTTCAAATTATATGAGGGTCTTCTTTTGAATGATGGATACTGGGATCTATAGTCCTTATGATACCAGCGTTTGGCCTTTTAATTAACCAGTTGCTAATGTGTGTCCATATGGTTGCTAGGACCGTCTCACGTTTCTTCAGACAGCTTGAATTAGGCATTAATGCATGTGATTTAAGGTCTGTTCCAGAGTGTGGGGTTTTGCGTCATTGCTAAGAAAACCGGACTCGTACGACAAACTTCAGAAAAATCTTTAGAAAAAATTCATGGAGTACCCAAACCGACGTCTGATGGCAACACGGTAGCGTGACGCATTAAGCAAGCCTCGCATCGTGACAGCCTGATGCACCGTAAAATTTCTCCCAGTTTCATCACTCGTGATATCTGGAGCTTCAAATATTAGCACATGTTAGAGTCTCCTTGCATGCTAACCAAAGAAGAAGTCGTATGGCAGGGTGGTGCTCTCCAAGTTCGCCTAAGAAGTAGAAGAAGAGAGTTTATAAGATTGGCTGAAGTGCTTAGGAGTAGCTTCAAAGTTTGAACAGTCCATAAGGGTGAAGCTGGAGATGGGTGAGTCCTATGGCTGTAATCGAGCCGAGCCGAGCCAAGCTTTCCAGTGCCCAAGCTCAGCTCGTTAATAAATACTTAAGCTTGAGCTCGTTTAAATTTGAAAAATCATGTTCAAGCTCAGCTCAAGCTTGATTACAAAAAGTTCGGGCTCAACTCGAGCTCAGCTCGAGCTCGCTAATTTGGTATGATTAGAAAGCTTGACAAGCTCGATTCAGAAAAAGCTCGTTTCAAGCTCGAGCTTGAATTGAGCTCATTTCAAGCTCGACTCAAATTAAGCTTGTTTAAAGCTTGGCTCGATAATAGAAAAAAAAAAAAGCTCGATTCTTAATAAAGAGCCGCCAGAGAAGATGAAAAAAAAGAGAAGATGAAAGAATATTTTGTTCATAAGCTCCTAATCAAGCTTGCTCGCGAGCTCCTAATCGAGCCATCTCACGAGCTCTTAATCGAGTTATCTCGTGAGCTTCTATTTAAATCTGCTCTCGTGCTCAAGCTCAGCTCGTTTATCAAACAAGCTTTAAAATGAAGCTCAAGCTTGGCTCGTTTACATGACGAGCCGAACACGAACGAGCTTTTATCGAGCTGAGCCTCAAGCAGCTCATGAGCGGCTCGGCTCAATTATAGCGCTATGGGTGACCACATAGATCCAACGAAGGGCAAAGCCATTCTTGTGCACCCTCCGCCGGATCATAGTGTCCAGGGATATGGTGTTTGTGCTATAGAATGTCTTGCTATTGAGCAGACCAAGCAAGTTTCGCCACAGGTTGGCAGATCCAACCAGGACTCCAGCACTTCGTCCAGCTCTATTCCTTCATGGGTTGATTGTTGCCAAGGGATCATCATGTTGGTTGCAGATAGTGGCTACCTAATTGATAAGACTGAGTCTAAAGTTGCACTCTATATCCTTAAGACAATGTCATCCTGTAACGGTGCTTACGGTCAGTATGACGATTGTATTCCAGTATACAACAGTCTTCTTTTAATGAAAGCAGCACTACAATTCATCAAAAATATCGAACCAAAAATACTTCTCTCTTTTTAATGCACTATTGCTATACTATCCTTAGGAGAGTATGCAAATGCCTAAGAGAGGAAAGGACTTTCGGATTGAATGAATCAAATGCAAGTCTAGGGGTCTATTTATAGCCTTAAGGTGCCTTTTGGAAGCATCCCAAAGGATGTGAGTGTTAAGGGCTTATCGCCCTTGATATGCCCATTAATCATTGTGATCTTAAGATCACGTGATCTAATATGCCTTTCCATGATCCAAAAGGTCATTTCCATGATCAGATAAGCATCTCCACGATCGGATAAGTCATAGCACAGTTTTGATACGCCTTTTCACGATCGAATGGTTGCCTTATCACCATTGATCATCAACGGCTTGATTGGATGGGCGCCTTATCACCAACAGTCTAATCGATTAACAATTGATCAGTCAACCGATCGATGTGTGTCGTTGGATCGACACTATCGTGATTACGATCGTGATTGATCACCGCATCTCAATGTTCGATTTTAACCTTCATCCGATCGATCAACGATCAGTCTGATCTTGATCCGATGATCAATGGTCAATTGATCTCAGCCTCTTATCTTAATCCGATCGATCTCCACCATCGGATCCTTATGATTTAGGAAAAATTTAAAGCCCTTCAAGCTCAAAGTGCGCCTACAAAGCGTCCATTGCATCCTTTGCAGGTGCAGGGGGTGATGCATAGCATCACCCTCAAGCTCCCCACTTATGGTGAGCCTAAGGAACTTAAGCTTCCTATGCATCACCCTCAAGCTCTCCACTTATGGTGAGCCTAAGGAACTTAAGCTTCAAGGAAGAGGTTTTCATATAAGTGAACATTCCTTTCTTAATTTTTTCGATGTGGGACTAAATGTCCTCACAATTTATTATTCACACACAAGAAGGAGGCAATGGGCTTTCAAGGCCCATTACGGTATTAAGGCCTATTGGCCCATTTACCCAACACGTTGGTAAACAGATCTCTGATCAGGAGTTGGAATCTTTGAGGAAATATTTCAATGGACAAATCAGATTTAACAACTTATAGAATGATCATCTTATCTTCAGATTCCAAAACAAGGAAGATTTGATCAAAGTTAGCACTAAGAGACCGTGGATGGTTGGGTGTCAGATGCTGGCACTCGAACCTTGGTGACCAAAGTTTAAACCTTCCAGCACCCCAATTTCATCTGCTGACATTACATAGTCTCTCCAATCCAATCTGGCAGGCTTTGACTTACGAAGGCATTCTTATTTATTGTTACTCGTGTGGTAGGATTGGTCATGGGGCTACAGAGTGTAATTATAGAACTATGGCCTCCAAGGTGGCCACTGTGGAGGAAAATGCCATTTCAAGTTAGCTAGCTACGGATCAAACTAATGTTATGCAGTCGGTGTGTCCGTTGGCCCTGGCTTTCTGTTAGTCGGCACCGACCACCGGCGTTCCAAAGAATGAAGGGTGACGACATGGTTGCTGAGTCCACTCGGGGATTGGATGCTAACAAATCGGTGAGTTTAATGAAAACTCAACCAGTCCAATTGAGTGACGGGCTCGCAGTTACAAAGGAAGGAGATAAGTCTGCGGCCATTTCCGGTAATGGGACAGTGTTTAAGGAAACAATCACAGCAAATTATTTCAAGTTTTAGCTTCAATCCCTTCCTGATGATAAGATCATAATATCTCTCCTATGATGGTGGATTTGAGGACTCTGATCTTGGAAAATCAGGGGAAATCAATGTTTGCAAAGGCTCCGACATAGCAAAAATGGTCGATTTTGCAACGAGTCTTGACCATAAATTCCTTCTGATCCTATTCTAAGGCTTTATTCGGATCTTTGGAAGGAAGGAAAGGAAAGAGTAAAAAGAAAAAAAAGAGTTATATGATAATTATACCCTTCCAATTCATTGCAAGAAATTAGAATATGAAAAAAAGAATAGAAGGCAAAAATTCATCATAAGAAATGAGCTCATCCTAATTTATAAGCATTCAATGCCGTAAGAAACTTTCAGTGCTCTCAATGGATTTCAATGAAAAATCATGTTATTACAATAGGTTTCAATAGATTTCAACGATGATTGGAAGGGGAGGTATGTGGGTTGAGATCGGTCTTGAGCTCTTGTAGTGTTGCCTCGATGAGCTTTGAGAACCTTCATGCTTGTGGGAATAAAAGAACGAAGAATAGGAAATGAACAAATAGGAGAACAAAGAGTAGAAAATGAAGGAATATTTTAAACTTTCAACAAAATAAACTTAAACATCCTCACGTTACCTCAATTTGAGAGTTAATAAATTTATTCTTAAAAAAAATAAAATTAGTTACTCTCATTCTCTTTCCTTCTTTTTTTTACCTTTCTTCCAAACAAAATAATTTATGATCTTTTTTCCTTCATTTCCATTCCCTTCAATCCAAACAGTGGTGAAATACAATCATCGACTAGGCACAAGGTTAGGGAGGCCAAGTCCATTGCTCATCTGGCTTAGGCCTTCTAGCATCCAAGTAGGGCTTGCATCTTTCTCTCTTGAGCTCCTTCATTCGTTGGCTACCCAACGAGGTTCCTCATTACCCAATAGATTCATTACATGGGGTCTTTGCTATGGTATCACAGCGACTAAAGGAGGCTACAAAGGCTGGACAGATGACCTTGGAAAATAGTGAGCAAGGACATATAACTAAGGTCTAAAGCTCATAGAGGGGAAGTCCGGCGAGTTGCGTCTTCTATGGTGAACCGGTGGCGGTTGGTTGATGAGCGAGATCCCTTCCTCTGGTGGTTGCAATGGCTCCATCTTCAGGGACGGTCGGTGAGGAGATGATACTAGGGCACGAGCGAGGTACCATGGGGTTGGACGGTAGTGTTAAATCTAACAATCCCTTGCCCAATGCTGACCTAATGTTCAAGACGGCTGCTGCACTTTGTTCTTTTAAGGGTGAACCTAGTTATGTGGATTCTATTGGATCTACCGTTGATCTAATGACCGAGGCAGTTGCTGGGACACCTCTTCTGGGTGATGCTCATAGGTTTGAGGAGTCCATAGCCTGGGTATGCAGGTTGACCTTTCCCCTTAATCTTAATCTTAATTTTGATGCACATTATAATCTAGAACTGTTGGCAGCAGTGAAATCGAATCTCATATCTAATTGTATACATTTGCATGCTTAATATTCTATCAATGTTTGTATTTTCCTTGAAACCTGATTGTCAGTTGCTATTGTCAATAGATGTCATAAACATTTGAGTTCTAATTGGAATGTGCATGCTATTGATTCATATGATCTATCTTAGGGATTATAGCATTCTGGAGGAAGGAGATATTTGATACTGATTTCATTCATGTTTCCAATCAATGTCTATGGTGTTTTTTCTCTTGAAGTCTTGTTTCCTAATCAATGTCTATAGTGTTCTCTCTTCTTGGTGCAATTGCATGGGTCTTCATGGCGGTCTATAGAAATCCTTATGGTTTGATGAGACAATCCTTATGGGCTAAACTCTACCATTAGTTTGGAATTGTTGATGCTAGTGGTAGGGAATTTTAGTTGCATTTTATCTTAGGATGAGAAAAGGGATGGCTATCCTCTTTCATATACTTGGGAATCAAATAAGTTTAAAACTTTTCTTCAGTATACTGGTCTTACTAATTTTAGTTTGTAGGTATCTATTTCACTTGGTATAATAATCGCTCTGGTAGTGCAAAATATGAGAGCGCTTGGAGGGAGCATTTGCTTCTCCTAGGTGGATGGATTTATTCCTAGATGCTGTTGTTAAACATCTTCCACGGATTAGATCTGATCACTATCCACTTCTTCTTTATTTAGTCAGTGATGGAGTTGGGTTGAAATTGTTTAGATTTAAAAAGTCCTGGCATGACCTAAATGAATCCTGGGATGTTATTTATCAAGTATGGTAGACTCCAATGTTTCGGGTGGCCAAAAAACTCAAACATATTAAAGAGGCTTTGAAGGTCTAGAGCAAAGCATATATGGGGAATATTCACAACAATATTAAATCCTTAGAGGGTGATATTGTGAGAATACAATGAAAAGAAATTGAAGGAGGTCTAACCAAGTTGTGAAGTAACCAAGTGTGAACTTCACAACTTGAGAAAGAAACTCGATGACTATCATGCTTTAGTTAGACAATAGAACATCTTATGTACGTAGAAATTCAAGTCTAATAGCATAAAGAGGGTGATCAAAATACACCATTTTTTTCATAGAGTGCTGTTATTAGAGGGTGGTGGAATCGGATCCATCAAATTCAATTTAATGATAGGGTGATGGTAGACTCTGATAGTCAAATTAAGGAAGTTCTCCATAATTTCTTCAAGGAACATTGGTCTTGTCATCCTCAAAGAATTCCCTTCCTAGCTCCTTCTAATCTTCCCTGCCTTCAAGATTTTGATCACAGAATGCTACTCTAGGATGTTACCAGTATTAAGATTTATTCTTGTTTAAAAGACATGGGGTTAGGTAAGGCTTCAGGGCTGGATAGCTTTCCATGTGGTTCTTTCAAACATATTGGCTTATTGTTAGAGCAAAGCTATCCAAAGTAGTTAGAGAATTATTCAGTACTACTATCATGCTTGAATCTTGAAAGTCTACTTTTATTGTTCTTGTACCTATGAGGAGTAACCCTACCGCAACAGCTCACTAGCACCAAATTAATCTATGTAATATAGTATATAAATTGGCTACCAAGGTTATTGCTAACATTCTCAAATGGATGCTACCTATTTTCGTATTTAAAAAGTAATCTACCTTTCTCTCTAGTCAAGAGATGTCAGAAAATGTTATCCTTACCTAGGACATCATTCATTCTTTACATTGCGCCTCTCCTAACTTTTCTCTTACAGCTATCAAGTTGGATATGGATCTTGCTTATGATAGAGTTGATTGGGAGTATTTAATTGATATTTTGCATTATTTCAATTTTTCTTACAAAATGATCCAATGGATCGATTCTTGCATTTGGACATTCAGTTTGTCTATTTTGATGAATGGATTCTCTATGAAATTCTTCTATTTCAATATAGGTTTTAGACAAGGGTATCTTTATATCTTTTTATACTTTATTATGAAATGTTAACTCAAGGACAAAAAGATGCTCTTCACTATGGACATCTTCATGGGGTGTGCTCCTTTTTACTAATGATTGTTTATTACTCTCAAAGGCTTCCCTAGTTGGTTATTGGGTTGTTCAATCTGTTGTTCATAATTACTATCTACAGTCTGGTCAGCAAGTTAATCTGGATAAGTCTATAGCCATATTTAGCCTAAAGGTTAATCATTCTATATATAGCCAGGAATCTCCAATCCATCTTATAGATCCAATGAGTATGCTCTCTTCATACCTATTTTAGTATTTGTCTTTCTTCTCAGTGACTTAGCATGGCTAATATACATTTTTTCAAGATAGGATTTTTGCTTGTTTGGAGTCTTGAAAGTGGCGGCTTATGTTTTTTGCGAGAATATGTACTATGATCAAATATGTTCTGTGCTCCTTACCTATTCATATTGCCTCTCATACTTTTTTTTCTATTTCTTTTACTGCTTGAGTGGATAGAACTATCAAGAGTTTTTTGTGAGGTTATGCTTATGGGAGTAGGACTGTTCATACAATTGTTGTACCATTTGTTTGCTTAGATGAGTGGACTTGGGATACCTAACCTGCCTTTTTAGTGAATGTCTCTCTTTGCTAAGGTGGCAGAAAAGATTGCACGCCATCCTAACTCTTTATTAGCTTGGTGGTTATCAAGGAAATATAAATTTGTGAAATTGCTTATCAACCTAAGTCCATAGCTTTAGGTTTTTGGTGGTCGATATGTAGGGCTTTAGAGCTCATTGTTGATGATTTTTATTAAGCTATTAGTACTGGTACAACTGTTCGATAGGATTTAGATCCATGGATTTCAGGGATAACATTAAGCAGAAGGCATGTTGTGATGGATGTATCTACTTTGGATACAGGGGCTCATATCTGTAGTTTGTTTCTCCTTGAAATTGGCTAGAATACATAGATTCTTGAGAGGGTTTTTCACTCATAAATAGTGGCATTCATTGACCAAATACCAAGGGTTGTGGTGTCATTAGGGGATACACTTCCTTAGAGTTCAGGCTATCATAAGAGTGTTATGGTGTGAGAGGTGTATCAATCTTTGGTTACCAATCCCCATCTACCTTAGTTGAGATATGTCTCTCTTGTTTGGTATCTTCATGCTCTACAATGTGTTCTATTCTTTATATAGCGTTTGATTCATGGAAGGCTGCCTATTGCTGAACTGCTGGCTCGATGAATCTTTTCTATATATTCTATATGTTGTCAATGTCAGATGGTTGTAGAATCATTTGATCATTTATTCTTGTAGTATGCTTGCCTATAGTAATGTGAAATTTATTGCAAAATTAGTTTTCTTTCCCCTATGACTCTTGAGGTGCTCTTATGGAGTACGTCTTATCTCCTTCCTTGGTTGATGACCAAAAGAGATTAAAGTCATTCATTATCGATATCTTATGGTTTATCTAGAAAGGCAAGAATGAGTTGATCTTCCAATGGAAGGTAACCTCTCTGCAGTGGTTGCTCCTTTAGGTCTAGACTATGTCACATGACTTCCTGACAGCATTAAATTCTTCTTCTCCACTTCCTAGCATCTAGGGATGGCAACCTCCACTTTGTTGTTGTTGGTTGTTAACAACATTTCCTAGCATCTTCCTCGACTAGGTTGGTTCAAGATGAACTTTAATGGTTATGTAAAGGGTTCCTGGGCAGGGGCTGGGTATATAATCCGTGACAAACATAGTCATTTTATCTTAGCGGTTTTCATTCCTCTCAATATTAATCAGACCCTGAAGTGGAGTAAAATAGTTGCATGGTACGGGTTCTAACAGTTGCTCTCCTATAGCTTTGTTTCAGGTTTTGTGATTGAGAATGATTCATCCATAGTTATTAGGGGGTTTTGGGATCCTTCCCAGTGTGGGCACCCTTTCGTTTAAAGCATAAATCAATCTTTATCTTTCTTTAATCATATGGACAATATGTCATACTCTCAAAGAAGATAACCAAGCAATAGATCTCCTTGCCAATATAGCAACAACTCTTTTTGTGGCAGCCACTAGGTTAGAAGTCCTTCGATTAATCTTGTCTGCAAATATTCAAGGGGTAGCGTTCCCCATTTCTTTTGAGTCCTCCTCTATTACCCTAAAAAAATAAAAAGTGCTTACGAATGAATCCTTTTTACTCATGAGTTTGGGGTTGCTCTTATAGGCGCAAAGAGCTTCTATAGATGAATCCATTTATTAATGGATGGTTCGAAAAAACTTGGATCCATGGATGATGCCTTTCAATAGAATAATAGAGATTTGGCAAGATTTATCTTGAATTAATCAATGGCTTTGGAGAAAGTCTTTCTTCATTCAAACTTCTCTCCTTCGAGAAAATGCATGTAGCAATTAATAAAATAGACGAAAAGGCTATAACTAAGCCTAGTTCTATCAATAGTTTCCAATAAGTTAATTTGTTTACTTACATAAAATTATGAGGCATTCAAATGCAACCCAAGACAATATCAAATAAATTCAATGAAAACCTTGCAACAACTTCTCTCGGATCAAATGCTAGTAGATTTCATTGAAGCAATAATGGCGGTGGAGTTCACGACCAGTAGAAACTACTACATGCATTTATAACAAGCAAGGAGATGACCAAGGTATTTTAACACAATCAAATGTCATTGTGGAAGATTAGGTGAGCAAGCGGGTTTAACCATGCCAAATCAACTTTTAGTGCCATGGCTATTCCAATTGCCAAATCATCACTTGCTTGTTAATATGCTTTATCACCCCTTGAACAAGGAAAAGAAAAAGGAAAAAAGCAAAGTTGACTCTTACATCCATCATGTTATCTTCATTGTGCTAGCTGACAGCCAACGTCAAACTTCGTCAGATCCCTTAATGTGATTTTTTAACAATCCATAGTAAGGATAGAGGTAGATGTAGACCTAAACTAATATGGACAGAAATAATTAAAAAAGATATAACTATTTATAATTTGAATGTTCACTTATTCTTGAATAGAGCAGAGTGGAAGAAGCAGATTCTTGTAGCCGACCTCATGTAGTTGGGAAAAGGCTTAGATGAGTTGAGTTGAGTTCTTTCATTGTGCCAAAAGCATCAAGAATTACTGTGCAAACTCTTAACGTATGATTTGTTGTTAGTTTGATATGGGAGCTATAGGCTTGGATTGTATAATAGAGGCAGTGTGATTTGTGTTCTTTTAGTTTGTATCTATTGTGTTTGATTTACACCATCATTGTATGGAGGATTCTTATCTTGAGAGCTGTGGTAGGTCTTATACCTTCTAGGTGCCTTGTAAGTTTCCTGGGAGAGGCTCCTCTCTTGCTGATAATTTACCTTCTCCTTAAATTCTGTGCCAAGTCTAATTTATGGAGGCTTGATATCAGATTGACTTTCAGTAGTGAAGCATTTACAAACTTTGACAATTGATACCTTGATCCATGAAGTAGCACTCAACTCAACTCAAATCATCTAAGCCTTTTCCCATCCATGAAGTAGCACCATATAGACAAAACGAGACATGTTTGTTGAGGGGCTAGTCACCTTGTAACTTTATATATTGGTCTACTACTGCCATCATTTGATTCTTATTTTATTGCAAGTTTCAATTCTTTTTCTTTAAATCTTGTGTAGAGGCACTAAAACAATGTGTCAGCTTTTGGTTGCAGTGTTTTTGTGCACCTTTCAATTCATATTTAGTAATGTGTTATTCACAACTGTTTCTGGTAGCCATAGCATTCAGTCTCTCTCTTTTTTCCTTTAAAACGGATCATTTCTGATACATGGTTGAACTTCTTTAAAAGCAACGCCAATGATGTAAAATTTAAATGATGAATTGTCACTTTTACAGGAAGTTGCTAAAGGCGTAACAAAAGTTGCGATTAGAGAAGCACGAGCTCAAGATCTCAGAAATGAAATTCTTAACTCTGAAAAGTAAGTTTAATTTTTGCATTCTGGAATATATATAATGCTAAGCAGATGGTTCAAATAATGGTAATATCGCATTGATGAAAGAAGTTCTGGTGTTTGCAAGCTTGTGTGGGGTTGAGAAATGTCTTTTATGTTATTCTCAAAAGAGTAGTATTATTAAACCTGAGTAGGTGGTTTGAGTATTAACTTTTCAATTTCCCCCTCTTCTTGTCATAGAGAATTTTTGAACTGCACTAATTTCTCAACATTACAAGAAAGAAAGGAGTTGCCAAGATTTGCTGCAAATCATTGCAAACTTCTGAATATTCCTCATGAAATTATGCTAAAGTTAATTTCAAGTTATATTGAGCATGGCTATCTTGACTACCTTTTAAATTTGCTACTAGCTGTTTGAATTATGAGTTTTTGTCTTCAATTAGTTCTTTAGCTGTCTCACTGATACATGAATATATATTTCTTTTCATAGGTTGAAGGATCATTTTGAAGATAATCCAAGGGACCTAGGTACTAAAAGAAATGAAGATGTGCTTTTTATCTAGAATCTGATTTTTTTTTTTTTTGCATGATCTTTTTTGAGGTCAATTTAATTCTCAATGTATTATTTTGGCATCTGCAATGGCAGATCTACTAAAAGCATGACAAGTTACTGAGCAAGAAGGCTCCTTCAGCTCATCTACGAGAGGTACCTGAATACCTCCTTGATCCAACTACAAAAGAGGCTAGCAAGATCGTCAAGCTCTCAAGGGCTGCAATGAAAATATACACCAACAAACGGCGGCCTGGGTTTAGGAAAGGATTTAGTAGAAGTAAAGACCCCCTCAAGACTTTCTCTGCTGAGGTATGTGTGTTTGGTCATCTTATTCAATTCATTTCTGATGTAGTCTTCCAATTGCTCGTAAACCTCAAAAAGTTTGTTGAGGATGTTCCCTGCCATGATAGCATAAATCGTGCCTTCTTCTAGGATTCTAGCTGTCATTGTTCTGGAGGAACTATGACGCTAAAGGTTCTAATTTGGTTTGATTCTTAATGAATTGGTCACAGGAGAAGTCGCGCAAAGGTGAGAAGAGAAGGAAGGCCAATGATGGAGGCATTAAACAAAAGAAAAAGAAGGGCTTTGTGAAGGAACCGAATACTTTCTAGTATTATTTATCACCTTAATTTCTTCTTCTTTCTTTGTGAAGGAACCGAATATAAAGGACATACCGATAATGACAGACATACCTCAATATCGACAGCAGTGAAAGCAGGATCGTTGGTCGTCGGGGGCTACCAGAGTCCCCTGTATGTCCACGCCCCTAAGCCGCAGCACCGGTGAGGGAGAGGAGGAAGAGCCTTTCATGACCTTCGGACGCGTCTCTCACTCAGAAGACCTCCTAACGAAGACACCTTCAGTCTTCTTTTTAAAGAAGGCTATCACAGTGGATAAGCCAGAGGGATTACCTACGAAGCGTCCCTCAGAATCCGAAGAGTCGTAGAGTCTCCAGGGACTCTTGGGATATCGTGTTGACGAATTAATGGCACCCAGGCCAACAATTTCCACTCGTCCACACATGAACATTATAACCTTAACTCTCTCAACTTACAGTGCGGTGGGGTGTGCGACCCGACGAAACTCATACACAGTAACACATAGCGAATAAACTGCATTAAGTTAATAAATAACTAACGCAGTGATCATGAATACAATCCAATCCCGTCTGTGTCCTAGATAATTCGATCACACCTGATCAAGCACTCTCAATCCCTCAAGAGATCTACTCTGAGCAGCACTTGAAAAACACAAAGTCATAATGTTGGTATCCATAATCATATGCAACTCATACACATGATTATCCGGGCAATGGATCACAAACATAAGGTGTGGTCGTGAATAATCTTCCTTGAACACTCATACTAGTCCATCATTGTCCAGTTAACTTCCTAGGATTGTCTCATGTGGCCGCATCAATTCCATGACCCTGGAGGATAAGGCTAAGGAAGTCATCCTGCACTCCAACTTCATGATATAGGTTCAAGTCCAAGGACACTACATAGTTGTAAGGCTCACACGATAATGGAGAGGGAATATTTCGCATTACCCCTTACAAGGTCGACTTTAGCACATGCAACGTAATATATGCTACGATGGAGCTCCCACTCAATTGGCCATGTCATACTCAAACATCGTACGAACACAAGTTCAGGCATCACAAAGTTGCCTGACTCGAGCACACACCAATGCTCCCAGTTCAGCTATAACAGGCTTAGTACGGATCTGTGGATATATCACTATTAATACACTGCAAACGCATATATATGCTCCGTACTCAACTCTCCTGAGTCTCATCTCAGTCTAAACTGAGGCGACTTTGATTATAATCTTTTCATTATAATTTATGTAGCACATTTCGCAACCCATGCAATATGCAACTCATGCATTGCTACTTAAGCAACTATAATGGCTATTTTAGTCTCATCCTGCCCACTACAAAAGTATCAGGGCGATCACCCGTGTGAGTGGGCTGATCTAAGCTTGTGACATTTATACACATATGTGCCTATAAATATGAACACATCATAATAATGAAAATAAATATTTCATAAACTTTAACACATAGTCATTGATGTCCATACAATCCCTGTCTGACAATAAAAAAACAGACACAAACTCCTACATAAGTCTGAAACATATCACTGTCTGTCACACTCTATACAGACCTAGACCCCTCACATGAGCCTGGAACACATCCCTAGGAATAGGCTTCGTCAGAGGATCAGCCAGCATCCTGCCAGTGGAAATATGCTGTAGGATAACTTTTCCTTGCTTGACCATGTCTCTAATGAAGTGATACCTGATGTCAATATGCTTGGTCCTTCCATAGTACTTAGGATCCTTAGCATATTGTAATGCTGCCACACTATCAGAACTGATCTAAATAGCCTCATGTGGAGTAGCTGATATCTCAAGTCGCCTTAAGAACCTCCTCAGCCACACAGCCTCCTGGACAGTAGCCGAACAAGCAATATATTCAGCTTCCATGGTGGACAGGGCAGTACAGCTTTGTTTCTTACTGCACCAAGTGACAACTCCACCTCCAAAGATAAACATATCCTGTGGTGGATCTACGCTCGTCCCTATCACCTGCCCAATCAGAGTCACAAAAACCCTTTAATCTCAAATCTCCACCCTGATAGCATAGGGTGAGATTGGCAGTACCACGAAGGTAACGAAGAATCCTTTTAACTGCAACCCAATGAGCAAGTCCTGGCTTACTTTGATATCGGCTAACCAAGCCGACTGCAAAGCAAATGTCAAGGTGAATACACAACATAGCATACATCAAGCTCCCTACTGCACTAGCATAGGGATCCTGCTCATCTTTTATCTCTCCTCATCAGTTCTAGGGCACTGATCGATGCTTAAAGTACAACCCTTCTCTATTGGGGTATCAACGGGTTTAGAATAGTGTATTCGGAATCGTTCTAAGACTTTCTCAATATATGTTTCTTGTGACAAACCAAGAACCTCTTAGCACGATTCCTTAGGATCCTCACTCCCAGCACAAAATTTGCCTCACCCATATCCTTCATCTCAAAGACAGAGGACAGCCACTCCTTAGTGGCATTGATCACTCCAATAGAACTCCCAGCAATTAGGATGTCATCTACATACAATGCTAAGATCAGAATCCCATCGTCTGATTTCTTAATGTACACACAGTGGTCCTCCTCAATCATATCTAAGCCAATCGATGTAATGGCTTCATAAAACTTGAGGTACCATTGCCTAGATGACTGCTTGAGACCATATATGGATCTTCTAAGGCGGCACACTTTGTCCTCCTGTCCTTTGGTCACAAAGCCCAAGGGTTGATCTATATAGATCTCTTCATCCAGGCTTCCATTAAGAAATTGTTTTAACATCCATTTGATGTAGCTCCAAATCTAAATGGGCTACAATAGCTAGGATCAGGCGAATGGAGGCAAATCTCACAACAGGAGAAAATGTCTCCTCAAAGTCTACACCCTCCATCTGGGTATAGCCCTTGCCACAAGACGAGCCTTGTACTTATCAATTGACCCATCAGCCTTACGCTTAATCTTAAGGACCTACTTATTTCCAATAGATTTACGTCCAAGCGGAAGGTCTACCAAGTTCCACACATGATTCTTGGCCATCGATACCATCTCATCTTTCATAGCAGCTTGCCACTCACTATGAGCAGGTGAATCGAGCGCCTCTTCAACAGAAGCAGGCTCATCTGGATCCAACGGAGTGCAGAGAAACATATTCCCTTCGATCCCAAAATGTCGTCGTGGAATATGACCACGTTTGCTTCTCCGTAACTGCGGATCTGAACCCTGAGGACCACGCTCTTAGGTGGTGCATCAATCCTCATAGGTGAGCTCCTACTAGGCTCAGCTTGTGCGCTCCCACTGTCTGGTGCGACACTCCCACTGGGCCTAGCATTCCCACTATCTATGGCGATCTCTGAGATAGGTCAAAATCTCCTCCCTCGCCAGAGATAGTAGGAAGGTCCTCCTGTAACTCATACAGGGACAGGTCCTTTCTAATTTCACCAATGCTCGGGAATTCATTCTCTAGAAACTCCACGTCTCTGGACTCCACTTCAGTCAACCCTCCATCAGAATGTGCACCATACATCACGTAACCCTTCGAATTCTCAGGGTACCTGATGAACACCTTTTTGCTGGCTTTAGGACCCAGCTTTCCCAACTTATGGGAGGCATTGTGAACATATCCTGCTGAGCCCCAAGGGCGCAAATGATCCACAGAGGGTCGCGTGCCATGCCATAGCTCATATGGAGTGGAGGGTACCGTTTTACTAGGGACACGGTTAAGGATGTAGGCAGCAGTCAATAGCGCATCTCCCCAAAAACTGATTGGAAGATTGCCTTGCGCCATCATTGACCTAACCATGTCTAGTAAAGTCTGTTGCGACGCTCGGCAACACCATTCTGTTGCGGTGTCCCAGGAATGGTAAGCTGCCTGAGTATCCCCTTTTCTCACAGAGCCACTGGAATTGCTCAGATAGATATTCGCGACCTCTATCAGTCCGAGAGTCTTCAAAGACCTTTCCTTCTGATTTTCTACCTCAGTTAAAAATCGTCTAAAACAATCCAGCGCTTCATAGCGGTGAAAGATCAGGTACACATACCCAAATCGCAAAAAATCATCTATAAATGTGAGGAAATAGGAAGCGCCATGGCATGCCTTGACACTCATGGGTCCACAGATATCAGAGTAAACTAGCTCTAATGGATGAGAGGCCCTAGTAGCCTTACCAAAAGGCTTTCTTGTTGCCTTTCCTGCTAGACAAGACTCACACAGGTAGACTTATCTTGGTAAGAGGGCCTAATAGCCCAGCTTTAGCCATACGTGCCATCCTATCTTGGCCCACATGACCAAGTCTAGCATGCCAAAGAAAACTATCATCACAGGCAGGAATAGAAGCACAAGAAAAAGAGGAGTAAGAAGCACACAATTCAACATCAAGTCTAAAGAACCCTTGTGACAAATATCCACAAAAGGACAAAACACCATCCAGATAGACTGACATACGGTCACCAGAAAAACTAAAAGTGTAACCAAGTGCCAACAGGGCAAGAACAGAATAAAGATTACACCGGATAGTTGGAACATACAAAACGTCATGTAGGATCAACACATGTCCACCATGAAGCGTAACATGATATGCTCCTACACCCAAAACCTACTCATGCAGACCGTTTCCAAGCATGACAAACTGGGTATTTATAGGTATCCGATGAAAATCCACAAAACCAGCTCGATCTCGCACTATATGTTTGTTCGCTCCCGAATCTACAATCCAATCGGGGAGAGTGTCAGCAACTAATGCATATGAACAAACATAGAGAGAGCTTAATATAGAGCATACCATCTTTGGCTCAGTGCAATCACGAGCAAAGTGGCCTTTAGCTCCATAGTTGTAGCACTTAATCTTTGTCACATCTCTCTTGCCCCCTCGACGTCTCTCTTAGGTTTGGCCACAGTTTTTCCTTTATATCCCTAAGCACTCCTGTGACGTGCCTTTCCCTTCTTTTTGTTCCTGGGCCTCGAAGACTCACCAGTAACCATATAGCCGAAGGGAAGGAAGTCTCAATACGCTCAGCCTCTAGCTCAAGGTGACGAGCATTATCCTCAAAAGTCTTGATGTGCTCACTATGAGTCATCAAGAGCTTCATCTGACTCCACTGAAGGTCAGGCAATGAACAAATCGCTGCTAGGACCTGTTGCTCATCAGTAAGATCAACTCCAGCAGCCTTCATATCCCTAATCATGTTTCCCATCACACGAAGGTGGGTCGACATGGAATGATCGGGATCCTTGACATACTGTATGAATCTAAGGTTCAAGGCACGTAGCCTTGTGGCCGAAGTTTGACCAAACCTGATCTTGAGCTGGTTCCACATATCCTGAGCAGTCTGGCAATGCTCAAAGTTGCCAATAAGATCATTGTGCATGCTGCTCAACATGGTAAAGCGTGCACAACGATCTTTCTTGACCCAATTGTCATAGGCTTCTCGATCAAGGCGATGTTGCTAAGTAGTGCCAGGGGCTGGTGGTGTCATACTAGTTGTCAGGGTCTCCAAGACTTCTAATTCATTCAGCAGGTATTGGATTTTTCTATGCCACATTTCATAGTTTTGTCCATCTAGCTTCTCACCTTTGTTGAGATCAGCTATCACAGATTTGGAGGCCATCACTGCATTTAGTCAAGCAAGGTATGGACATTAGGCACATATCAGTGTATACTGATATCTAGAAAAATAATCAGATTACAAATATTCCTTCTTATAAATGAGATCGAAAATTTTGCTAAGCTAATAATCATCACTCATTTAATAAGATGGAACACAGAATCTGATAATTTTTCATAGAACATATCTATATTGTCCATAAAACCAATGTAGGAACAAATCCGCAACGCAAACATATGCTACAACAAGCATATTTTTCATGTCAACTAAAGACATAATTTATAAATAATATATTATTTATGCACTAAGTCATAAATAAACATGCTCGCAGAAAATACATAGCATTTGACATAAATCCTCTCATGCACTAAGCATAAATAATTATGTCAACATAAATAACATGCAGAATTATGCATAAATCATATTTGTACACTAAGCATAAATAATTATGCATCTAAAAAAAATCAGAAAAATCAAATATAATGGCAATAAAAATATTCATGCACAGAGCATAAACCACCATGCCACACAAGAAAATTTTTAATAAATTTTCTAAGATATTCTATGAATTTTTATGATATTTCTACAAAAAAATTTTTGATTTTTTTTGATTTTCTGCGATTTATTACTTAGCTGCCACGTTTTCGCTACATAGCTGCCAAGTAACAGGCACGTGGCCAGCACTGAGCGCCACGTGGTAGACCTTTCAAATGCTGAACGACAGCAACAGCACCTCCCTTTTCCCTTTGATTTATTTGTTTTTTATTATTGGTTGTTGGTTGGGTAATGAAATTACCCCTGGATTTCCAACTATTTATAGATGGTGCAATCAACTCAAAAAACAGGGAAGCCATTCAATGGATTCAAAATAAAACGCCATCAAATCGTGCTGCAGCCAACTCTGCCGCGGCCCACTTGGTGGCGGTCAGAGCAGTCAGATCATCCCCAGCCCTCCAACAGCCAGGGAAGATGCTGAATGACACAGCGACTCAAAAGACCGACCCGGGATGGAATCCGGTAGCGGACAATGCGTCAGGCCCACAGCCGAGGACAGAAAGCTATCCGGGAAAGAAGTGGGAAGGATCGCAAACAGCCGGAGAAGAACATCCCAGCCACCTCCTTGCCTCTCCGTGCTTTCCGAGGTCCGCTGCTGCACCCATGGCCGCAGCGGAACCTCCCCTATTTTTTTTTAAACTGCAGCAACACCCAAGGCCAATTCCTCAACAACCTCTCTCCTTGCCGGTGATAACCGACGAGGATCTGATACCAATTGAAGAAACCGAATATAAAGTACATACCGATAATGATGGACATACCTCAATATCGGTAGCAGCGGAAGCAGGATCGTCGATCGTCGGGGGCTACCAGAGTCCCCTGTATGTCCACGCCCCTAAGCCGCAGCACCAGTGAGGGAGAGGAAGAAGAGCCTTTCGTGACCTTCGGACGCATCTCTCACTCAGAAGACCTCCTAACGAAGACACCTTTTATCTTCTTTTTAAAGAAGGCTATCGCCAGCGGATAAGCCAAAGGGATTACCTACGAAGCGTCCCTTAGAATCTAAAGAGTCGTAGAGTCTCTAGGGACTCTTGGGATATCGTGTGGATGAATTAATGGCACCCAGGCCAACACTTTGAAGCCTGAGGTTTGATGCTATGGAAAATAACAGAATCCATGGTGTTAACCTCTAAGTTTGTATTGCCATGCATAAAAGTGACTAAAGAAAACGGCACAATTTCGTTGGAAGCATCTGGTTAATTTATTTTATGTGCTCCTAATACGTATGTCCAACAAAACAAAGCTGTCTACCGTTTAATTAGTAGAAGAGTTGAGTGTCGATCACTGAATTTGGTCTCGTCTTTCAGTTATTGGTATATGGGCTGTAAATTTAATCCTTCTGGAACTATGGCAACCTAGTCAGTCTTATGTCATCGATTTTACTAAGTCGTTGCCAAACTACACTCCTTCCCACCTGATAGAAACCTATTTCCAGTTCCTGCTTCAATGAAATTAGTGGACTTTATCATATCGCCTGAACTTTTGTGATTCAATGATACATCTTTGACATCTGCACCTATGAATTACTTCTTGAATTTGGATTGAATCCCATTTTAGCGTGAGAACTCATCATGAAAGCAAATTGGGTATTCAGTCCGTTCCAATGGCTGCTGAACAGAAGAAATCACCATAGCTAGGAAACGAGTCAAACACAAATTTTTCTTTATTGATTAATAGTACTTATTTTCTCTTTTAATTTGTGTGTTACCTAAAGGTTTTATTTTGAAACAACAGTCTCTGATCGCGCTTTTTTTGGACTGAACGAAGAATTATTGCACTCATTGTTGTCTTGGAGTTGCCTCAGGTGCTTGGTTGTTTTAATAGCTTGGGAACACAATTTCTGATACCTAACAATCATATTTCTGGAGTTAAACCTTTCATACAGATATAAATCAAGGAAAAAAAAAAAACCTGTATTCTTGGAATTTATAAAGCTAGTGGGAGAACTCTGGTATTTATTCTGTACAATTTCTGATACCTAACAATCATATCTCTGGAGTTAAACCTTTCATACAGATATAAATCAAGGGAAAACAAAACCTTTATTCTTGGAATTTATAAAGCTAGTGGGAGAGCTCTGATATTTATTCTGTCCGTGTACAATGACTATGAGTCCATGATGAGTATGAGGAGTATACACGAAGATCATGGTGACAAATCTTTGGTGCGGGCGGCTGAAGAATCAAAGGCAGTAACAATAATAAAAATTATAAAACTAAAAGTTGCAATGGACCAGCAATCAGGGCTGAGGGTTTATATCATCAAATTTGCTTCATTACAATGGAAGAAAATCGGTAGATAGAAGATAAGTGCCCCGCGGAGCATGATGCATTCATTATATTGCGATCTAATATAGGAAAGAACTGTTCATTAGTTGTCTGGCATAAAGAAATATATAACAATAACAACAACATGAACGAGATCATCTTCTAAGACTGTTATATTGGTTACTCCACAAGATATTAGAAATTATTCATTTAACTATCTCAATTATTCTACGACTTAAATTGATCTGGGACCTGAATCTCTTTTCCATTTGTAACAGAATATTCTTTATTATTATTATTATTATTTCCTTTAAATTGATGGAAATCAGAAACATCTCAAACCATCGATCAGTTCTTTCGAAGAAAACGCAATTTGATCTTCGAACCATGGATTAAATCCTTCAATAAAATACACGGTTAAATAGCGACCTACTCTTACTCTATAGTAAAATAAGAAGAGGGGAACACCCCATTCGTTTCATGCATGGAAGTAACCCCAAAAGAATCACCGCGAGAGCGTTGAGAAGAAAGACAGAGACGGAACTGAGCTCTTTTTTCACCACATCAGCTGCTGCTTTGATCGGTGAAGATACCGTAGACATCGCTGGAGATGGCAACGGTGCTGGAGGAAACCGCCAATAGTATCATGAACCATGCCACAACCTTGTCCCTTCTTTTCATGACTCCATAAACATCCCTGTCAACATTTGCAAGTATTCATATAATAAAATAATTCAGGATAATGAATGTAATATTATGATACCTTTTTCCTTGACAAAAATATTTTAACAACATTATACTTATTTCAAAAACTTTCCAAATCATTGCATACAATATATAAAACTTGTTCCATTAATAATTCTTTCATCTAATTTATACGATTGTTGAGATAAGTGCACCATAAAATTAGAAAGGATAAATAAAAAATGAATAGAACAGATAAGTTGTAGAAGTTGCATAAATTAAAGATAAAAATCACACGCACAATGAATGTTTAAGGAGGTTTTAATAAAAAGAGATTTTTATTTGTATTAAAGATGGCAAGAAAAGAAAGGGGATGATTAAGCTCACATGATTGGAGATTGTAAGAAGATGTAGCAAGAAATTTTGGGGAAAAAAATCAAGAATTATGTTAAAAAACTGATCTCAGATGGCTCCAAAAAAAAAAAAAAAAAAGATAATCGTTCATCCACTATTTTATATATCAATGTTGAAAATATATGCTCATTAAAATATATAGCAAATTAATGTCTGGTCTTCAAGTGAATTGAAATTTAATGTTTAAACCCTTTTGATTAGTCACTTACATTGATCATTTTCTTTTCATTGCATAACTATGTGCACATAATAAAACAAGAACTATGTGCAGTAAGTAATAACATACTGCAATGAGAAATTCACTGGGATTCTATGGAAAAAAACTGTGTATGTATTCATAGGCACTTGTCTCATTGCAAAGAGTGAGAACTAAAAATTAAAAAAAAAAAAAAAATTAGTATAATGGACCGGATGTCATATGGCTGATCAGTAGAGACTAAACAATAATAAAGTTGAGTAACTGAAGGGCTGGATACCAATTCGCCATTATGGTGTTATTTAAACAGTTGATTGTACCTTAGTGCGACAGCCGCAGGGAAGACGAAGCCAATGGCCACTGCTGCCGTGGCGCCTGTGAACTGAAACGCAACCCAGATGTTGGGCACAAAGTTAGCCCCGGCGAACGCCGATCCCACCAGCCCCACAGTGATGGCAGCAAACCTCCGCCCATCGTGAGCGAGGGGGATGGCCAGTGGGAAGAGGAGACCATCAAGGTTGAGGCGAAGGGAGTAGAAGATGAGAGGGAACACCAGCATCAGGTGCAACACATAGCTCACCCGCACTACGTCATTGAGAAGGGAGCCATAGATGGGGAAGCCCAGGTCTGTATCAAAGTTGGCCAGCACGTCGTCCATTGTTTGTTCCCCGAACAACAGGAATCCAAACAGACTTGTCATCACGTACACAGTCGAGCACAGATACATTGAGCTCCGAACTATGGACTTCATCTGGCTTGCGTCCTTGAGCTCGTTCTCAATTGGGTGCACTGCGGTAGCACAGAATTATCAGCAAGGCATGATTACTTTATGGAACACTGAGAAACGTTAAGAATCAACTTGAGAGACAATGTATCCATATAACTGCAAAAATTTGACGAGAGGTAATTAACCACTGTGAATGCTGTGAAATTTGTTCATAAGATCCAGTCCCTCAACCCAAATGATGGGAGCAACCTCTCCTGAATCATATGTTTCAGTGATCGGGACCTGAACCCCCCCTTCCTTCAAGAAGTACCGGCTTCATGAGGAGCAAAAAGGATCCTACAAGAGGGTCTCCGAAAAAGAAACGAAGTATAGGCCATGAAGGCCCGCAATAAATCAAAAGGACTAAAAAGCAAGAAGAGCAATAAGAAAGAACCTGAAAGCTCACAGAACATTTGCTTGCCAAAATTTAAAAATCACCAGGCTATGCAGCAAAACAAATAGAAGACAAAGTGGAAAAAACTACAGATCCTGAGGCTGGATAAGAGGAATTGGATCCTCCACCTGTTCAGAACCTTACCGAGTTAACCAATATTGGTGATATGATGATTAACTCCTAAAATTTCATTTTTCCCTCTACAGACATTTAACTCAGAAAAATTTGACTTCAATTTATTAGCTTGAGCAACTAGTTACGACAAACAGCAAACTATTTATGTGTCAGATAACCTGCCTAGTTTTGATAATTGAATTGATATCAATTGTCTTAAAGTGCTGATGCTACTGTAGTATCATCAAACAGAGCACGCTTTTTAGCAATGCCTACTTACTCTTTCAGCCAACAAGTTACTGGATACCATATAAGTGCTTTCATATATACAATACCATGCACACTAAGTAGTTTTGGTTTGGAAGCATTTATATTCTTATCTTGCTGCACAGAGATAGCAATCTTCACAATAGATCGATTTTTTGCAAATTATTTGCGGTTCACCTTTTTATTTTTCCAGTGGACTAAACTTCAATGCTTGGCCCCTGGGGCTCAAGCTCAAGCACGTAGCATTTGATCCAGCATAACAATTTTCTTTAAGTTTTAGTCCTCCTAACATTATATAAATAACTATATGCATATATACAATTATTTTGTCATTGCATACGGTTATCTTTTCATGATATACAATTATTCTTTATAGAATATAATTATTTTACACTGCACATAATTATTTTCTTATATACAATAAATATAAATGTACTCACAATTATTATAAAAAGAGTGTTTGAAAATTTAAAAAAAAATTAATATTAAGTCTGGGCCACCAAGGGTTGCTGTTCCTCACTTACCACTGTAGTGGCAGATGTAAGCTGTGACAAGAACCGGCACGGTCGTGAAGAGCTTCCAGAAAGAGGCCTGGTTCACAATTTCCGGCAGCAGTCTCGGCATGCCGATGCTGCCGTCGATCAACTTGACGACGGCCATTCCGGCGGCGACCACCACGAAGACCAGTGCCAGTGCCACCGACAGCGCCGACGTGTACCGCAGCGAATCTACACCAGCCCAAGGGTCAGGCGACAACCTAACGGCACGGCACCGTGCACGGCTCTCAAAGCATGCAAGCGAATTTCAAAGCACTCACCGACGCGCCTCAACGAGACCAGTGGGACGAAGACGAAAAGGTGGTGACGAGCAGCACGAAGGAGCGAGCGGTCCACCACCGCCGGCCGAACCACCCTTCGAGTACGCCCGTGTGATGATCTCCGCTGTCCGATGGCGACGTGCCCGATAGAACGTCTCCTGCACCATACAATCCCCGCCGTTAAAAAATGGGAAAAAAAAAAAAAAAGATAAGATCGGCGATTTTAAAATCAGTTTTTTATTGAAGCAAGGGAATAGAATAAAAAATAATTGGAAAAAACGAATAGTGATGGATGGAATACCGATGATGATCATATAGACGACGAGCATGCCAATGTTGTTGACGACGACGCAGGTCTGGAGGAGAGTCCGTCCAACGCCGCCGAAGGCGTCGCCGACGACGGCGGCATAGGAGGTGGCCCGGGGGCCCGAAGGCGGGCGGCCAGCGCGGAGGATCATCTTAATCGACGCCTCGGTGAGGAACGCGCCGAGGACGATCATGGCGAGGCCCGGAATAAGGCCGAGCACCTTGACGGCGGCCGGGAGGGCCATGATTCCCGCGCCCACGACGGTGGTGGAGAGGTTGAACACTGCGCCGGAGAAGGAGGCGCCGTCGAACCCGCCCTCGTCGGCCGCGGCTTCGGCGCATCCGCCGTGTTTGGGGAGGAGCGGGGCGCGGCTTGGCCGGCGGGGCTTCCTGCCGTCGCGGGCGTGGGGCAGGACCGTCATTTTCTCGGACCTTTATTCTACTTCGTCCCTTTAATACTTTCGGGACCCCCTTGGTTCTCGCCTAAACGGAGGGGAGGGGGGGGGGTATATGAGGCTGAGCTCCGCGCCCTCCGACCACGGCGATGTTTCAGGAGTGCGGAGGATGAAGGCGTGGGCGCCTCGAATTTCTGAGCCTCAATTAGCTTCCATAGCCGTCCACCCGGATGCCTCTCTCTCTCTCTATATATATATATTATAATAAGGAATTTATTTGAAACAGGATTATTGGCGTGATGGCAGACCTAAAATTGAAATTAGAAATATCGCAAAGCTTGTTTAGATAAGGAAAAAAGAAAGAAAGAAATTCAAGTCTACAGCTGGGCTTAGGATTGACCCGTTCAGATACCGTATCTTTCAAGGCAAAAACAGATAGATACGAATGACCATGATTTCGTGCTTCTGGCGACCGAGCGCTCAGTTTCTGGTTATGCGTTAAGATTCGTACTTTTGGTTTCTTGATGGCTGATCTTCAGTGATCATCGGTGCCGGACTACTGAGCTTCTAGTGAACGATGTTTTCTATCTCGAATGTCAACCGGCCTCGGATGGAAGTAGGACTGCAGCAAGGGCATGGAATCGTGGGGTAATAGTCGGTTTGAATGGGTGGCTTCTTCACCTTCTCCGACTTGCGGCTTTGGAACGGCGGTTTTTCGAAGGTAATCCAGATTTCGGCCCAGTCTCTGGAGGATGAAATGTCTGATTGGAGGATGAAAGGGGTGATTGCGCGGAGTTGTCGCGCTGGGTTCCGACTGAGGCAATTATGCGGGAGTTCCATCGAGCGGGGATCTCCCGTGAAGTGGAGTCCGTCAGCTTGGCCCACTGCCACTATCTCTTTCTTATCTTCAGCAAAGGAGCTTGCTCTTGCTAGGCCTTGGATGGCTAACGGGCAGCTGATAGCATTGGAGGACTGGCGCCCTCAATTCGTGCCTGCGGAAGGGTCCCTGTCTACTGCTCTGTTATGGATTCGGTTGCCTACTCTTCCGATAGAATACTGGTCAGAGGAGATTGTCAGTTCCATTCTCTCCGTTGCGGGTGTCTTCCAGTTCATTGATGCCGCGACAAGGGAGAGGAAGAGGGGGGTTTGCTCGCGCCTGTGTCCGGGTTGATCTGAGCAAACCCCTGCGGCCGGGTGCTAGGGTGCGTGGCTCCGCTCTTCCCTTCTGGCAGCAGTTCGTCTACGAATATTTGGAGGGTATTTGTATTGCCTGTTGTTCGATGCATCCTGTTGGCAGCTGCCCTCCTTCCCCGTCTGTTGTTCCCTCCTCTGATAATCTGGCGTTTGGGCCTTGGATGGCTGCCCTCCGCCGCGGCGTTCTCCTCTGTCTCTGGATGCGTCTCCTTCTTCGAAGGTCCAGTAACCTGCGGCCGCGTCTGATGGCTGGCAATCTCCAAAGAAGTTTGCTCGTCAGCAGCCTGGGCGGAGGATTGCTATGGCTGGTTCTACTGGTGAAGGTAGTGGGGGGCTGAAGTCGGGGATGATGCAGGGGTCTGGTAGTACTAGGTGTGGTGGCTCAAAGGGGGGGTCTTTTGCTGTGTCGGTGTCCCAGTTGGCTGAATTGGCTATGAAGGGGGGTCTGTGTGACGTGCCGGTTTCTTCTGAGGCATTATCAAAGTTTGAAGTCAATCTGAAGCAACCCTCTGTGATCTCTGTGGCTAACCCTTTTGCTCCACTGGGGTCCCACATTTCGGTTGGTAGGCCATGGGGCAGTAAAGAAGCTAATCCGGGCCCACTCAAGCGGCCCATCCAGTCGAACCTCAGGCCCCAAGGGCAGTATCCAAAACTTTGAAAGGGAAAGGAAAAATCCCTTGGAAAAGTGCAGTGCATTCCTCCTTCACCTTCTCAGCGCCCATGGTAGGGCTAAATGGGCCTATGACCTTCCTCGGTAATGGGTCTAAGGTTACTCGGGCTACGGAGGTGCATGCCATTGATGGTCCCTCTGAGGCCTCCCAGCTGATGCAGATTGAGAGTTGGTCCCACAACTTCGTTGTTTCTCTACTTAAGAAGGCCATTCAGTTAAGGCCTCAGTAGAGGTTATGGATAGTCTGGATTAGCGTCCATTAGAGGGAGTGACTCCTGTTAGTTGTTCACATGTGGTTAAGATGTCAGGGGATGTGGAGGACCCCCCTCCTTCTAAATGAAGATCTTATATGGAATGTTAGAGGAGCCCTGAAACCTTTGTTTTGCTCCTTTTTTGGGAGGCTGATGCAGCTTCATCAGTGTGATATTTGTGTCTTGCTGGAAACTCGCTTGTCTGACAATAGTCTGGCTTCTGTTAGAAGATAGATATCTAGATCCTGGTCTTCTTATGCAATAGAGTCTGAGGGCTTATCCGGTGGCATCATGGTGTTGTGGAAGTCTGCTGATATTAGAGTTGATGCTTTTCATTTCTGTGGCCAGCAGGTTGCCCTTGTTATCTCTGAAGGTTCATCGGCCCTGTGGCTCCTTTCGGGTGTTTATGCTAGTACTAATTTCAGATTCGCCGGATTCTTTGGAATGAGATCCTGACTTTTCTTTCTCAGGTATTCCTGCCCTGTGTGCTGAGATTTTAATTGTATTGTGGCGGCTAATGAGAAGAGAGGGGGCAGGCAGTTTGTGGAGACTGCTACTATTTTGAGTTTCGGACTTTCATAGCCTCTGCTAATCTTCTGGATTTGGGGTTCCAGGGTGCCCAATTCACCTGGTGCAATAATCGTCGTAGCCCTGCCAGAGTGTCGGAGCGTTGGACAGGGTCTTGGCCACGGCCAATTGGATTCAATTCTTTCCTTCTACCACTGTCACACATCTTTCTAGGATTGCCTCTGATCACTACCCTATCCTTATAACCACTGATACTGCTGTTCAGAGGAAGGGTTAGTTTAAATTTGAGAAGTTTTGGACTTCTTATTCTACAGCCCGCTCTTAATTTCTCAGGTCTGGCGTATTCCAGTTAGAGGGAGTGCTACTTACATATTATCTCGGCGTCTTGAGTTGGCAAGGCGCCGACTATCCAGATGGAATAGAGAAGAGTAGGTGACATTGTTACGCAAATTGAGCAGATTGAGAATACTATTGCTTCACTCCAAGACAAGGAAGATCGGTTTGGCGGTCTTCATGACTCTGACCTTATTTCACTTCGATCCAGCCTTGCTCTCCACCACTCCCTCCTCCGGCAGCAGGAGACCTATTGGAGGCAGAGGTCCCGTGTTCAGTGGATCAAGGAGGGCATTAGAACACTAGATTTTTCATCATGCTACCTTAAAGCGTCGAGCGGCGAATCGGATTCGGTGGCTTGTTGATGATGAGGGCAATGTCCAGGAAAACATTGAGGCTATTGAGGACCAGCTTATTCAGTTCTTTCGCTCTCGGTGGACAAAGATCTCGGGGGTCGGGCTCCCTATGTGTTCTGTACCTTCCCCCTTTATGATACTGAGGCGGAGAACGACCGTCTCACTAGGAATGTTTCCTCTGAGGAGATTTGGGAAGCTTTATGGAACCTTGGTCCTGATAAAGCCCCGGGACCTGATGGGTTTCCCCCCTTCTTCTTTCGTCACTATTGGGCTATTGTGAGACAGAATGTTTTGCAGGCCATCCAGCTTATTTTTCGGGCCAACTCCCTTCCCCTGACTGGAATTGGACTCTTATAGCCCTGGTTTCGAAACGGCTGGATGCTTCCAAGCCTCAGTATTTCCGTCCTATCAGTCTCTGTACCATCCTATATAAGATTTGCGCTCGCCTCCTGGTTTCTCAGCTGAGAGTGGTTATTCCTCGTATTATTTCTCCTGAGCAGTGGGCTTTTCTCAGGGGTCGGTGCATTTTGATAATGTCCTCTTAGCCCAAGAGGTGATGCATGACCTCACAGAGCGCCTTCTTGTCACTGCTTGATGGCTATAAAGATGGACATGGAAAGAGCTTATGATAGAGTGAGCTGGGAGTTCCTTTACAGAGCTCTTCAGGAGTTTGGGTTTGCTGAGTCTTTTATTGCCTGGATTAGGGCCTGTATTCAGCGGCCGTCTTTTCTATCATTATTAATGGCATCCAGACGGACTACTTCCATTCTGTTGTAGGTCTCAGGCAGGGCTGCCCCCTCTCACCTTTCTATTCATTCTTTCAGCTGATGCTCTTTCTAGGGCTCTACATCAGGCTCACTAGGCCTCTGCTATTGTTCCCTATAGTGTGGGTCCCCAAGGGCCCTCGCTATCTCACCTGGTATTTGCTAATGATTGTATTCTATTGGGGAGGGCCACTATCAGCAATGCTACAGCTTTTGCTTCAGTGATTCAGTCTTACTGCAGAGCTTCTGGACAGAAAGTTAATCTAGATAAATCCATAATTTGCTTCAGTCCGAAGACCAACCCTTCTTTGAGGTAGACCATTAAGCAAATATTGGGGATCTCTGCTCAGGCTGATCGGCTATCTTATCTGGGTATTCCTATCACGGGGAGATGGCCGCGGTGTTCTGATTTCCTTGATCTCAAGCGCCGAGTCCATGCTCGTTTGGATGGATGGCAGGTCACTGGGTTATCTATGATGGCCAGGCTCACCCTTATTCACTATGTGCTCACCTCTCTTCCTATCTACATTCTACCTAATGCAGCCATTCCGGTGACTTCTTGAGATGGATGGAGAGATGGTTCAGAGACTTCCATTGGGGCTCTATGCAGGATGGTCATGGTATTCACTTGATGGCTTGGGATATTGTTTGTATGCCGATTTGGAGGGAGGTCTTGGGATCCAGTCCCTCACTGTGAGAGGGAGGCATTGACTGCCAGGCACGCAACGAGATTCCTGCTTGATCCAAACTGTTTATGGAGCTCGTTTATGCATGCAAAGTATGGTGATTGGACCTCTTATACGCCTTTCCAGCCTACTCGTGCCTACTCTTTTTTCTAGAAAGAGGTGTGTCATCATGCTCCGACTATGCTATCTCGTGTCTCGTGGATGATTGAAGATGGAGCTTCTGTTGATGTGCTTAGGGATACGTGGTTGGCTGATCTTTTATTGTCCCGTTGGCCTACCATTGTGAGCACTGACATTACTAGTGGCATGAGAGTTACTGACTTAATCGCTTAGGATCGCACTGTCTGGCATATCTCCCGTGTTGCTGCTCTCTTCGGGTGGAGCTAGCCCGGCATATTCTTTCCATCCCTCTTATTGGACTGTGCATCGGACATCAGACTATGGAAGAGATCCTCCATGTCTCGTGCTCCGATTAGGGATCTTATACAGAGTACAGGCCACAGTCTAGACAAATGTTGCATCTCTCTTGGATCTGGAAGCTTCCCATTCACCATAGAGTGCGGTTGTTCATTTGGAAGCTGGCTTGGGACTACCTTCCCACTTGCTCTCTACTCTCGGGTAGGGATATGTTGATCCAGCCTACGTGCCCTTTATGCGGGCTGGAGGAGGAGACTATGGATCACGCTATTTTTACTTGTGGCAGAGTCAGAAGGGTCTGGCAGATAGCTGGTTATCAGTCCTGGGGTGATAGCAACGGCCCTTGTCGTACTTCTTTTATAAGCGTGATTCGGCAGGACGAGCGGGGGGGCACCCGTCGGCTGTGCTCTATGGCTGCTTATATTGCTCATGAGGTTTAGGTCTGGAATAGGCATATTTTTTCGGATGTGAGGGACCCTCCCATAAGATTCTTAGGACAGCTCTGTCCCTATCTGCTGAGTACATGCTCCACCAGTCAGGCATTGATGATGATAGACCTAGCATATGGGATTCCCCTGCTGCCTTGGCAGCGCACTGGCGTACGGTCTTTATCTCCTGGGAACTCCCCCCACTAGGGTCTATCAAAATCAACTTTGATGGTAGTGTTCAAAGCCGTCTGGCTGTTCGGCCTTTGTGATTTGTGGATCGGATGGGGCGATGCTTGCGGCTGGTAGTTTTGGTTCTCTTGACCTGTCAGTGCTGCTAGCTGAGCTATATGCGGCGTGGGCTGGCATATCTTATGCTATATACACTCTGGGCATTCGCCATCTTATTATCGAGGGGGACTCTATTATTGTGGTGCGCTGGCTCCGGCAGGACTTTGGCGACCCTTTTCCTACTAACCCTTTGTTATGTGACATCAGGAATATGCTCCAGCAAGCCTATAGTGTCCAGGTTCAGCATATTTACCGCGAAGCCAATTCAGCGGCTGATTGGGTTGCTTCTCGGGTTGCCCATCATTTTGGTTCGTGGCTCTAGAGGCCGTGTGTTTTATGTCCTATGGTTTTATCTTAGATTTTGTACTTTGATATGTCGGGCTTGACTCACGCTAGACTGGTGTGATCGCCTGTTTGTAACAAAAAAAAAAGATTAGCAGCTGAGATCGTCCACGGATGTTGCGAAGATAATTATCATTCAATTGTCAGGTAATCCTAAATGATAATATAAATTATTTATTAAATAGATTATTAATAATATTAATTATTATTTAATATCTAATGGGGCTAGTTAACTCCATGGGCAATGATTATAGCATGTTCTAGTCGGCTCAGTCCAAGACGACCTCTCATCTCGGCCTCTCAAGTTGGCCCAGTCTAAGGCGGCCTCTCATCTCGGCCTTCCAAGTCGGTCCAGTTCAAGGCGGCCTCCCATCTCGGCCTCCTAAGTCGGCCCAATCCAAGGCGGCCTCCCATCTCGGCCTCTCAAGTCAGCTCAGTTCCCCGGATCCCCGGATCCGTCCCTGACTCCAACAGTCGGGCCCCAACTTCTTCCTAGCCTTCTTTGGACCCAGACGGCTCCTTCCTGTCTTCGTTCCACTCCGGACTCCAGCTCTAAACTCTATAGCTTCTCTGGAACCACCTCATCCCATGGGAGAGGATCTCGACCTGCTCCTGGGCTTCATCCGTGGCTCTGCTCCATCTCCTTCGTGGCCACAGACGACTTCGTCCCAGCACCGACTTCGTCCTAGGTCAGCCCCGAGCTCCCCCGATGGTTCTTGAGCTCCCACGACCGTCTCCCGGCTCTTTCCTTTCTCCTGACTCCAGTTGATAGCAATGTGCCGTCCTTGTACCACACGTTCGTAAGACAATGGGCGTCATGGTGGGACAACAGAAGACATGCACGTAGCCATAAGACATGCACGGGTCTTCCGTTTGGCAAGGTCAAGGCTAAACATCTCAGAAGGTTCCAGACCAACATGGAAGCTAGATGCCATCACTTGGACCACCCCCGCTTCTTATGTCTCCTCACCAGGGTAGGATGGCTCAATCCTGGCCATTGTCAACTTCCATTGTTGTCCCGGCTTTCCATTCCGGCACCCTGAGACCATCCGGACTCCACATCTCCAGGCCATGGACGGTCCTAGTCCTCTTCGATCTCCCTAGGCATCGTCCCGACGGCTTTGTCTAGGCCGGCCCCATCCGTGCGAGAGAGCGAGGCGGTGTTGGTCGCTGGGGCTCCACCGTAGGTTCCTCCACACTCTCCAGCAAATTCTGGAGATGATGGACGGTCTCCTCCGATCTTCCCCGATAGCTACTCCAGTCTCCACGAACCGAGCTTAGGAGCATCCCGAGTCAACACTCCGGCCCTGACTCCGTCCTCCATGCCGGCCTGCATCCTCACTTCCAGCCGCTCGGCTCCCGTCCGTGACCCGGCATTTGTGTCGTTTGCTCCCGGCTCTGTTCCGGTGGCAACCAGTTCCTGGTCTCGAACACGATGGCCCCAGCTCCCTCTCAGCTGCCTCCGGACGACTTCATCCCAGCCGTCCCAATTCTTTACGACCGTCTCCCCGCTCCTGCCTTTCTCCCAGCACTGGCTTCGTGCTCCCGAGATTGATGGCCCCAACTCAATGGCCTCGGCTTCATCATCCAAGCGTCTCCGGCCTTCCGTGGCATCAGTCCCAACTCCAGTCACGACCCGCATCCTGGTTCTCCTCCGCTCCCGAACAGCCTTCTCCGAGCACCCCGATCCAGCATCAGAGGAGGATGGAGAAGGCTCTCTGTTTCGGCTCCATCGCCCCTGTCTCTCCGCTTTGCCCCGACTTCTACTACAAGAAAAATAATTTTAGCATGCCAAAATGCGTTGCTAATGCCATTTAGCGACATATTAGCGATGCATTTTGGTCATCGCTGTGAACTTCATCGCAAATAGCAATCTATCGCAATTGCGTCGCTAAATAGCGATGCCTAATGACGCAAAAAAATACGTCACTATTTTGTGACTAAACTGAAGTCGTCGCAATTTAGCGACGCAGTAGCGACTTCAGATTGCATCTCAATATTGCGACTAATTGTGTCGCAATGTTGCGACGCAATTTGAGTCACAATATTGCGACGCAATTGCAACGAAATAATTGCATTGCAAAATTAATAATTTTAATTTTTTAAAAATATTTATGATAAAAAATTTTCATTGCAATAGCGTCGCTAAGTAATTTTTTTTAATAAATTTAAAATGTTATAAATTAAAACTCTTAATACAATTTCATTGCATTGAAATATTGATTGAAACATTATCACTAAATATCTAAAATATTAATCGAAACATTTATCAAAAATTTTTCAATAATATATAAAAATTTAATATATTAATAATTTAAAATTTTGATATACAAAATATAAGTAGTAAAGAAAAAATACATCAAGAATCCGCACTATCACTACGATCATGGAAAGGCTGCGGAGACTGGAATGAACCCTGCGACATGAGATGAATCAAATCCTGCATCTGACGCATATACTCTCTCATGTCTGCAAGCTCCTGCTGAAGGCCTCCCGTGCGCTGGTCGAACTCCTGCCGAACCTCATGTCGAACCTCCTCCGTAATAGATTTTCGAATGTCATCTAAATGCTCGATAGGAATATCGCCAGAATAGTGTGAACTGGAGCCCTGATGGAAAAATATCTAAAAGCTTTAGTGCCTAGACCATAGACCCTACAGTCTCATGGCTAGGCAGCAACAGCTTCCAAAAACATACGTCGACTCTCCTGTGGTGAGAGTTCGACAGGTGGCCCTCCATCAGTGGAGTCGACCTGCGATGGGACTGAAGCTCCTCGACTCGTGCCTTTGAATTATAGAATAAACGATAAATGAATCATTATATGGACCTGAATAAAATTTTAAAAATTAAACAGATACAATATAAGGCTAATTTCTTACTGCAACCTTCTGTGATCGTGCATCGACCCAAGAACCGTCCTTCCTGGTGTGTTGCCCTGAATAAGCGAAACTCACCAAGATCTCTGCCCTCCTGCTCAGACTACAAAAGCAGAATAAATGATATAAATGTAAATATTTACAAATGACTAAATTATTAATTAAATTATTTATGTTTTCTTACCATACGACGTCTGTGCTTCTAAATCAAAATGGACCCCATGGTGTGGCAGGAGAGACCCATGCCACAACCGCCCTTCTTGGATCGACGGTTCATGGTGGCTGATGCGGACCTCCTTTGCTAGGCCTCAGACTATCACACCTACTACCAGTTGTGCCAAATACCCTCCGGCACATGCACAGGACGCTCACCCGATCTCCTCCAACGATGAAGCATGTCGGAGTATCGGCGTGCCGCAAGAGCATTCCATGCTGCCCTAACGTCATCATGGATGGCTGGATCCCACATAAACTTTTTCTGCATTGAAATAATAGTTAGTTTAAGAATATATTAAGATTAAAAAATTTTAGCTCAGTGATAAATTATATTTAATAAGTTTATCTGAAACTCTAAAAAATAAAACTCCCTCATGGCCGCAGATACATGGTGGCGGTGCCAATCGTAGCCAGTGGGATCAGCACACCTCTAGAATATGAAGCTGATCCGGCTCGATACAGAATGCTGCTCAATAAAGCTGTTAAAAAAATGCATGTTTATAAGTAATTGACTTTAAAACATAAAATATATTTACAATTAGTATATACTTACCGCCCATCAGCATCCAGTCAAAGTATGGTGCGATCGACGTAGTGCGATCGACGTAGGAAGAACTCTCAAAGCTTTATGGCCGGCGACAGGGGGAGGGGAGGCTGGGGGCGGGGGGTTTAAACCTTTTTTTTTGGCCTGGCAACGGCCGTGGCCGGTGACAGGGGAGGTGGTGGGGGGTTTTAAAACCTTTTTTTTTGGGCCTGGCTATGGCCGGCGACAGGGGGAGGGGGGGCTGGGGGTTTAAAACTTTTCTTTTGGCCTGGCCATGGACTGTGGCCAGGCCACGGCCGGCAGTGGCTGGCAAGGAAGGCCACGACCACGGTCGTCGCCGGCGACAGGTGGAGGGGGGAAGGGGGCTGGGGGGTGATTTTAATTTTTTTTTTTGGCCTGGACATGCTAGCTGACAGGTGGAGGGGGAGAGGGGGTTGGGGGGGTGATTTTAAATTTTTTTTTAGCCAGGCCATGGCTTGGCCACGGACCGTGGCCAGGCCACGGCTGGCTCCGGCCATGGCCGGCGAGGACGGACACGGCCCCAGCCATGGCCGGAGAGAGGGGGGGGGGGGGGGGAAGGGGGGTTTACCCGAAAATCGGAGTCACCGGCAAGGAGGTTGGGTGCCGTAGGGCCGCCGGAGTGTCGTCGAAGGTGGGGAAGAGGGAGGAGGAGAAAGAGGGAGGGAGAGGTGCCGCCGGGTGGGGGAGGAAGTAGGAAGGAAGGGGGGAGTTAGGGCTTGGGGGGGTTTATAAATTAGGACTAGCGACGCATTAAAAATCTGTCGCTAATTAGCGATGCAATAAATGCATTGCTAATTGTATCGCTAATTAGTGACGCAATATTTGCGCCATAACCCTAATTTAGCGAAATTTAGTGACGCATAATTGCATCGCTAAATAGCGATGCATAAGTATGCATCGCTAAATGTGTCACTATTTAGCGACGTCGCTAAATAGCGACGCATAAGGATGCGTCGCTATTTCGCGACGCTATTATGCATCGCTAAATATTAATATTTTATAATATTAATTTTATTTATTAATTATTATAGTGTATAATATTTAATATTATATAGTGATAATTTTATATATTGCTATATTTTAATCTATGCCGCTAGTTTCGCTAGAGCCCCAGGGTGACGTGGGTGGCTGCAATGTTACATGTCTGCTTCCTTCGGGAACCTTCCGTGGGCGGCGCTGCTGCCCCTTTCTCCCCTCCTCCGCCCTCGGCGGCGCTTTGATCTCTTATCACGGGTTACCTCCCTGGTGGTCGATCGGGGGGTCGGGCTCGGCCTTGTGCCACTCCCGTCTACCCTTGAAATCCGAAGACGGGTAGGGGCCTTCCATGGTGGTGATGGGTGATGAAGAATTAGGGTTCGATTCAGAAGACAGAGCCTAAGAAATGGCTACCACATCTAAGTAAGGCAGCAAGCGTGCAAATTATCCAATCCTGACATGGGAAGGTAGTGACAATAAAGGCCGGCTCTTCAAGTCTGGTAATTGGATTGAGTACAATCTAGTACAATCTAAATCCCTTAACAACGTTCCATTGCAGGGCAAGTCTGGTGCTAGCAGCCGAGGTAATTCCAGCTCCAATAGCGTATATTTAAGTTGTTGCAGTTAAAAAGCTCGTAGTTGGACATTCTAGCTCCAATAGCGTATATTTTGAATCCAGTTGCAAGTTAGCCTATTATGTTGGTTTTTCTCCGTTAAGCTTATCGGTTAGATGCTATTAAGGTGGATTAAGATGGTCCTATATTCTGATATTGAGGGATTACGCGAATTCAAATTTTGAATTTGAATTCACGATTAACGTAAGAATCCCTCAACCATATCCGTTTAAAGCGGCGCCCTCTGTGATGGACAGATAAGGCATAAAGAATTATAAAACGGGAAGGTCCATGCACCTCGTCTCATCGAGAAAGTTTACACCATCGCTAAGAGAGACCGTAAGGTGTGGAAGATCCTTACCCTCATTTGGACCGTGGAGCAATGGCTGGAGGTATTTATCAATCTTGACTTCATTATTTTCATGATAAATATATATATTCGTCCCATGTTTCCGCATATCTGATAGCGATCAATATATTTAAATTAAGTCTATCATTTGGTATCAGAGCGATTTAAAATACCTCTGCTTTGATTATTGAGATTGTTTCATTAATATATGGATAAAATCCATATGAAACAATCATATATCATTTATTTTCTTGATATCTATTTCTCTCGTTTAGGGATAGTCCAAAGGGAAGGCTACTGGTAGTACCCTAGATTATTTAATCCAACAAGCGTATGGTAGGGATATTAGGGATGTACCAAAAAAAAGAAGGCTGCTATAGTACCTTGGTGCGTTTGACCCAACTATCTACATACCCGGAGAGTTAATAGGTCATCAAGAATCATCTGAAAGGGCATTAGATTTGATAAACTCTTATATTCGGTTGATTTAATTTAGTTTTATTTAAGATATGCATCAGTAAGATCCATGCCATAAGCATGCAATTATCTGTTCATGTCCATCAGATTTAGTTCTGCTATTCTTTTATTCTTAAGTATTTTAAATAAAAGAAAACTAATGAAAATTTGAAGAAAGGATAGTGGCATGGTGTTAAAGGCTTGGATTTTTTAATCCAAAACCTTAGTTTGAATCATCATGGTTTATTTCTTCTTTTTGGTTATCGTGGCTCTCATATGGAAAGAGGGATTTGTTTTGGCTTACGGATGAAGCACAAATTCTTTTATTAGTGAAAGATGCCTGAGATACAAAAAGATACTTTCTTGAGCGGTGAAGCACATATCTTTGCATATAATGCAGTTTTGAGAGACGTGATATTGAGGTCTATGTTGTGGGCACAAAAAATAAAAGAAATAAAAGAAAGTTGATATTAACAATAAAGAAACAATGGTGCCGTGATGGTTAAGGCGTGGGATTTTTGATCTGATCTCACATTTGAATCTTTCTTTAAGAAATCCCTTTTTTTTTGGTCTTACGATTTCTTGTGCTTGCAATGAGCGAAAGCATGTACGAATTATAAATAAATATTTTTTTGGTTCTTTGGTTTGGACTCTCCCATAACTCTCCTTTATCATGGGAGACGATGAACACGCATGAATTAAAAAAAAGAGAAACGGACGCCCGCCGGGCGCTGCAGCCAGGCCGCCCAGCCTGGGCTAGGCCAGCAGCTGGCTGGCCCAGGCCGCCCAGCTGGCGCTCTGGGCCAGGCAGTGGCCCAGCTAGGCAGCGGCCGACCAGCCCAGGTGCCAGCCTGGGCTGTGGGCGACCAGCCCAGGCGCAGGTCATGTCAGGCTGGGTCGCCCATTCAGTATGGATCACATCCTGTTCAGAAATTATTTTTTTTTGGAATGATTGAAAAATTTTGGGCTAAGAAATAAGCTATTAGGCTTGAGTAAAAAAGATGGGATGTTGGCTCGTCTATCTAGTGGTTGGGCCATTGGCCTAGCCTATTTATGTTCAATTATATTTAGAATTTGTGTGTATAAATTTTATGAATTATGCATGCATCTTAAGTGACATAATTGAACATAAAATTTAAATAATGTCTAAGTGATAAATACAATTGAATAATTGAGGAGTAGCCACAGCATCCTTAATTATAAAATTGTATAATAAAGTTAATAAATCACATAAATAATAGACATTAATTGTAATTAATATAGATATAATAAAATTTATCTCATAAGAAATTTTGTTATATTTATATAATTAATTAGGATAAAATATCAAATTATATTTTTCTAATCTACCCACAGGAATTAGAAAGAAGGAACATAATTTGATAGGTTTATCATACAGACTTGAGTGAATCTAATTGAATTAAGTTTTAGCCTACATGCAAGTTTTATATCAGCAGATTCACTATTTATATAATTAATTAAGATAAAATATTAAATTATATTTTTTTAATCTACCCATAGGAATTAGAAAGAAGGAATATAATTTGATAGTTTTATCATACAGACTTAAGTGAATCTAATTGAATTAGAGCTTTAGCCCACAGATAAGTTTTATGTCAGTAGATTCACTATTTATATAATTAATTAAGATAAAATATCAAATTATATTTTTCTAATCTACCCATAGAATTAGAAAGAAGGAACATAATTTGATAGTTTTATCATATAGACTTAAGTGAATCTAATTGAATTAGAGCTTTAGCCCACAGGCAAGTTTTATGTCAGTAGATTCACTGGTTTCTAAATGCATAATTTACATTGGTAAAGCATTTTATTAGCCTCAATTTTTGATAATAAGCATGTATTTAAATTTTGCAGTTATGCAACTGTAAATTTCTCTGAATAAATGTGACATACCTGAATTGAGGGGTGATAACTATAAGGTTTGGAAGGAGAGAATTCTCCTTCATCTGGGCTGGATGGACATTGATTATGCTATAAGGAAGGATGAACCACCTTCAGTAACTCAGACCAGCACTCCTATGAGATTGCGATTTATGAACGTTGGGAGCCATCTAATCGCTTGAGTGTAATGTTCATAAAGACAAAAATCTCTGTTGGTATACGTGGTTTAGTCAATAAGCATGAGAATGTCAGGAAGCTACTAAAGGCCATTGATGAGCAATTCAGTACTTTAGTCAAAGCTCTTGTTAGTTATGAATCTAATATGGCTGATGTTATTTATAACACATGGTGGATTGATTCTGGTTCTACAATCCACATTGCAATACTTTGCAGGGTATGCAAAACTTAAGGAAGCCAGTAGGAAGTGAGCAGTATATCTCTTCAGGAAATAAGATGCGCTCACATGTGGAAGCTATAGGGACATGCAATTTAGTTCTTAGTAGTGGTTTTATTTTAAATTTGGAAAAGACCTTTTATGTACCTAGTTTTTCTAGGAATTTAATTTCAATTTCAAGACTTGTACCTTTGGTTATTCCTTCAACTTTTCAGATACTTCTTTCAGTTTATATTATAAATCTGAACTTGTTGGGAATGGTACTTTGTCTGATGGTCTTTTCTATATTAATTTGCAAAATAATACCACTCATGATGTGATGTTAATGATAACTCTTCTATGTTGTGGCATCGGAGATTGGGACATATCTCCATAGATAGAATCAAGAGGTTAGTGAATGAAGGAGTACTCAATACTTTGGACTTCACTGACTTTGATACTTGTGTGGACTGCATTAAGGGCAAGCAGACCAATAAGTCAAAGAAAGGTGCCAAAAGGAAGTTCAGACCTATTAGAGATCATACACACGGACATTTGTTGTCCGGATATGGATTTTCATGGTTCAAATACTTTATATGCTTCATTGATGACTACTCACGATTTATGTATCTCTACTTGCTTCATAATAAGAATGAAGCATTAGATGCCTTTAAGGCGTTCAAGGCTTCTGCATTAGATGCCTTTAAGGCGTTCAATGTGGAAAATAAATCAAAATTGTGAGATCTGATAGAGGAGGTGAGTATTATGGGAGATACACAGAGATGGACAAATGCCTGGTCCATTTGCGAAATTCCTTCAAGAACATGGATTGTTGCCCAATACAGTTTACCTGGCTCACCTGATCAGAATGGTGTAGCAGAAAGAAGAACCGAACATTGATGGACATAGTGAGAGCATGATTAGCAGCTCCAAAACTACCTAAGTCCTTGTGGATAGAAGCTCTCAAGACGGTCGTGTACATATTAAATCGGGTTCCAACCAAGGCTGTTTCTAAAATGCCATTTGAGTTATTTAAAGGTTGGAAAACAAGTTTGCGATATGTACACGTATGGGGATGCCCATGTGAAGTGAGAGTATACAATCTACAAGAGAAAAAGCTGGACCCTAGGACCATTAGTGGGTATTTTGTTGGATATGCCGAGAGGTCCAAGGGATATAGATTTTACTGTCCATCTCACATAACTAGGATTGTGGAATCAAGAATGCCAAATTTCTTGAGAATGACTTGATCAGTGGGAGTGATCAATTGCAGAGCATGATTCCTGAAAGGAAACATTCTGATGCTCAACCTTCCACTTCAAGTGATAGACTGATTATCGTTCATAGTGCCCCTCAAGATCAAACGGGCATTATACAACCAGTCGTTGAAATTCCATAATTTGCTGATAATGAACTAGTAGATCCAGTCTCTCATGAGTTACCAGAGATAGTTGACAATCAACTCCTCCAGAGGAGGTTGTTACAACATTAAGAAGATCTACAAGAGAAAAGAAATCAGCAATTTCTAGTGACTATATTGTGTATCTTCAAGAGTCGGACTATAACATTGGAGCTGAAAATGATCCTGAAACGTTTTCACAAGCCATGAATTGTAAGGAATCCAATTTATGGTATGATGCTATGAAAGATGAGATGAATTCTATGGCAGTTAATGGAGTCTGGGATCTTGTTGAGTTGCCTGATGGAGCAAAAGCCATTGGCTGTAAATGGTCTTTAAGACCAAGAAAGACTCGTTAGGCAACATTAAGCGATATAAGGCAAGACTCGTTGCTAAGGGATTCACTCAAAGGAGGGAATTGATTACAAGGAGACATTTTCTCCTGTATCTAAGAAAGATTCCTTTCGCATTATCATGGCACTTGTTGCACATTTTGATTTAGAGTTGCAACAAATGGATGTGAAAACTGTATTTCTCAATGGAGATCTAGAGGAAGAGGTTTATATGAAACAACCTGAAGGTTTTTCCTCTAGTGATAATAAGCAATTAGTATGCAAGCTTAAGAGATCTATATATGGATTGAAACAAGCCTCTCGATAATGGTACTTAAAATTTATGATGTGATTTCTTCATTTGGATTTGTAGAGAACATCATGGATCAATGTATATACCAGAAGGTCAGTGGGAGCAAATTTATTTTCTGATCCTATATGTAGACGATATTTTACTTGTGACCAATGATAAAGGTATGTTACATGAGGTGAAACAATTTTCTCTAAGAATTTTGATATGAAAAATATGGGTGATGCCTCTTATGTCATTGGCATTAAAATTTAAGAGATAGACTTCGAGGTGTTTTAGGTCTATCTCAAGAAACCTATATCAATAAAATTTTAGAGAGATTTTGGATGAAAAATTGTTCACCGAGTATAGCTCCCATAGTCAAGGTGACAGATTTAATTTGAGTTAGTGCCCAAGGAATGACTTTGAGAGGGAGGAAATGAAAACACTCCATATGCCTCAGCTGTTGGTAGCTTGATGTATGCTCAGGTCTGTACAAGGCCTGACATAGCATTTGCAGTTGGGATGTTGGGGAGATATCAGAGTAATCCAGGTTTAGACCACTGGAGAGCTGCTAAGAAGGTGATGAGGTATCTTCAGGGTACCAAGGACTACATGCTTATGTTCAGATGGACTAAAATTTGAAAGTAATTGGCTACTCTGATGCCAACTTTGTTGGCTGTGTTGATTCTCGGAAGTCAACATCTGGATACATATTTATGTTTGCTGGTGGAGCTGTATCTTGGAGGAGCGCCAAGCAGACTTTGACTGCTACTTTCACCATGGAAGCTGAGTTTGTATCATGTTTTGAGGATACTTCGCATGGTGTATGGTTGAAGAGTTTCATTTCTGGGCTTAGAATTGTGGATTCTATATCTAAGCCATTGAAGATTTATTGTGACAATTCAGCTGCAGTATTTATAGCTAAAAATAATAAGAGTGGTAGTCGAAGCAAGCACATTGACATCAAATATTTAGCCATAAGAGAACGTGTTAAAGAAAAGACAGTGGTTGTTGAGCACGTGAGCACTGAGTTGATGATAGCTGATCCCTTGACTAAAGGCATGCCACTACAAAGTTTAGGGATCATGTAGACCGTATGGGTCTTAGTCCTTTTATTTAATTCATTGTATAGATAAATTTTATAATTAATGAAACTCTTTTATGGTTGTGATATTTTTCACATTCAGTTATTTAGTGTACACATTTATTTGTGATGAACATCATTAAGTTGGACCTAGAATAAACATAGGGTTTATTCATTAAGTTATATGGGTCTATGTTTGGGAAATATAATACATTGTGATACATGGTAAATAATACTCGATTTTAAGAGGACCTATTGCCATGATTCATGTATTCTGTTTCTTACTATAGTAATAGAATATACGGACCAAGTGGGAGAATATTGGTTTTTCTCCATTAAGCGTATCGGTTAGATATGATTAAGGTGGATTAAGGTGGTCCTATATTCTGATATCGAGGGATTACGTGAATTCAAATTTTGAATTTGAATTCACGATTAAGATAAGAATTCTTCAACCATATCCATTTAAAGCGGCGCCCTCTGTGATGGACAGATAAGGCATAAAGAATTATAAAACGGGAAGGTCCCTGCGCCTGGTCTCATCAAGAAAGTTTACACCATTGCTGAGAGAGACCGTAAGGTGTGGAAGATCCTTACCCTCATCTGGACCGTGAAGCAATGGCTGGAGGTATTTATCGATCTTGACTTCATTATTTTTATAATAAATATATTGATCCCATGTTTCCGCATATCTGATAGGGATTAATATATTTAAATTAAGTCTATCATATTATGCTTAACTTGTGGCTGCCTTGTGCTCGAGGAATTTAAGTAGTACTCGAGTACTCCAAGCCTAAACAATGATGCTCACTAAAACATAACATCATTGCCGAAACCTTATTGATTTGACTTAGAAGAAAAGCTTTCAAAAAGATAATCACTAGAAGTGGCCTTGAAATGGTTGGGTTTCCATCTAACACAAATTTGCCTCAAGATTTTGTTTTTAGGACAAAGCAATTAACGACTGAAACAATCTTGCGTAAATAAATAAGAAAGAAGAAATAGCTGACAAATGTAAGGTTTTGCTAGAACTCATGAAATTTGTTCGGCCTCATGCATTTTCTATCTTAGACAATATCAATCTTTTTTTCTCCTTAAAATATGAAATTTCATTACTTAGAAGGATGGTTCACAAAATGTTAGGTAATAATGTTGATTAATCTGATCTGAATCACTGACGTGGTAAAAGAAAAATGAGGCAGAATGGTTAATCCGATCTTTTCCAATTAATCAACTCATCTTCTTCTCCTAAAGATTTCATCGGTTCTTGTTAAATTTCATCCTAATCTACAATGTTGAGTCAATTTAAGTGAAAATCCAGCCAATCAATTTGGAGAAGATCTTTTCTCCTTTCTAATTTGTCATATTCAAAGAAGAGTTTAATTTCAACACTCCTAACACTCTTTCATTAAGACCTCTATAAAAGTAGCCCTACATCACATAGGTAAGGAGATTTTGAGACTTTTATGCTATATCTTTTGAGCTTGGAGTTCTCACCCAAAGAGCTCAAAGACTCTTCTTCCTTGCATCGGCTAATTTGAGCATGAAAGAGTTCGTCCAAAAGAAACTTTGAGGCTTCTAACATTCTTATTTGAGTGTTCGAAGTTAAGCTTGCAGTGTAAGAGCACATTGTTCAGATGAGCTAAGCATTCCTCTCCAATTGAGGTGTGAAAGGCCAAATTCCGATGTTAATAGATGATACAAAATTGAATCTGATAAATAATTGTTAACATATCTTCAAAAGCATAAGTTTCATGGTTTAGGACTCTTCTTTGGCTCTGATTATTTGCATCAGACATTTTACTTTTTATCAAAATTTTCTTAATGTTTTTCATATAATCTCCCTTCCTTTTATTACACAGAATATTGAGAGAATTTAAGAAGTTATCTTTTCTTTTTTATGAAAAAATGAGCGATGAGGGTTCTCCTACCAAATTTTATTAAAGCATCATAATTATAAGATGTTTAAAGGGGAAGAAATGAAAAGGAGAATATTACAAAAATTTCAATGGGACCAACTTTACAAAGCAATGGTTGTTCATAGAATAATGGAAGTAATGATTTTATGAAATTCTAAACTTGTACTATACTTGTTACATGTATGCTATAGCTAGTTGATTCCAGTTCTTCCTCTAAGTAACCTCCACATTCTTCTTTCTCCATATGGTTATAGGTGAGATTGGATGGCAATTGTCTCATTCTTAGTAATGGGGCCAGTGGGCCCCCATGGGCCACAATAACAGCATCAAAACATGGCAACTCGGCCTTCCCCCCGTCCGCCACCTTTTCTCTCTCCTTCGCATGGAGCCAACTTCTGTTCGGCCTCGGGCTTGTTCCCCTCGGCCTCGGCACTCGGTGTCGGCCTCGGCCCCAGTCAGCCACCTCGGCCCCGGCCTCGCCTCCAGTCTCACCTCGGCACCTCAGTCGGCCTCGCCCCGGCATCATCCCGCTCGGCCACAGACACCTCATCCCGACCTCGAGCTTCCGCCGCGGCCCCGGCCTCGGGCTTCCCTCCTCGGCCCCGACCTCGGGCTTTCGCCTTCGGCCCCGGCCTCGATCCTCCGCCTCGGCCTCGGCCTAGAGCTTTCCTCCTTGGACCCGGCCTCGGCCTTCCACCTCGGCCCCGACCTCGAGCCTCCCTCCCGGCCCCGGCCTTGAGCTCCCGCCTCGGCCCGGCCTCGAGCTTCCGCCTCGGCTCCAGCCTCGAGCCTTCCGCCTCGGCCCCGGCCTCGAGCCTCCACTTTGGCCCCGGCCTCGAGCTTCCCTCCTCGGCCCCGGCCTCGAGCCTCCGCCTCGGCTCCGGCCTCGAGCTTCCCTTCTCGGCCCCGGCCTCGAGCCTTCCGTCTCGGCCCCGGCCTCTTCAGGTTGACACCGTCGGCCCCGGCGTCTCCAGTCATGCCGAGGCGACCCCGACTTCTTTAGGTCGACTAAATGCCGCCGATTGATGGGACCTGGTCCGACAACTGAACGACTCCCCCTCTCCGATGGGACAGGACCTACCAATTAATCCAAACGTACGTAACTCCTACGTGTTCCACGGACGTATGGGACCTGGCCCGACAATCAGACGACTCCCCCTCTCCGATGGGACAGAACCTATCAATCAGCCCAAACACGTCTCTCCCTCACGGGATTCTACATGGCTAATCCCTATGCAAGATTCCACGTGGCTAATCCCTATGCAAGCTTCAATCGTCTATAAAGGGTAAGTCCACTAGAGACTCAGGTATGCAAACACAAGCACTCGCTTACTCTTATCACCCAGAGAAACTCCATCTCTCGGAGCTCTCTCTGCCCTAAAGAGCCTTCTCATGCTCTTCCTCAGCTGTGACCCCGATTGCTGACTTGGGCATCGGAGGGTCCCCACTAGAGCACCCCTCCGGTCTTGGGACTTCTTGCAGGTTGTCCGGCTAGCAAGAATCTTATCAGCAAGCGGATCAACCTTCCCCGCGCTCAAGACAGGTGATCGGGTGTCATCAGATTGGTGCGCCAGGAAGGGAGGGAAAAAGGAAGATGCAAACCCTACAACATTCACTTGTATTCCCTCATCTCTCTCTTCTCTCAGCCATGGTAGTGACACGAGCTCAGGATGCTTCCACCGGCTACCCTGGGGGGCATCCCCCATCGACTAGGCAGCAGGAGGCTGACCTTCCTACTACCGATTCTTAGGCCATCTGCCCACCACCAGATGCAGCCGCCCTAGCTGATCAGCTAGTGGTCCTTACCCAACAAGTCCAATCCCTCACCGCCATGGTTCACGGACTCCAAGAGCAGCAGTCTGTGACCACCCAGCACCAGACACCTCCCCCGCCTGCTAGTCAGTAGTCTGCAAGGGGAGGATCTCCCCAGTGAGAAGCCGTCCATCGCCAGGCTTCCCCGGAAAGCCCCGTCGTGAGCCCCTCAAGAGGCCATGATCCCCCGACTATGGCCCGAGCAAATTCCCCTCGGAGTCACGCCGCCAGGAAGAGCCAAAGCGGTGGTCTTACCTCCCGTGCCCCTCTCCATCTTCTTCTTCTTTGTCCTTCGAGCCATATAGGAGGACCCCAGTAATCAGCCGCCAAGCGAAAGAGCACCTGGATGAGTACCACCGGCGATTGGACGAGCTCGCCAGAAAAATTAATAACCAACCGGAGGAGGAATATGACACTCATCCTCCCTACACTCGTCGAATATTGGAGGAGCCCATGCCCTCCAGATTTTGGTTCCCTCAGATAGATCCATACGATGGTACAACGGACCCTCTCGACCACCTCGAGAGTTACAAAGCCATGATGCAGGTCTAAGGTGCCACGGATGCCCTTCTATGCAAGGCTTTCCCTGCCACTCTATGGAAAGCCGCTCGCACCTAGCACACGCGCCTGTCCCCTCATAGCATCAACTCCTTTCGAGAGCTGGAAATGACCTTTTTGGCGCATTTCAACGCTTGTTGGAGGATCCCGAGAGTCATTGACAGCCTCTTCTCCGTACGTCAGAAAGAGGGGAGTCACTTCGGGACTTTGTGGCCCGATTCAAGGCCGCCGCCCTCAAGGTATATCATTTGGACGACGCGGTGGCGATGCTAGCCTTGAAGCGGGGACTTCTTTTGTCCCGCTTCACCTTCTCCCTAGACAAGAAGCCCCCCGGCTCCTACTCTGACCTCCTCCTCTGAGCAGAAGTACATCCATATGGATGAGGCCGACCTTACCCGCCGAGAATCTATGAGGGTGTCTAGCCGTAAGGTGGCGCATCCCGAGCCGAGCGGAGCCTCTCACCCCTGGCGGCCCGAGCCGTCCTGCCGGTCGGACCGCAGACGTCGGAGCCTCGCCCCTTCGAAGAGCGAGCTTACGCCTCTCCTCGCCCCTCACTCTCATATCCTTATGGAGATTGAGGGCGAGCCTTACCTCCGGTGAACTCCTCCCATGAGGAAGGACTTCCCCCGCGACAAAAGACGCTGCTACCGTTTTCACCGGGACTACGGCCACGACACCGACAGCTGTTACAACTTGAAGCGTGCCATCGAGGAGCTCATCCAACGCAGTTACCTCAGGAAGTATGTCCAGAAGGCGCTCCCACCAGTGCCGGCCCTCATGGGGCCTCCTCCTGCTCAAGCTGTCATCGACAATACCCCTACGGAGCGAACCGTTGGAATGGTGTCCTGGGGGGCAGCTTCCTCGCCCAAGCGGCCTAGGGGAGAAGAGGCACTAGATGATGTAGTTCCCAGGAGGGGTCGGCTATTGTAGAAAATGTAAATAATGAAGGCGTCGTCGTTACCATGATGATCACCAAGCATCCTATAAAAGGATATTAGTTGATAGTGGTAGCTTAGCTGACATCCTTACTTACGATGCATTTGTTAGGATGGGTCTGTCTGTTGATTCTCTCCAACCCGTGGAAGCTCCTTTAGTTGGATTTATCGGAAACTCGGTGAAGGTCGAGGGTGAAATCTCCCTACATGTGACAGCCGGAACTCCTTCATGCCAAAGCACAGTCATCATGAAGTTTCTGGTCGTGAGAGTCCCTCTGGCATAGAACGCCATCCTCGGACGGCCGGGCCTCAACCTTTTGGATGTAGTCATTTTGACCCGGCGGTTGCTCGTGCAGTTCCCCACCGGCGGAGGAGTCGGTGAGATGCAGGGCGAGGTCAGTTCGGTCCTGCCTTGCTACCATGCGACATCAAGTCTTCAGGAGGCCGAGCCGGCCTCAGACGCACCTGACCCTAGGGAGTCCAGCAAAGGGGGAGAACTGGCCGAGCGGCTCTTAACTTTTTCCCTTAGAAATGACCCGGTGAAGACCGTGCGTATCGGCGGACTCCTCCCCCCAGAAGGCCGTGATCGCCTCCTAACTTTCCTACGGGTCAACTCGGACATATTTGCCTGGTCGGCATCCGACATGCCCAGCATCCCTCCGGAGGTGATCACCCACAAGCTCAACATCAACCCGAAGCACCGCCCGGTCCGTCAAAGGAAAAGAAGCTTCGCTCCCAAGCGGCAAAAGACCATCGACGAAAAGGTCAACAAGTTACTTAGCATTGGTCATATCCAAGAAGCACACTACCCTAGCTGGCTGGCCAACGTAGTCATAGTGCGAAAAGCAAATGGGAGCTGAAGGATCTGCATCGACTTCACCGACCTGAACAAGGCCTGCCCAAAGGATAGTTTCCCTCTACCACAGATCGATCAGCTGGTGGACTCCACTTCTGGCCATGAGCTTCTCAGCTTCATTGACGCTTTCTCCGGGTACAACCAGATAAAGATGGACCCGAGCAACGAAGAGCATACCTCCTTTGTGACAGAGAAAGGCATCTATTGCTACAAAATAATGCCCTTCAGCCTCAAGAATGTAGGGGAGACCTATCAAAGGTTGATGAATAAAGTCTTCTAAGATCAACTGGGTCGGAACATGGAAGTTTACGTGGACGACATACTGACAAAGAGCACCCGTGCCTCCGACCATGTCTTCGACCTAGAGAAAACTTTCAACAACCTCCGCCATTTTCAAGTCAAGTTGAACCCGAAGAAGTGTGCCTTCGGCGTCATGGCGGGTAAATTCCTGGGTTTTATGGTGATCCAGCGGAGGATCGAAGCAAACCCCAAGAAGATCAGCGCCATCCTCGACATGAGGCCGCCATCTAGCAAGAAGGAAGTGCAGCGACTCATGGGAAGGGTGGCGGCTCTAAGTCGTTTTCTCTCCAGGTCAGCCGAAAGATGCTTACCTTTCTTCAAAGCCCTGCGAAAGGTAAACAGCTTCGAATGGACAGATGATTGTCAAAAAGCCTTCGACGGCTTGAAGGCGTTCCTATCCTCCCCGCCACTCCTGTCAAAGCTAAAGGACGGGGAGAGTCTCTTTCTCTACCTTGCCGCCTCTCCAGAAGCTGTTAGTTCTGTCCTGGTGCATCTTGATGCCGACGGGACCCAGAGGCCTGTCTACTATGTGAGCAAGGTGCTTCACGATGCTGAAGTCAGATACTCCCGGACAGAAAATATCATCTTCGCCTGATCGTCTCCACTCGGTGTCTCCGCCTATATTTTCAAGCTCACCCAATAGTAGTGCTCATGGATCAGCCTCTTCGAGCCATCCTGGCTCGCTCGGACAGCACAGGCCGACTAGCTAAGTAGGCTATCAAACTGAGAGAGTTCGACCTCTCTTTCCAAGCTCGGTTGGCTCTGAAGTCCGAAGTCCTGACCGACTTCCTGATCGAGTGCACCTGGGCAGAGAAGCCGACCGAGGAGACTCCCACAAAGCTGCCTGATGCAGAGTTGGACGACGGTGAGGAATCCTGGATCCTCCACGTGGATGGCGCTTCAAACTCCCAAGGAAGCGGCGCCGGCCTCATTTTTGCAGGCCCAGACGGAGAGATGGTGGAGTGCGCCCTTCGGTTTTTATTTGAAGCCACAAACAATCAGGCCGAGTACGAGGCCCTGCTGGCAGGGCTAAGGCTCGCTCAGGAGTTTGGAATAAAGCGCCTCAGAGCTTTCACCGACTTGCAGCTCGTCTCCGGGCAAATCAACAGAGAGTACAAGGTGTGTGATCCCATCATGGCCCAGTACCTGGGCAAGGTTCAGCTCTTGGTCTCTCCACTAACTTATTTCAGCATCAACTGTATCCCTCGGAGCGAGAACGCCAAGGCTGACACCCTCTCTCGGTTGGCCACTTCCACTGACGGCATTAAGAGGGATGCCTACATTGAGCACCTGGAGAGGCCTAGCATAGAAGATAAGGAAGAAGTCCTCCTGCTCACCCAAGAGCCGACCTGGATGGACGCCTACATCCGCTACCTGATGGACGACACTCTCCCCACCGACCGCAACGAAGCTAGGCTACTCAAATGAAGAGCCTCCAAGTTCACCCTCCTAGATGGACGTCTGTACAGAAGGTCATTCTCCTACCTCCTGCTCAAATGTGTAGGACCTGCCGACGCTGACTACATCCTCAGAAAAATTCATGAAGGCATATGCGGGAACCACCTGGGGGCAGGTCCCTAGCTCATAAGGCCCTCCGTCAAGGCTACTTCTGGCTCACCATGAGAGAGGATGCTGCCAGGTTGGTCCAGAAGTGTGACGGCTGCCAGCGCCATGCACATATCCAGCACCAGCCCTCTGTCCCTTTGAATCCACTCTCGGCCCCGTGGCCCTTCACCCAATAGGGAATGGATATCCTCGGACCATTCCCCCCAGCTTCAAGACAGCAAAGATTCTTGCTCGTCGCCATCGACTATTTCACCAAGTAGGTCAAGGTCGAGGCGCTACCAAGATTACCGAGAGTAAGGTCAAAACCTTCTTCTGGAAGTCAATCATATGCCGCTTTGGCCTGCCTCACACTCTCATCTCCGACAACGGCCGCCAGTTCGACAACACCATATTCAAGACCTTCTGTAACGAACTGAGCATCCGCCATCGATTCACCTCTGTCAGCCACCCGCAAACCAACGGGAAGGCTTAGGTCATGAATTGCACCATCCTTAGAGGACTCCGGACCCGGTTGGATGGATCCAAGGGCCGATAGGTAGAAGAACTTCCTAGTGTGCTATGGGCTTACCACACGACCCTAAGGGCTTCGAAAGGCGAGACCCTCTTCAGTCTCGTCTTCGGATCCGAGGCAGTCATCCCTGTTGAGATAGGCCTGCTGAGCCCGCATGTGGAATCCTACAATGAAGAAGATAATTCTGCCCATCTCAGAGCCAACCTCGACTTCATCGACGAGGCGCACGATCGGGCACGGCTGCGGATGGCAACCTTCCGCTAGTGCGCAACCAAGTATTACAACGCCCGAGTGCGCCCCAAAGTTTTTCGCCCCGAAGATCTAGTTCTCAGAAAGGCTGAGGTATCCAAGCCTGCGGAGGAAGGCAAACTGTCTCCCAATTGGGAAGGTCCTTACCATGTCACCGAGGCGCTCCACCAAGGAGCGTATCGAATCGAAGAACTCAACGGTCGACCTATCCCGCGTACCTAGAATGCAGACAACCTTCGCCGATATTATCAATAATGTATGAACAATAAAGGACCTCCATTAGCACCATGGCCGTTCCTTCCTCGCATCTAAGGACTAGATCTCAAAAAGGAGCTCGCCCGCATCACGGCCCACGGGACACCACTTGGCCTTGGCACGGTGGTGCCTCCCGAGTGGTTAAGACCCTAAAAGCTCTGTACCCAGTGAGTCACCCCTTACAGCGGTTCACAACCCCCGAGGTGGTTCAAAAGGAACCTGATGACTCTCAACTCTCAGGTCACCCTTTGGGGTTAAAAAGGAACCTGATGACTCTTAACTCTCAGGTAACCCTTCAGAGTTAAAAAGGAACCTAACAACTTTTAACTCTCAGGTCACCCTTCGGGGTTAAAAAGGAACCTGATGACTCTCAACTCTCAGATCACCCTTCGAGGTTAAAAAGGAACCTGACGACTCTCAACTCTTAGGTCACCCTTCGGGGTTAAAAAGGAACCTAACGACTCTCAACTCTCAGGTCACCATTTGGGGTTAAAAAGGAATGTGACGACTCTCAACTCTCAGGTCACCCTTCGGGGTTAAAAAGGAACCTGACGACTCTCAACTCTCAGGTCATCCTTCGGGGTTAAAAAGGAACCTGATTACTCTCAACTCTCAGGTCACCCTTCGGGGTTAAAAAGGAACCAGATGACTCTCAACTCTCAGGTCACCCTTCCGGGTTAAAAAGGAACCTGATGACTCTCAACTCTCAGGTCACCCTTCCGGGTTAAAAAGGAACCTGACGACTCTCAACTCTTAGGTCACCCTTCGGGGTTAAAAAGAAACCTGACGACTCTTAACTCTCAGGTCACCCTCCAGGGTTTAAGGAGCCCACCAGCGTCGCGGTCCATGGGATATCACTCGTCCCCGGCGTCTCCAGCAAGCTGAGGTAGTCATGACCTCTTCAGGTTGGCCTCGTTCGCCCTGGCGTCTCCAGCAAGCCGAGATAGCCCCAACCTCTTCAGGTTGGTCCCATCGGCTCCAGCGTCTCCAGCCATGCCGAGGCAGCCCTGACCTCTTCAGGTCAGCCCCGTCGGCCCCGGCGTCTCCAAGCCATGCCGACGCGGCCCCAACCTCTTCAGGTCGGCCCCGTCGGTCCCGGCATGACTCTCGGGCAAGCATCCACAAAATCTAAGTACACTATGCTCAGGCGATATTTCTTTCATCGATACTTAAAGTTTATGCAGAGAAGCCCAACTCCAGCATTGGTAGCGAAGGTCATCACCCTTTGGGGTTAAAAGGAACCTAACGACTCTCAGCTCTTAGGTCACCCCTCGGAGTTAAAAGGAACCTAACGACTCTCAGCTCTTAGGTCACCCTCCAGGGTTCAAAAGGCTTCTGATAGCCACAATTTTGCCCCAACGGCTCTCTCTACCTCAGCGGCGTTATCTCTGCCCCCGCGGTATCATTGCAGCCTCATCGGCTCTCCCTCTGCCTTAGCGGCATCAGTGCAGCCTCAACGGCTCTCTCTGCCTCAGCGGCCTTACTGCAACCTCATCGGCTTTATCTCAGCCTCATCGGCCTTATCTCTGCCTCAATAGCGTTATTTGCGGCCATCATCCATTCGGTGGGAGATCTTTCCAGCAAGAGACTCACTACCGTCATATTTCTCTGAGGCTCATCAATAAGAGCAGGCTCAAGCTATAAGTAAAGAGCCCCTCCAAGCTCACTAACAAACCCCACAAACGTGAAGTACCCCAAACGAAGCAGAAGGAGATAAACTTCTCCAACGAAAAGGCAGATATCCATTTCCAGACTCTACGATTGGGAGATGATTGCTGGCTACCCTCGGCTAGCCGGCAGGGCAAAAGGAAAAAGATCTCTCTCCACTAGGAAGGAATCAGAACTTAAGCAAACATGAAAGGACAGAGCAAAGATGAAGAGTTCTACACTCCTTTCGCTTAGCTGTTGCGCGGCACACAAGCTCAAGGAGTGTGGGGGGCATCTGATGGGGCCAATGGGCTCCCATGGGCCATAATAACAGCATCCGAACTTGGCAACTCGGCCTTCCCCCCATCCACCATCTTTTCTCTCTCCTTCGCATGGAGCCAACTTCTGTTCGGCCTCGGGCCTATTCCCCTCGGCCTCGGCACTCGGTGTCGGCCTCGGCTCCAATCGGCCACCTCAGCCCTGGCCTCGCCTCCAGTCTCGCCTCGGCACCTCAGTCGGCCTCGCCCCGGCATTATCTCGCTCGGCCACAGGCACCTCGTCCCGGCCTCGAGCCTTCCGCCTTGGCCCCGGCCTCGAGCCTCCGCCTCGGCCCTGGCCTCGAGCTTCCCTCCTCGGCCCTGGCCTCGAGCTCCTCGGGCTTCCGCCTCGGCCCCGGCCTCGGGCTTCCCTCCTCGGCCCCGGCCTCAAGCTTCCCCCCTCGGCCCCGGCCTCGAGCCTTCCGCCTCGGCCCCGACCTCGAGCCTTCCGCCTCGGTCCCGGCCTCGAGCCTCCACTTCGGTCCCAGCCTCGAGCCTTCCGCCTCAGCCCTAGCCTCTTCAGGCCGTCCCTATCGGCCCCGACGTCTCCAATCATGCCGAGGCGGCCCCGACCTCTTCAGGTCGACTCGACGCCGCCGACTGATGGGACCTAGCCCGACAACCGGATGACTCCCCCTCTCCGATGGGACAAGACCTACCAATTAACCCAAACGTACGTAACTCCTACGTGTTCCGCAGACGTATAGGACTTGGCCCGACAACCGGACGACTCCCCCTCTCCGATGGGACAGGACCTATCAATCAGCCCAAACACGTCTCTCCCTCACGGGATTCCACATGGCTAATCCCTATGCAAGATTCCACGTGGCTAATCCCTATGCAAGCTTCAATCGCCTATAAAAGGATAAGTCCACTAGAGACTCAGGTATGCAAACACAAGCACTCGCTTACTCTTATCACCCAGAGAAACTCCATCTCTCGAAGCTCTCTCTGCCCTAAAGTGCCTTCTTGGGCTCTTCCTCAGCTGTGACCCCGGTTGCTGACTTGGGCATCGAAGGGTCCCCACCGGAGCATCCTTCCGGTCTTGGAACTTCTTGCAAGTTATCCGGCTAGGCGGGAATCTCATCAGCAAGCGGATCAACCTTCCCCGCGCTCAAGATGGGTGATCGGGCATCATCACTTAGCACTCTAGCCAATCTCCAAGATAGACAGTGAGAAAGGGCAAGGACAAATAGCTAGATGATCCACTAACTCTTAATTAGCCTTGCACAAGATACACCAGCTGTTTACCCTTCAACCTTTTTTGGCCAAGATATCGCTAGTATATAGTTTATTTAGGAGAGCCAACCAAAGAAAAATTTTACTTTTCTTTTAAGGCAAATGCTTTTCATACTATAGCATAAAAGTGGTAGACAACATCATATTGGTTGGTGAATCTATATAGAGAGTCCGCACTAGATCTGCCATCCCTATTTAGCTTCCATACTCGCACATTCTGAGTTAGCAATGGCTGAACATTGCAAAATAGACTCTAAAGTTGCTCTAGCTGCTGGTACTCAAGAGCTGTAAGGGGGCCTGAAGACGAATCCTTCATTGCTGTGATGTTCGGCTCTATAGTGATGCCATTAAACAATGCTTAGCAATAAAATAGGTATAGATGTCCTTAAAAAGTAAGGCTAGGGGAATAGGGGTTATAACTATATATCCTTGTAAAATATGATATTTTTGCACTATCCTGTTTAAAAGTTAAATAGTTCCAGAATGCATCCAACCCCTGACAAATATCTTCCATGTTTTTCATAATCCTTAGATGATTGTATGCACAGCATGTGATCCCCACATCTTGTTTACTTCTCTTTCTATCAATGCATTAGATTTTTATGCTGTTTTTGTATATATTACCTGGTTATGACATTGAGGTTGTTCCTGGAACATTTTTTTCAGCGTTTGGTCAGAGGAGGAAATTATGAAATCTTTGCTTATAGAAGTCAGGAAAATAAAGGATGTGTCTGCGAGATTTAAGATTGGTGAAGAGGTAAAAGCTTATGTACTTCTGACACTTGTATGCCATGGGTTGCCTTTCTGTTATGAGATGCTCTCTTTGTTCAGCAAAGCTAAAAATATAGCTTGAGTCCTGCATACCAGGTTCCTTTTAGAAGCATGATCTCAGTTCTAATGCTAAAGCTTTGGACTCATCTTGTGTGCACTCAAGCAAGATCTACAAAACCAGTGCCGAGATCTGTATCGGTACATTACTAGCTCAGCATGATATTAGTTGAAAACACTATGTAAATATATAGAAGGTAAGAGTTTACACTGAATAAAGTTATATGTATTTTTTATTCATTCTTATGGTGCTGTAATTTATCTTGCAGGGTGCCTCAGTTATCATTTCCCTTTTATAAAAGCAGAAGGGGTTAGGCAAATACTCTTCCTTGCAATGGCTCCTGCATACTTGGAGCCCCTATGAAATGAAATTCTGAATAATATCTACAACCGTTCTGGAACTAAGCACTTGTGAGGAGGCATATTTCCTTATTATTGCAGACATGACATGTCGTTAGCTTGTCTTTCTAAGGTTGGTTCTGGGATTTGGAAGATAATATTCTGAGAGTGCTTGATTGTTCTGTCCCATTTTGCTAACCCTGGTTAAAGGTTCAAAATTTAATGGCAATATTGCTTGTCTGCTGCTGGATTTTCAGTAATTTTATGAACTCCAAAGATCTCTGTACTTGTAGCACTAAGTCAGTTGTCTTTCTTTCAACCATTCATGTTGCTTGTATACATATGTTTCTGTGCTAAACTTGTTTTTGTGGATTAATCTTGTGGCATATTAGAGCTGTGCATGGGACATTTTATTCTTCTTCCAGAATCTACCGTTAGTGGCCTGAAATTTTAGAAAAGGGTTGTCTGGTGGACTTCCCCATCTTACTCTAAGCAAGTGCCCTCAATTGCTGTTGCCCATGCGTATTGAAGCTCATATAGAAAAGAAAAGGAGCTTTCTCAGCAGGTGTTAGCTGTAACAATTCTTTACAGGGTTCAAATTAATTAATGGCAATCAATGTTCATCAAGATCAGCTAATTCATTGTTTGTTCTGGAGTGATGGCTTCCCTTGTGTGGAAATGAACGAAGATTTTATGCACCTTGACAGTGCCAAAGAATCCTTCTGATACCTGAAATCAAAATTCAAACCAACCAGAGAGAAAAAGTGATTGAAGAATCCCTGACATGCCAAGCTCCAGACTAGATTTCTCTTGTGAGCCTCATCATGCCAAATAGCTTCCTCATCCTCTGATATTGCTAATGAAAATATGATTCAGAGCAGGGGAAAAGAACTCATGTTGCCGATCTCTACTAATTTTGAATTAAATTTTTGTTGTTATCTTCATCACCATTATGGATCTTTAAGCCCAGAGACATGCGACCAGGTTGAACAATAACCATTGATGTGGCTGATCACGCCTCCTGGCGGCACGGTAACAGCGTGCACAGCCTTCGAAACAATGGTAATAATTTCAACTGGCTCCTAGCATCGGTCTCGGCTTCGGCCTTGGCACCGGTCTCAGCCTCGGCTTTGGCCTCAGCCTCGGTCCTGACTTCGGACTCAGCCTCGGCTTCGGCTTCGACCTCGGGCTCAGTCTTGGCTCCAGCCCTGGCTTCGGTCTCGTTCCCAGCCTAAGGCTCGACCCCGGTCTCGGCTTCGGTATCGGCTCTCGGATTCGGTACTGGCTCTTGGATTCGGCATCGGCTCTCAGCTTCGGCATCGGCTCTGGGCCTCGGCCTCGGCCCCGGCATTGGCTCTGGGCCTCGGTCTCGGCTCCAACTTTGGCTCCGGCCTCAGCCTTCGATACAATTTCAGCCATGAAGCCAGATTCTAATGCTGAACAGATTTAAAACAACTACCACGCGGCCCACTTGCCCACCTTTTGTCAGGATCACGGGCAATTACAGATACTACACATCTGCCGATATCTGCGGAACATATCTAACAATCAGGCGTCAACCTACGAAGCCGATCTTAACAGAAGAGAGAATTCGGCTGTCATCACGAAAGGGTAAGAAGGACCCTGAACAGGTATATAAAGGCCGACCCCCAATGAGGGGGGGACTCTCTCTCTTTCTCGAGCTCTACTGATAAGAAATTCCTGTTCCTCATGTTACTGACTTGAGCGTCAGAGGGTCCCCTACTGGAACCACTGGTCCGGGACTTTTATTGCAGGTTCTCGGCTGACGGAGGTGATCCCATCACTCCTTTAAAGGTCCACGAAGCTCTCCTCTCGCCCGACGCACCTCAATAGTGATTTGGCAGCAACAGGTTGGTGCGCCAGGAAGGAAGGCACAGCAGACAGACGTTTACCCTCATATATCTGCGACCCTACGACCTCTGCAAGGAAGACGATGGTGATGACGCGAGCTCAGGAAGCTTCCACCAGCCAGGCCGCGGGACGCCTCCCGCGGGCTGAACAATCGGAGGCCAACCTTCCTATTCCGCCTCCCGCGCAACCGTAGGCTAGCCAGGCTGATCGGCTCGCAACCGTAGGCTAGCCAGGCTGATCGGCTCGATGCCCTGACTCAGCAGGTGTAAGATTTGATAGCGGTAGTGCGGGGACTGCAGGAGCAAGGCTCCGCCGCCATGCCTATGCCACCTCAACCCCCTCCGCCACATATGGAGGGCCATGGAGCTAGTCAACCTCATCGGGGCAGGACCCCTCTTGAGGCCTCCCACCACTCGCCCCCAAAGCCTCATCGCCGAGAGACCTCCAAGCGACGACGGTCTCTTTCCCACTATTATGACCGCTCTCACGGGCGGCATGGTGAGAAAGAACCAAAGCACATGATCAACTCCTTGCCTTCTTACGCGCGAACTCCGACATCTTTGCGTGGTCATCCTCCGACATGCCAGGCATCCCTGAGGAGGTAATCACTCACAAACTCAACATCAAACTAGGATGCCGACCTATCCGGAAGAAGAAGAGAAGCTTCGCTCCAGACCAACAACTGGCCATAGACGGGGAGATCCGCAAGCTGGAAGCGACGGGCCACGTTCGAGAAGTCCATTACCCCGATTGGCTAGCCAATGTCGTGATGGTCCGTAAGGCTAACGGAAGCTGGAGGATGTGCGTGGACTTCACTGGCCTCAATAAAGCATGCCCCAAGGACAGCTTTCCGTTGCCTCGGATTGATCAGTTGGTGAACGCTACGTCCGGACATGAAACCTTGAGCTTCATGGATGCCTTCTCGGGGTACAACCAAATCAAGATGGACCCAGCTAACGAGGAAGCTACTTCATTTATAATGGAGAAGGGAATATACTGTTATAAGATGATGCCATTTGGACTAAAGAACGCTGGAGCCACTTACTAAAGGCTAATGAACAAGATCTTTGAAGACCAGATCGGGCGCAACATGAAGGTGTACGTGGACGACATGCTGACCAAAAGCACCCATACCACTTATCACATTGCTGACATGGCAAAAATCTTCGGCAACCTTCGTCGGTATCAGATGAGACTGAACCCCCGCAAGTGTGCCTTCGGGTAACAGCAGTTCTTGGGTTTCATGGTGACCCAACGTGGGATTGAAATAAACCCTAACAAGATCCGAGCCATTTTAGACATGAGGTCTCCGGTTAACAAAAAGGAAGTCCAACGCCTGACTGGAAGGGTGGCGGCCTTGAGCCATTTTCTGTCCAAGTCCGCATAGAGATGCTTACCTTTCTTTAAGGCACTGCGCAAAGTCAACGGCTTCGAATGGACGAGGGAGTGCCAAGAGACCTTCAAGGGATTGAAAGAGTTTCTGTCCACTCTGCCACTGCTGTCCAAGCCGAGGGGTGGGGAAGAACTTCTTCTATACCTCGCGGCCTCTCCTGAAACTGTCAGCTCCGTGCTGGTTCGCATGGATGCCGATGAAACACAAAAGCCAGTATACTATACCAGCAAGGTACTTCACAACGCGGAGACCAGATATTTGAGAGTCAAGAAGATTATCTTCGCGTTGATTGTTTCTTCCCAGTGCCTCCGATCTTATTTTCAAGCTCATCCGATCGTGGTAGTCATAGACCAACCACTTAAGGCGATCCTCTCTCGTCCTGACACCTCGGCTGGCTGGCGAAGTGGGCACTCAAGCTGGAAGAATTCGACCTATCGTTTCGTCCTAGGTCGGCCATGAAGTCTCAAGTCTTGGCAGACTTCTTAGTCGAGTGCACTTGGGCTGAGGGGCAACCAGAAGAGTCCCATGCAAACCCCTTGGGTCCTGGAACCGAAAGAGGAGATGACTGGATCCTTCATGTGGACGGAGCGTCAAATTCCTAAGGGAGCAGAGTGGGCCTCATCCTGGCTAGTCCAGATGGAATTGTAACCGAGTATGCCCTCCGTTTTCTTTTCTCAGCCACCAACAATCAGGCTGAGTATGAAGCCCTACTGTCTGGGATAAGATTGGCTCGAGAGCTCGAGGTGAAAAGCCTTAGAGTATTCACTGACTCCCAACTAATCACCGGCCAAATCAGAGGGGAGTGCGAGGCGCGGGATCCTACTATATCTCACTACTTAAGTATGGTGCAGTCACAAGCCTCTCCCTTAGCCTACTTCAGCGTCAGCTACATTCCTCGGAGGGAGAACGCCAGAGTTGACGCTTTGTCCCGACTAGCCACCTCAGCTGACGGGATTTTGGGAAGGACCTACGTAGAGCATCTGAAAATCCCAAGCATCGAAGCAACAGAAGAAACCCTGCCGATCGAGCAGGAGCCCTCTTGGATAGACGCTTATATCCGGTACCTTACCGATGGCACCCTCCCTGAAGACCCGACTGAGGCTAAGCTGCTCAAGCAGCGGACCCCAAAGTTTCTGATGATGGAAGGAAAGCTCTACCGAAGGTCGTTCTTGTACCCAGTTCTCAAATGTGTCAGCCCCACGGAAGCGGATTACATCCTACGGGAAATCCATGAGGGCATATGTAGAAGTCACCTGGGAGGTAGAGTCCTGGCGTACAAAGCCCTACGGCAAGGATACTACTGGCTGACAATGAGGGAGGATGCGTCCGAGCTCGTCAAGAGGTGCGATAGTTGTCAACGTCATACCAACATCCAGCGGCAGCCAACGTCCCAGCTGACCCCCTTGGTTGCACCTTGGCCCTTCGCCCAGTGAGGTATGGACATCTTGGGACCGTTCCCTTCAGCCTCCGGTCAGTGCAAGTTCTTGCTGATAGTCGTCGACCATTTCACTAAGTGGATCGAAGTCGAAGCACTCGCTAAGATCACCGAGGGCAAGGTGAGATCCTTTTTCTGGAAATCTATAGTATGCCGGTTCGGACTGCCGCACACCCTTGTCACCGACAACGGCCGGCAGTTTGATAACGCCCCCTTTCAAGAATTCTGCGCTGAGCTAGGTATCCATCGGCGGTTTACCTCAGTGGCGCATCCCCAGACCAACGGCATGGCTGAGGTAACCAACCACATTATCCTTCAAGGACTTAGAACCCAGCTAGATGATTGCAAAGGACGGTGGGTTGAGGAGCTCCCCAATGTGCTGTGGACCTACAATACAACGTCGCGAGCCCCCATCGAAGAGACTTCCTTCAGCCTAGTCTTTGGGTCCGAAGCTGTTATTCCTGTGGAGATAGGTGTCCCAAGCCCCTAAACGGAGTTGTACAATGAGGGGGACAACCCAAATCAGTTGCGGGCTAACCTCGACCTAGTGGAAGAACTACGAGACCGAGTGCGACTCCGGATAGCAGCTTACCGACAGCGAACGGCCAAGTATTACAATGCTCGCGTCCGCCCCAAGGCATTCTTGCCAGGAGACCTAGTCCTCAGACGAACCGAAGTTTCAAAGCCGACGGAAGAAGGCAAGCTAGCGCCGAAATGGGAAGGACCCTATCGAGTCGCAGAGGCACTCCACCATGGAGCATACAAAATTGAGGGGCTGGATGGAAAGCCTCTTTCCCGCACTTGGAACGCAGACAACCTATGTCGGTACTATCAATAGTTTGTTAATGTCCCTAATTTGAGCATGTCTACTAGAGTAACATTCATTCTCACTAACACGTGTCTTTGAGTGATCCTGCTTCTTAATTAAAGCCTGACTCCGCGTTGGCACCTGAAGCCCGACTCCGCATCGGCACCTAAAGCCCGACTTCGCGTCGGCACGTGAAGCCCAACTCCGTGCTGGCACTTGAAGCCCGACTCCACCTCGACATGGTTCGATTCCGTGTCAGCGCAGTGGCCTGGTCACGCAACAGATGCGTCAGGCTGGCTTCGAGCCTGATGTCGTGGTGTACAACACCTTGCTCGGTGGCTTTGCGGCAGCCGGAAGAATGGAGGATGGATATGAGCTCCTGAAAGAGATGAGGAGGAAAGGATGTGAACCGAATGCCATTTCGTACACTACTTTGATCCAGGCCCTCTGCTCGAGGTACCGAATGGATGAGGCAATGAGGATGTTTGTTGAAATGAAAAGAAATGGTTGTGTTGCTGATGCTGTAACGTTTAACACTCTTATCAGTGGGTTCTGTAAGTCAGGACAGATCAATAGGGGATATGAATTCATTGATGCAATGGTTCAGCAGGGCTACAAGCCAGACCCAAGCGCCTATTTCTCCATCTTTGCAGCACATGAGAAGAAGGAAGAGTTGGAGGAGTGCCTGGAGCTCATGGGAAGGATATTGAAAGGTGGCATCCTTCCTGATCTCGGTATCTATAATATAGTGATTCGCTTGTCCTGCAAACTTGGGGAGTTGAACCAAGCAATCACAACATGGAATGAGATGGAATCTAGCAGGCTAAGTCCAGGGCTTGATACATTTGTTATCATGGTGCATGGTTTTACCGAGCAAGGGTCATTGATTGAGGCCTGTGGGTACTTCAAAGAGATGGTGGAAAGAGGGCTCTTTGCCACACCCCAGTATGGTATTTTGAAGGACCTACTGAATTCACTGCTGAGAGATGGGAAGCTTGAATTGGCCAAAGATGTGTGGGGATGCATTGTGAGCAAAGGCTGTGAGCTATATGTGTATGCTTGGACTATTTGGATCCATGGGCTGTACTCTAATGAACATGTTAAGGAGGCTTGCTCATACTGTTTGGACATGCTGGATGCTGGTCTCATGCCACAGCCATACACATTTGCAAAGCTAATGAAGGGCTTAAAGAAGCTTTATAACTGGCAGATTGCAGCAGAAATAACAGAGAAAGTGAGGAAGATGGCAGAAGAGAGACATATCACGTTCAAGATGTATAAGAGGCTTGGTGTGAGGTTACTAGAAGACAAGGTGGAAGCTAGGACTAAGAGGAAGGGAAGGGGCCGCAGACGTCAATCAGGTCATGGTCAGATTCAGGCCCGATCTAGTCTGTTAGATCCTTATAGCGAAGAATCTCATATGCCTTGATGGGAGTTTGCAGCAAAATTGAAGGCCACAATGACTTTGATGGTTGTGGATTTTGTCGGCAACTTTGAGGAACTGATGAAAATTGCATGCACTTCCGGAGGAATTTGAAAGGAAAGGGGTACAATAAGTTATATTTGGACCCAAAGGATCTTGGCTGGATAAAAGAAATAGAGCGCTCTCATTTTATGTCGAGCCTCCGAGCATCCCAAAGTGCATTAAGTGTACTTTAAAAAATATATATACTTTGATTTTTTTTTTAATAATTGGAGTTTTTCTTTCTTGCATTCAACCCCTCGGGTTGAATCCAGGAAACCTGAGGCAAATAATGAAAGATATGAATGACTCGCAAAAGATCAGATTTCCTTCCGAAAAAACGGAAGAGCTTTTTGGCTCACTCAATTTTGTCCTTGTTGCACTAACGTCTCCCTCCTTTAAAAGTTTAAAATTAGATCTACCAAGTTCCAAATGAACCACTGTGGCCCTTCCCTTCATCTTCCTTATAACATTGTTTAAGCTAGAGTAGTATTTGAGTCTTATTCTGGCTGTATGGTTTGTGAGTTTTTTAATGATAAGTACAATGCCATTATTTCCAAGATCTTCAATTTCTTTATACCATAACTGAATTGCAGTTCCTCTTTTTGGGTCTATGATATATATTGTATCCAAAGTTTTGTATATATTATTGTTTTATAAACTAGCCATGTTTTTGGTTTCTTGTGCTTCAGGCATGCATTCAGCAGATAATATTTGCTTTGCCACTGCTTCCAGGAATGGGTTGGAGCTTCTTTTATCCTAGAGTTGCACCATGTTGGTCCCCACAAAGTCCATCAACTGTGAGCCATTTTACTACCTATAGTTGCTAGGCAGAACTTTGAGGATATATGATATTTCAAAAATAATTTTATATTGAATAAAAAAAAGTGTTATGTGCTTATAAGTCAAATTCATTCATAATCATTAACTTTCACAAAAGTTTTTAAGGTATATAGTTTTGGTTCACTAACCGGTTAATTGGGACAGCATATAAGCTTAAAGCATTACAAATGATAACAGAGTTGACTTAAACGTATGAAAGTTGATGGGCATAAGAAAAGAATTACCTATGTACTGATGGTAGAATCTCACATGGCGTAGAACCATCCTTTCAGTACTAACAATCTGACTAGGGATAAATTCTGACTAGCTTATGGCATACGACGAGAATGTCGCATTATAAGGAGAAAGATCATAATATCCCAAAAATAGTCCTACATCGAATAGAAAAGAAATATATATATATTTATAGCTTAAGTTCATCTGTTATCCATTAACTTTTGCTTAGCCTGCTAATAAGTTAGCAGGTGGGTTTGGAACGAGCTTGGGGTGTTGTAGGATGGTATAGGACTATCACATCAGTAAAAGGATGTGTTGAATATATTGGAGGTCATCTAGGGAAAAGAGTGTTGAAAAATATTATGGCAGTTGTTCCCTTAGCGATTGAGGAGCAATAGACTTGGATCTTAGCAACTATAATGATTGAAATTAAGACATATATATATATATATATATATATATATATATGAGAGAAAAAGAGATAGATTTGGTTAGATTCATGTGTAATTAAATCCAAATCCGATCACTCTCCCCACTATTAGATTCGCACAGATATCAAAGTCAAATACTATTTTTTAACTATATTAGTTTTTTTTAAAACTCTGATGGAATAAATAGAAACAAATAAAAATAAATACAAAAATGAAGAAAGTAGATACTTACACTTTTACGAAAGGCAGTAAATATTTATTCTATGAAGTAAACACTACTATGTATAAAATAAATAGATGGCTTAGTCTATAGTAGTGAAAAGAAATATTATAGGAATGAGGAATGTGGAAGCCAGATATGTAACGCATAAGAATTGGCTACCCATCTTGTCTTTTTAATCTTTATAAATATGCTTTGTGTTTTTAGGGCACATTAAGTGTCAATAATTTCTATTTATAGGTATAAATAGATTTGGCTACATTCGAATGTAGCTAATTTTAAGATCTAATCACCTTTTCTATGCTTGGTCCCTACCACTTGGTCCCTACGGATCCTGAAGACACCTTGGTTTTTTACCTTTTTTATCTTTGAGATCCATAAATTGTATGAATCCAAAGGTAGAAAAAATGATCAGATTTAAGCGTGGTTACATTCGAATATAACCAAGTCCAAGATCTGATCACCTCCTCTACCTTTGGATCCATGCATATCTTCAAGCCATCTTACCTTTTTAAAATGTAGCCAAGATTGAACCCAATCATTTTTCTTACCTTTAAATTTATATAGTTCACGAATCTCACAAAAAAAAATAAATAAATAAAAAATATGAAATATGAAATAACTAAGAAATTCGTGTTGATCCAAGTATAAACCTCTCTCTCTCTCTCTCTCTCTCTCTCTCTCTATATATATATAATCAAAAGAGATTCTAGTTGCTAACAGTGCCTACGCTATCCTTCAATTAACTTTAGGTTCAATTATTAGCTTGAGACACTGCATACCTGATGAACTTTATGGGATCAAAGGGCTCACTTTGTAATATAACTTCATTTATCAACGTAACATAAATCAGCAGTCGCAAGAGTGTTTGTGAGGTATGTTCTTAATTCGTAAAAAAATTTCATTGTAAAAAAAAATGCCAGAATTGGACTCGTATACATTTTAACAACTGATAATAAGGACATTGTGAAAAAAATGAATAGATTGTACTAATTTTATGTACCTAATGGTGCTAATTTCTAAAATAACAGTTCCCTTCTGGCTCAGAACTAAAAGCAGAAATTGCTGCAATGCAAATTTTGAAGCCTGACACCATCATGTAGAAGGGAGACTCCATTTAAATTGATATGACTATCTTGTTAGTATGCTCGGAATTTACAAGTACTTTCAAGATCAATGAATTTCATTTTTCCTCTCTTGTTTTATTGCTTCATAAGACCTCATTACTTCTTTAAATTTTTCCTCAGCAGCCTCTGAAAAAACAGAAAGAAAGTATTCATCTCGGTCATCAATGACATAAAAGTAAGGTTGCCTACCAAATGAATACTTCAAAAATGTGAATTGGAAGAGAATTGAGTTAAACTTCACATTAGAAGAAAAGGACAACACTTTATATACCTTTGTTATCTTGGTTTAGATCAGGGTGATGCTCCATTGCTTTTGCTCTGAAAGCATTCTGCAATACAAACGGCAACACGTGTACGGTCAGAAATTACAGCATTAATACTATCAGAAGTAGTCTTGGCATTCTTCGCTAACTTTCCCATGTCTTCATTCAAACAGAAAAGGAACTCTTTCCATGTCACTTAACTACAGCAGAATATCCAATGAGGAGGAATTGGTTGGGGTTGAAATTATATCATCACTAGGAACCAACAACAGCAAAGTGGTCAAAGACTCAATGACAATCTGACAGGCATATAATCCAACGGATGTAAATACACTTCATACTGGTTGTTCACTTGCTGTTCAGCCGATAGAAAAGTTAATTGGGTGTGTTATTAGCAACAAAGGAGAACACAGTGTCCATTTTACATTATAAACCTTAAAGCAGTTTATTTTTCTATACAACTATGCAAATGTAGAAAAAAATAATAGATCACAAAATAGAATCTGGACTATCACAAGTGAGGTACTGTAGTGCAATACCTTAATCTCAGCATCTGAATAGGGTTTTGCCCTTGACCTGAAGGAACAAACACAAAACTGATGGATTAGACAACTCAAATCCCAAAACTCTAGCTACCATATCAACATATATTACTCTATTCAATCTAAGCTATAGCTTGCTATCTTTTTGATAAGTAACATGGAAATACAAAAAGTTCATATCCAGCACCATGCCAAAATCATAAACCACTGCAACAGAATGTTCAGAAGATCATATGAATTCACATATCTAACAGAAAAAGAACCTACAGACGATTCAGAAAAAGGCCTACAGAGGAAAAACCACATCATATTTTTATACACCAGATGAACATATTCAATTGTTAAAGAGAATTTCCAATGCTTCTGGTGTATCCACTTGAAAAAATTTTATCTAAAAGGTATGAGGCAGAAAGACTCGTCTATAAAACACACATATCAGTTTATAGACAAGCAAATTCATGCTGACATTATTTGCTACCAGAGGAGAAAAAAAGAGAGGAAAATCTTTCAGGCAGAAATGGTGGAAATCAATACCTGTCAAGACCCAATAATGAGTAGTGATGTGACATTGAATAGCTTCCCCTGGCCTGAGGGGCAGATCTATGATTAGTTCTTTGATCTCTGTAAGATGTATCTGCCTGCCAGTACCAATCATCACGATGAGTATGATGATATGAGCCAGGGCCATTCTCCCTCCAACTCTCATAGCTCCTCTTATATTTCTCTCTCTCTCTATTGAATACACTTTGCATGCGCCTTATACGCTCCTATACAAATCAAATGCATCTGGTCAACCCATGCATACACACGCGCACACGTACACACACACACACAAAAAAAAACATAAAAGAACACAGGATTTAAAGGGAGTAAAAGGAAATCAAGAAGATGCTATTTAAAACTTTTCTTGTTGCATCATCTTTACTGAATGAAAAACAATTTACGTGCCAAATGACCAGCAAGATTTTAGCTGGATAAGAGGACATTTTGGGAGGAAGCCGGACAACTTATTATAAATTCTAAAACCGAACAGGACAAACAAACCGAATGCCCTGATAACTGTTAACGGTAGTCTAGTGAAATAAAAGTGGAAGGAGTAGACTGTTTGGAATAAAGAACAGAAACTTCAGGTTAACATCAGAAAGCACCAGCCACCGCATCAATTAGTAATATCCAAAACTTAGGCATCTTATCTAATTTCTAACCGCTCAAGAGTTCTAGATTATTCCTAAATAAGCTACTTCAGAGGTTTGCCATACTCTGTATGATGTGTTTGTAGACCAAGAGACAGAGCAGAAGAATTTAAATAACAAAAATCCAGAGATGGCATGGAAAGCTGCAGAAGGAAGTACACCATATTTTGCAAGCTGATCCATCACAGCACTAGGACATGGTGAACTTCAGAGAGTGTACAAAGTAAAGCATCAGAGAGAAAGATGTCTTGAAATTGTGAAGTCATGTCCACAGCAGATATTGCACACTGATCCATCATGGCAATGAGATGTTATAGTCCCGAGTTCAGACATCAATTGTTGAAGAAATCCTTAAAATTAGCACAAAACACTAAATGGAAACTAGGGAACAAAGGTCTGCAGTATGGTAAATTTTCACTGAGAGCCTGGTTGAAATGCAAAAGTTGATAATGCATGTGATGCAGCGCATATAGAATTTAAATCAACAGACAAGAAATTTTAAATTTAGCCTTCCCATTGACCAATATATACATCATCGGCATACAATAGGCTCTGCCAAGAGCGGCAGGTTAAGCAATGAGAGATACATATAATAATAACAATGAAAATCTACATTCATGACTGTTTGAAATTGCACTTAAGGCACCACCAACCTATCATGCATAAATTAAGACTGAGATTCCCTTCCACATCACTATAAAAGTTGAAGTTGATGCATTTTCCTTCTCCTATGCCTGTTCCTTGCATCATTAACTTACCAGGAATAAGTTAGGACTTGATCGACACAACCCTGTCTATTCTCTCATATCAATTAACCCCTAACCTTTCTTGCTAACGTGTAATGGATAACTTGAGACTGGCCTATTTTCTCCCCATCTCTCACCAAGACTCACCACAGGAACTTCCTACAGCTTATATGAGCCTGCAATCTGTTTCGCTGAGTAATTCTAACCACAGAAGAACTGCAATTGAAACCTCTAACAGGAAGTGACTGATGTTGGTTTTGAAGTCCATTTACTTTAAAAGCAGGCGAATCTACAAAAGAGAGACTTATTCAGAGGCAGTCCAAAATAAATATGAACCATGCATCAATATAGATGTAAACTATCTTTACCTTCAAGAAAGCAGGCCAAAATGTTTTGGAACTCACATGCATTAAATAAAAACTCTTACATAGCCGTAAGTGAGGCAAACACAAATTTAAATCTCACACAATTGAAAAAAAAAAATTCATGACTTCAATCGAGTAATGCTGAAGACAATGCAATGTGAAGACAACACAACGTAAGTACAGAAAGATGGTCATTATGAATTAGACTGCATAATGTGAAGACAACAAAATGTACTGGCTGAGATGGGAAGAATTGAACAAGAAAACCCACAATCAGGAAATAACTCACCACTCTCTCCATTTCCTCCTCATACTCCTCTTGCATTCGATGGTTGTATCTCTTCCAAGCTTCCTCCTTGAAACCACCACCATTTGAACCATTGGCAGCATTTCTCCATGACGAAGTTGATTGTGATTTGCTCAACTGTTGGAACAGAAAAGAATACGATAAGATCTTTAACAACACCACCAACAAAAGCCATTTTTTCTGCATATACGAATGTTTGCTTATGTGACTAGAAAAAGTTACATATGGTCATCAGCAGATAATTGTGTTCCAAATAACTCTAGCAGAAATGCCTGTCCTTTTGCCATAATTTGTACCTATCATATTTCATTACAAATAGGGTCAGCCGAATGGTCCTGAACCAGGTGGTTCAGGGCGAACAGAGTTGAACCAGCTTGGAACTCGGACGGTTCAAACCTTCCGCTTTGGTACAGGGGGCGAATGGCCTCAAACCACCCATACCATCCTCATACCGATATACAAAATCATACCAAACCATCTTATACCAAACTAAACCCTCCAATTTGGTTTGATACAATGGCAGACATGGGTGAGGGACTCCTAGTCTACCTGATCGGTACGCCACTGGTTCGGTATGGTACACACTGTACCAAACTGTATTATCCTTGTACCAGTATGATACGATGAACCTTGATTGCAACTTCTAAGGAGTGCATTTAGGAAAATATTGGACACATTAAATGATAATAAAGTTGAACAGCAGCAATAACAATTATAAATACTCTACCAAGAATATGATCAGGGAATCGAGTTCTGAACAATGCTGACAGCAAGAACTTTAAAACTTTATAAATGACCTAAGAACTTGTATGTTTTCCTAAGAAAACTGTTTATAAGTGTTTAAAATTGTTGTAAGTTGATGATAACATTAAAGAAGACTGTTTAGGGGTGCTCAAAATCATTGTAAGTTGATGATAACATTAAAGAAGACTGTTTAGGGGTGCTCAAAATCATTGTAAGTTGATGATAGCATTATGAGCCAGTAGCTGTTATTGCACAGGCTCTCTCTCTCTTACACCCACACCCACACATATTTTCATAAGAAAATTGTATATAGGTGTTCAAAACCATTGTAAGTTGAGGATAACATTATGGAAGACTGTTTATGGGTACTCAAAATCATTGTAAGTTGATGATAGCATTATGAGCCAGTAGCTAGTTATTGCAGAGTCTCTCTCTCTCTCTCTCTCTCTCTCTCTCTCTCGTGCGCACGCATATGCATTTCTTTGCACTTATTTTTAGCCATATACATAGGCTGCTTAGTTTTCTCTGGCAGCGAGAAATTCCTAGAATTTTGACAAAACTTTGAATCTTTCGTTCTTCATTAGTCAGTTAAAAATTCATCTTATCTCCTTTCACACCTCTTCAATGGCATTTAGGTTGGATTAACTTTCTTTCATGAACTATGATGGTTCAAGCGATGATCAAGTCCTCCAAGCATTTTGCAGTGACATTGGAAGGATACAGTGAAGAAGGCACAATGCCATGGTCCCTACGTAAGCTGAATACTGAGTGTGAGACGTAATATTTTCTTTGGTTGAGAAAGCTATTCCACATAATATCCATTTTGCAGAGAACCTTGAAACTTATATGGAGCTAATGATTTTATATCCTGTTCTTTTAAGCATCAGAATTCCATCTTCCCTATTAAGTTGTAGAAAATCCTAATCTAGAGAGTGGATACCAGCTTCCCCCACTTTAATCACTTTCTCTTCATCCATCTCCAACGTTTTTCAATACATCACTTACAACCACTGGTTATGCTTTACTTAGACTCCAAGATAATATAAGAATCTGTATACACCATGCCTCATTTAAAATATAATTCTAGGGCAATAAACTCCTAATCAGATATCTTTCACAAACCCAACTTAGCAGTCCTGGTCACCTCAACTGTTCTTATATGACCACTATAACAACCCCTACTTCTCTATGATACTGGTTAGTTGATTGGTTCTATGGGCTTTGAAAGGTCAGATATTATTAAGATCAAGGATTAAACTACTCATACCAATATATATACTGTCACCTTATCAGTACGACATGCTACTTTATGAACACATGGTACATATGTGGTTGCTAAAAAAATAAAAAAAAAATATGTACCATGCATTGATATAAAGATTACTATGAATATATTTGATGCGGGGTAAGATCGTCACCGCATCGGTATTAGTGCATGTGACAAAAGGGAAGAATCCTTTTCGACTTTTGGTCCACTAACAGCCATATTCAGAAAAAGACAAAATATAACGACCTACTATGGTGCCTCGACAGAGCTGAGCTGTCTCCATGCCTCGGCAGGACCGAACTACCTTCATGCTTCGGCAGGATCGAGCTGCCTCCATACCTCGGGAAGACCGAGCTATTTCATGGCCTCGGCAAGATCGAGCTATCCACATACCTTGGCAAGATCGAGGAACCTTTCTTTTCAGCCCAGGCATTCTCATCACAATCTTTCTAAAATGTAAACAAGGAGCCAAATATGACCCTCTGACCGTGATCGACGAAATTTCAAATCCCTGAACAGCTGGCGGGATTTCAATCACCTCAGCTCCAACACCCTCATGGAGCGCCAATCAACCGCTGATCATCCTAACCACTAGGATTCGAATCATAACAATCCCATAACTAATTAGATTCGAATCGTACTTGCTTTTGATTTCCTAGCATGCGCCCAAAAATCAGGTAACCATCCACCGTCATTCCAGCAGTCTATAAATACCTTGTCCTAAGATCCTTTCAGGTATGCTCAACCCACTCCAAAAACTCTAGCAGAGTTCATAGCTCTCAGAGGCCATCCTTGAGAGACCCTTCTGCTGGAGTCTTCTCCTTTCATCTGTTTGCTAGGAATCTCCACTGACTTGGGCGTTGGAGGGTCTTCCGCAGGGACCACCCCCTGTGCTTCCTGCGTAGAGACTGTCTTGCAAGTCCTATGGAACGAAAATCGCCATCCGGATCCTGACGTGCGCCACCCTCAAGCCGAAGAACGACATTCTGCAGCAACAATACCAATACTAGTACTTAACTAGTATGGTATGGTATGGTATAGCCTGTACAGACAGGCACACATCGACACTTGAATCTTTGATTGAGAGAATGTGGTCCTGCATTTCAAACCTTTTATACCTAACTATAATATTGTTTATGGTCAATGCAAATATTGTTTAACAATTAACATCAGAAGTCAATATTTTCAGAAACAAAAGCATAATTTTTTTAACTATTAAATGTAGAAAGTTTATTTCCATCAATTGAAGATAGAATTAAATTCAGGTGGTAGAGTAGTAAAATAATCTATGTATTTCACATGCATGCTTCATGTAATTGATCAACAAATCGTAATATCTTAAAGGGCAAGGAAAAATCTTACTTTTATTGAACCTCAACTCAACTCATCTAAGCCTTTTCCCAATTACATGGATCGGCTACATGAATCTGCTTCCTTCACTCTGCTCTATTCAGGATTAAGTCGACATTCAAATTATAAATAATTATATCTTTTTTAATTATTTTGTTCATGTTAGTTTAGATCTATCTCTACCTCTATCCTTACCATGGATTGTTAAAAGATCACTCTTTCTCACTGGAGCATCTAAAGATCTTCGTTGTCTATGTCCAAACCACCGTAATCAATTTTCTCTCATTTTATCTTCAGTTGGAGCTACTCCTATCATTTCACTTATATGTTTATTTATAATTCTATCTTTTAAAGTTTTACCACATATCCATCTTAACATACTATTTCTGTTACACTTAATTTATTCACATGTTTCAGTATTGCCCAACACTCTGTTCCATATAGCATAGCTGGCCTAATAGCAATTTTATAGAAATTTTTTTCAATTTTAATGGGATGCGCTAATCATACAATACTCCCGAAGCACTTCTCCACTTAATCCATCCTGCTTTAACTCTATAATTCACCTTCTTATTGGATAATTGATCCCAAATACCTAAATTTTTCACTCTTGGTATCTCTTGGCTTGCGATCTTCACTTTTTTCATTTGTATTTCTACTCTCACTAAAATTATATTTCATGTATTCAGTTTTAGTTCTACTAATCTTAAAATCTTTAGATTCTAATATCTCGCTCCAAATCTCAAGCTTAGCATTTACTTCAGATTTAGTTTTATCAATTAATACTATATCATCTGCAAATAACATACACCATAGGATATTATTTTGAATATGTTTGGTTAATTCATCCATAACTAATACAAAAAGATACGAACTTAAAGCAGATCCTTGATATAAACAGTAATTGAAAACTCACTAGTTTCTCCTATTGTTGTTTTAACAATATTATTGCTCTATCATATATATCTTTTATCAATTCTATATACCTTTTGGTAACTCCTTTTTTTTCTAAAATCCATCGTATTATTTTTCTAGGTACTCTATCATATGCTTTCTCTAAATCAATAAAGACCAAATGAAGTCTTTTCTTTTCCCTATACATCTTTATCAATCTTTTTAATAAATAAATAGCTTCCATGGTCGATCTTCCAAGCATAAATCCAAATTGATTATTTGACACCAAAGTTTCAACTCTTATTCGATTTTCTATTACTTTCTCCCTTAATTTCATTGCATGACGCATCGGTTTAATCCCTCTATAATTTGCACAGTTTTGAATATCTTCTTTATTTTTGTATATGGGTATTAATATGCTTTTCTTCAATCATTGATATTCTTTTAGTTGCTACAATCCTGTTAAATAAATCTGACCCTAATGCCTTTGCATTTTTCATTTTACTCAAAGCCTTTTTACTTCAAGTATACTAAATCTACAAAAAAATTTATGTTCATTTGTTACTCCTAGGTTATCACATTTTTTTACCCTTAAATTTACTAAATTATTTTTTTAATAATTTTTTAAAATAACTTTTTCATCATTCTTTTCTCTTCTTTTTTTACTAAAATATTTTTATCTTTTGTTTACTTTTTTTTAGTTTTACTAGTTTATATATAGTCTTTTCATCTTCTTTCGTATCTAGTCTATTATATAAATCATCATAAGCTTTAAATTTAGCATTACTTACTTCTTTTTTAGCTTCTTTCTTTGCATCCCTATACTTTTTAAGGCTTTCTTCATCCCTAGCCTCTTGCTAAATTTTGTAGTTTATTCTTTTAATCTTGATGGCAGCTTGAACTTCCTCGTTCCACCACCAAGTTTCTTTTCCTACTAGTCCTCTCCTTTTGATTCTCCTAGAACTTCTTTTGCTATGTTTTTTATGCATTTAGTTGATTTTTTCCATATTAAGTTGGGATCACTATCTATATTCATAATCATTACTCTTACTAATTTTTCTTTAACTAATTCTAATTTTTCTCCTTTCAAATTCCATCATTTAATTTTTGAATTAATAATTTTACGTTTTACTCTAGATTTCATTTTTATCCATATGTCTGCTACCATTATCCTATGTTGTGAAGTTAAACTTTCTCCTGTAATAACTTTACAGTTTTTGCTTGTTATTTTATCTACCTTTCTAATTAAGAAAAAGTCTATTTGACTTTTATTAGATCCACTTTTAAATGTTATTAAATGTTCATCTTGCTTTTTGAAACAAGTGTTTGCTATTGTTAGATATATACCACTGCAAAATCTAATAAGCTCACACCTACTTCATTTCTATTTTCAAATCCATATCCTCCATATACCATTTCATATCCATCCCTCTATTTTTCTACATGTCAATTAAAATATCCTTCCATATATATCTTTTCTCCTTATGGTATTTCTTGCATTATTTTATCTATATCTTTCCAAAATTGTATCTTAGTTTATCGGTCTAATCCTACTTATGGTGCATATGCACTAATTATGTTAATTATATTATTCTTAATTATAAGTTTTAGTGATATGATCCAGTCTTCTTTTCTAGTTACCTTAACAATATATTCATTAAAATTTTTGTTTACAATTATTCCTACTCCATTTCTATTTTTTATTTTTCAGTGTAATATAATTTATATCATGTATTCTCTATTTCTCTAGATCTTTCGCCTACCCATTTAGTTTCTTATAAGCATATTATATTTACTTTTCTCCTAATCATAGTGTCCACTATCTCCATAGCTTTACCTGTTAGTGTTCCTATATTCCAAGTTGCTACTCTAAGCTGACTATCATGGATTAACTTTTTTACCCGTACTCGTCATAGTGCAAAAACCTTTGCTCACTTATCACTGTGCCCGAACGCTGATGCGACGCTCCTTGCCCATTTTGAAACATTCGGAGGCAGATGCAATGCATCTCTTAACGGGGACGTTCTACCCCTTCGCATTGTTTGATTTAATAGATTCATTTTTAAACCTAAAGAATATTATTAATCACACAACTATGATTACTGTTAACATATTATAAGCAAATGCAAAAAAGTATTAAATTCGTATTTTACAATTTTATTGATGGATTCCTCTCTAAGCTATAACATAAAATTTAACCAGATATAAGAGATCTATTATAAATACACACAACCTTCTTTATATAAACAGGATTTCTTTTTTATTTATATGATCCTGTCTTCTTCTTAAAACATATTTTGGCATAGACATGATGCCCAAACACATCATGTTGTAATGCCCTTAATTTCAGTCATGTTCCTTTTCTTGTTTTGTTCAACATAGATATAAAGGACCAAATCTCTCTCTCTCTCCCTCTCTCTCTCTCTCTAAAACATATAGAAGTCCTTTTCAAAATGTTCAGATATTTTTGTTGGATAACAGCTCACAAGGGACATGTTTGGTGTTCTTTATTTTTTAATCACAAAAGGAGAAGCTAGCAGCTAGGTTTTCTAACTTCTAGAAGCTTTATTTTTTAGTTTTCTTCTTGAAAAAGCACTTTTCAGATAATATTACTGGGCACTATTTCTTTTTTGAGGAAGCATATTTTTGCTGTATAAAATTACTTTTTAAAGCAAGACCAAACATGCCGAAGGTGCTGACATATGTATTTTTTTTTAAAAAAAAAATGTGAAACATTAGCCACCATGAGGAGTCATCATGTTTTCTTTATGCATTTTAAGGAAGGGAAACCAATGCAGGTGATCAAATATATTCTACGACGTTAAGACATGAGCACCAATTCTTCAAATTGACAAATGTCCATAGTGTGTCCCTTGCAACTTTTAGGATGACCATCTAGAGTGGAATGGAAATTTTGCTAGAGAGCCATGGGACCTAATCTCGTGAAGGGTGAAGAAAGGGATTTGGAAGAATAATATGTTCTTCCAGAACAAGATCAAGATTTCTGAACTTTGGAGTTAACTGATCTGAAAGAAAACAGATAAATGGTTTATTTTCTCCTGCAACAGGACAGAATTCCATGATTTAGGTGGGAGAAGCAAATGATGTTTGTGATATTAGATGTTAAAATGGAAGGAAACAAAATTGGCAAAAACCCCCCTTGGTGGTCCAAAGTTGAACCCTAATTCTAGTTCTTTTCACATCTTAGGGTATTTCTTATCAGTAGGTTATCAAGAATCAGCATGGTGAGATCCTTTTGGTGCTATCGGACTCCCTAGATTAAGACATAGTATAAAGGGAAGGCTTGCACTCTGATTGAACCCTAGGAAAAACATGATAGCCATTTGTAATGAAATTATTATGGATCTGGAGTAACAACATCAATTCTTAAGGCATTGAGGGCACTCAATATTTTGGGCCTGCAATCTCATTAAGAATGTCATTGCCTAGGCCACTGGAATCTTTTGATTCTACAAACCAGAAACTGGTAAAATTCGCCCTCCAATAACATCCTAGCCAATCGATACATCTCTATGAAAACAGAAGCATATATGAGTTATTCCACAATGTATCATCAGTTTGTGTAAGCATGAACTTTAAATCTAAAATCCAAACAGTCACTTCCTATCAAATTTATCACTATCTAACAAACTTGAACCTTGCACATTCATCAGAATAAGCTGAGATGGAATCATAATATGTCCATCAAATTCAAGTTTGCCTTTAGGTGCAAGCCAAAAAGATATGTTGCCATTGCTGATTTGCTTTGGATGACACCACAAACTTTAGGTGTTTTACTTCAGCTACTAAAAGAATGTAAATAACAGCACTCCAGTAGATTTCGATACTTTAAGGAACTTCATTACTTTCAGGATGACAGATTCAAACAAGGACATTTTAATATAACCCATTGCTTTTAAAATGAGATGCTATCTAAAAAAGAACATCACCATTAATGTTCATGAAAAAGAGAAACAGCATCCAAAAGTACTACATTCAAACAAGACCAGTAACTAAATTTACCTGAGTATAGATCCAATCAACGGTCCTCCGCAGCTGACAACCTGCCAAGGCACATCAGAATTAAGATTTGTGTATAATTTACCAAACCATAAAGACCATTGCATAATTCAGTGGTCTTAGTTACTTGGAAATTGAAAGAGAATACACGGAATTACAAAAAGTTTATGAGCATCAGTTCAGAAAGTTAAATACAAGAACAAGCCCTTCAACAAGAACAAGCAACCATCATGAAAGCTCATAGTTGGCTTCACTCAATTTCTATTAAAAGTTTATCTGGTTTCAATCTATCCGAACAAATAAACCCGCTAAAACCACTACCTAGACTTTCTCCAGGCAAAATACCAAAGGAGGAGATTAGCAAAGCATGCTTTACAAATTTGCTTCAAGAGCATGACAGTAGTTAATCATATCGCATGCCAGCTATGTCTCACGAAATCGTAGCATCGTTTTCTCCTCTGGTTTAGCTGAATGACTGCCAAACAATTGGATTTTGAATTTCAGAAAGATGAACTAGCTGAAGAAACCACCGGACTTGGATCTCAATTGAACATTCAAAGAGAAAAATACAAAAACCAATACTGCAGGTCAAATCGATAGAGGGAGAGGTGGGGCGTACCGCGATGGTGGTAGCGGTGGCGCCAATAAAGCCGAAGAGGAGAATTCCCCAAGCCCTCGACACCTGCTCCCTTTCCTGCCGCAGCTTACGGTCGCGCTCGCTCTTCTTATCATCGGGGCTCATCTTCTAATACTTTCCCACCCCAGCCCCAAATCGAAACCCTCGATCGAGGAACAAGGAAGAAGACAGACCATCCTTCGATCGACTCACTCGTTCGCGCAGGATAGAAAATTAAATAATTTAGCACCAATTCTGATACGAACGGAATGGATTTGAATGGAAAATGGGAATTCATAGTTACCCTTTTTCCTCAATAAAAAAAAGTAAGATAAAAAATTTATAATATAAAGAACAAACATTTAACATTTTCTTCTAAAAAAACTAAATGCGACTATAGCATGTTAGGAAGCCAACTTTAATGAGATATTTGTTAATATGTAATAGCATTAATTAAAATTATATCTATATAAAATCTATAAATAATTTAATTTTAAAGATTATGACTCTTTTACTACTATTATCCTTATTTTTTTTGTTATATAGATTATTTTAATAATTACTTTTTTATTTTAATTACCAATTGGAAGATGGAGTTCAGAAATAATGTTTGTTATTTTTATTTAATTAATTAATAGTATCTACATAAAATTTTACCAACATGTAGAAAAAAAATTTAAATAATCAAAGTTAATTTTTTATCATAATATTGTAATAATTGATCCATGTGATCCTAACAAAAGAGGTAAGAAAGTTAAAAGAAAATAAGACTCGCTCAATATGGATAAAGAACGGTAAAAAAAAAAAAGTAAGAAGTGTTTAGTGAACAACAAGAATAAACACAAAGAAAGTAGTGAATGAAAGAATAAAAAAATAAATATAAACATTGATCGAATGAATAAATTTTAATTTTATAAGTTCAATCCATTGCAAATACTCGAAGCATTATATTTATAGGATATTTTAAAATATATATAATTTTGAAATATAGCATTTTAAAATATAATGTTCTATATTTAATAATTTCATAATTTCATAATTTTTTGTTGGATAATTGCCCTTCAAAATAAAGGATTTTATCCAAAGATTGTAAAGTTTTTTATAATATTATTTATAATATTTATATAAATTCATGTGATCTTACATAAATATTTTTATTTTTATATAAACATTGAATATTTAAGCAATAAATATTTATATTTATTTAATAATACTCAACAATATTTATTATTTCAATATTAAAATTTTATTATTAATATTAAAATATTTATTATTTGTATTATTGGACATATTAATAATATTTAAAATATATTATATATAATACTATATTTTATAAATATTTTGATTTATTTTTTATTTAAAAATAATTATTTAGTAATAAAATAAACATTTATGAATAATATAGAAATGCTTCTAATTTAATATATATTTTATTTATAATTTTTTATTAATTAAAAATAAATTTATTTTGAGTTTGTTTTATAATATTTTTATAACTATAAAATACAATAATAATATTTAATTACATAAATTAAAACATAAATATTAATTTAATTAAGTAAATATTTTAATTTAGTAATATTTATATTAATAGGATATATTATTAATAATATATTTAATAAATATGTTATTAATAATATTATTTTTTTAATAAATGTCATTTTATCTATGTATTAATTATTTATTTTATTAATAATGAAATATTAATATTTAAATAAAAAATTTTAATAAATATAAAATAAAATAAATTATTTATTTAAATAAATATTTATGTAAATAAAAATTTGTAATATTTATGTAATATTTTGATATATAAATAAAGTTTTAACTATTTCAATCAAATTTTTACTAGAGATTTTTAGATGATACCTTTAAAAGTTAAATTTATAAATTATCATTTGAGAGATTTATAAATTTTAAAAACTTTCTTAACGAATGAAACAAAAAATTTTAGTTTTAAAATTTTAAAATTCTTATACCAATATAGTTTTAAAATTTTAAAATTCTTGCAAATTCCCTAATCAAACAAGCTTTAAGTGAATCAGAATTTCAACCCCATAGTTTTTTTGGAAAAGACTTTGTATACTGCATCCGATGCAGCAAATCTTATATGGGCTGCACCGTCTCTTTTTATTGGTCTACGCACATTCTATATGGCTTAACATCATGATTATGAATTTGTAAATGGTATACTGTCGAGATGGAATGACTTGTCTTTCAAAAAAATATTAAGACACCATGGTTGTAAAATTACGACACGTAGTTGTAAAATTACAATACTCATTAAAAAATGTTAAGACAGCTTTACGACATCCTGATAAAAAAAAAAAAAAAAATTACGACACCATCTTATAAAATTACGATACCAGAAAGCCAAAAAAAAATACGATATCTCAGTTATAAATTTACGATACCGTAGTTATAAAATTATGATACCCATTCAGAAAATGTATCTATACATAAATTCCAAAAAAAAAAAGCCGAACGAGTATTAATTCACATCATGTCAAAATTTAAGATGACACACAGTTATAAATTACGACACTGTAGTTATAAAATTAAGACCCTATTAAGAAAGCTAAAAAAATTTATGACATCCTAGTTGTAAATTTATGATACCATAGTTATAAAATTACAATACTCATTAATTCAAAAAAAGTTGAACGAGTATTAATGCAAGTCATGTCAAAATTTAAAAATATTTTAGGTGTAAAATTATGACACTAGTTATAAAATTAAAATAGCCATTCAGAAAGCCAAAAAATTTATGACATCCCCTAGTTATAAAATTATAACATCTATTTAGAAAACGCATAATTACACAAATTCCAAAAAAAAAAGCTGAATAGATACATATCAAAATTTAAGATGGTATACCAGCTATCTCATTTCGTCCTATAGTATCGAGCTATATAGAATTTATGTGAACTAAGGTACACTTAATATAAGATTTGCTGCATCTAAAGCGAAAGCGGTGTGCAAAGACTTTTTCTAATATAATAAAAGAAATGGACGACGATCTTTGTGCAAACATACTTTAACGGGTTCGGATCAGACGGAGATTAACGTTTTAACCCGCTTTCATCAGCCCTCCTTGCCGTCGATCCCTCTCGGTATCGAATTCCAGCACCAACGCGAACGCGGCGGCGGCGGCTTCCGTGGAACAGGGATGCTGCGAGCTATCTCTCGATTTCGAACGCCTCTCCGATCTCTCCCTCAAGCCCTTCTCTCCTTCTCTTCCCCCTCCTCCCTCTCGTCTTCTTCTCCTTCTCCTCTTTCTTCTCCGTGCCTTCGAGACATCGTCCGCCCCTCTCCGCCGATCCCTCGCCTCTGCTCTCCCTTCTCCTCGAGGCGGCAGCGAGGAGGGGGAGGGAAGGACCGGGAGAAGGAGGAGGACGATGGGTTGGGAGGCGTGTTCGTGTTACGGAGGAACTCCTCGCGGCCGCCGAGGCTGTTCGTGGTCCAGCCCCGCCTCCGCCCGGACTCCGTCCTCCAGTGGAAGCTCTCAGAGGCTCTCAACCTCGCCAACTCCCTCGAAGAGCCGCGGGATGGGTTCTACGAGGAGGATTTCGAGTCGAAGGAGCGGCCGCCCCACCTCATCGTGCAGAATCCGGCTGCCAGGGGACTCAAGGCACACGCGGGTTGGCTTCGCCTCTCTATTTTCTTATTAAAGTTCTCATTTTTATCAGTTATTATTTTAGTGCAAAAGCTTTTGCTGAGAATAAGGACAATGACCCTGAAAAGAGTTGAAAAGAAAGACACATTTCAAGCATAAAAGGCTTTTGCGATAACAAATCTTACCATATGGGTGAAATGATTTCTCTGGAAATCGTGGATCACACAATGCAGAAAAAATGTATGATGTTTGTGTTGTATCATTCAGAATTGATGGGAATTTCTTAAACTGGGAGTGTTGATAATCTTGGAAGTGATCAAATTTCGGAAGCAGAAGTAAAGTCCAGCTATATGGGTTTTCCTTGCGGATTGGTTTCGGAATAAGAAGAGTAGAAAGTGCAGGTCAAATTATTGACATAAAGTATGATACGAGGAAAGAATTTATACTATGGGAGATCCAAAATAATGGTAGACATCTGGATCAGATAAAGGAAATATGGAACGTGATTGGGAGGAAAACTGACCATTAGCAATTTGGTGAATTGTGAAAGCTTCGTGATTTTTTGTGTTTGATGTAAAAGATGGATAATCTTTCAAATTTCTTTGTGATGAATTAAAACAATACGGACATCATGCATAATGATCTGGAAAAAAACATGCACCCAGTAACCATAACAACAAATGGGGAGCATTTCTGTGATTCAACTTGATGATGGTTTTTATTGTTTTTTGCTTGATATATTGCCTTGTCAGTTCACTTAGGGAGTTGGGTTTCTACAAATTATATTCCATAAGCAACTTGTATGTACTGATAATTCAGGGGATCATTAAGATATAGTTCTAGAATACTTGATATTGACTTTGGCATGTCATCTCTCTCTAAGTTAGCAGTTGCTGAACACGATGGCTATTATCTTGTTATGGAAAGTTGTCTGACATTGGCCAAATATTTGTATTGCTAAGCCAATTGTTTTGACATGATTAAATTGACAGGATCTTCATTGTGCTTGTTGCAGACACATATTTTGGACAAGGGACTGTTGAAAATATCGAATCCCAACTCATGGCATTGGAATCAGAGGTACTTTATTCACTCAGTCTTTTTATTTTACAAACTCTACTTCTTTTGAATTTTTCCAATATGTTGTTGAAAACCCTGTGGACTTAGAATTGATCTGATCTTATTGCATGCCTTGTTTTTAATTTTCTAGAAGGGGTGTAAAATCTTTTCATTATGTGTGAACCTTTTTCTGAAAATTGACACTTTATGTTTGTTGTTTTGACAGAATGAAATAGATGCAATTTTTGTTAATGCAATACTTTCTGGGATTCAGCAACGGAATTTGGAGGCGAGTCGTACATACACTTATCTTTCCTGTTTATACTGGAAAATTCTTGAAATTAGATTGAGCATGTTGTTTGCATCTTTTTAACAGAAGATCCATTGAACTGCTCTTATCATAACTTTAATGACAGTTTGCTTGGAAAAAGCCAGTTTTAGATCGTGTTGGCCTTATAATAGAGATATTCCATGCTCATGCTGAAACAAAGGAGGCAAAACTACAGGTACTACTTTGTCCATGGACTGCGATGTTTCTTTGCATCCCATGCTCCATGTTCAGCTTTTCTATTTCTAGTTCATTTGCTTGACTTGTACATATGAAGGAATTATGATTCTCTAGTGGACGTTCCAATTATGTTATAGATAGGAAGTAACTTGTGGTCATTTTGATGTTATTTTCTTTCATAGTCCGAGTTAGCAGCTCTCATGTACATGAAGACAAGGCTTGTACGTGTTAGAGGTCCTGGTGGACGCCTCGTTTTTGGAGCAAGTGGAGAAGCTGAGGTTGTTAGCGCTCGAGGGTATGTTTAGCACACTTCGCTTCTAAGTACAAATGGAATGGTGCTTTTCATATTGAAGATGCTGAGATAAACAAGAAATGATGTTTTCTTTGATAGTTACAAGCAAAATATACATTTAACTAAGGTTTTAAGTCCCGCTGGGATGGAGAGCATTCTAGCCATCCCATCATGTTCTTGTGGGACAATGGGACCATGATGGGAGGCTCCAAACTCCATACATAAGGAGAAAGAAGAGGGAAGGGGAAAAAAAGGAAGCAAAGAAATAAAGTGAAAAGTAAAGAAAGGGAAGGAGAAAGAGGAAGAAAGAAAGGGAGGGAGAAGGAAAAATAAAGAAAACGAAGAAGTGAAAAAGAGGAAAGAAAATAAGGAGGGGAGAAGAAAGAGAAATAATAGAAGGAAAGAAGGGAGAAAAATAAGGAAGAAAAAAAAGGAAGGGAAGAAGGAAAGAAAAAAAAGAAAAAAAAAAGAAATAAACAATGTAAGAAAGAATAAAAGAAAAGAAGACAGAGTTAGGGTGCCTAGCAGGACAACCATTGGGTTGGTGCGACATGGCGGGCATCTCATTCCATCAAGAAATTAGGGCACCCATATTCTATGGGATTTAAAGAACTCATTTCATTGAACATGAACGATGTACTTGCTATCATGGATATTTATGTAGAGAGAACTGAAGAATTATCAACATTGTCTTTGCACTAGAAACTTCCTCCGAATGATTAATGTGCATGAGGAGCTGCCTATAGATGAATTAATTGGTGCAAGAATTCTCAACCATGTATCCTAAGACATTGGAGAGAATTTTTCCCCAACTCTTCTATAAAATGAGTTAATCTCAGAATGTAGGTCTAATCATCTTTTTTTTAATATTAAAAATGGTTTTCTGTAACTATTATTCCCAATTGATATCTTTTATCATTGATTGTTTCTGCAGGAGAGGAAGTGGTGGACGTGGTTTCATGAGCGGTGCTGGAGAAACTGAACTTCAGCTTCAACGTCGGAGGTACATTTCATACTTAATGATAGATGAGGTGTTCTATGCTTTAGTTTGTTTCATCGATCTTTTCATATTCACAAATTTTATTATGAGAATTCTCTTCTATCTGAGAATTTTAGAATTCAAGAAAAACGAAATCATCTACTATCTCAAATTGAAGAGGTTCGACGAACTCGAGCTTTGCAGCGTTCTGCTCGGAGAAGGCATGGAAGTTCATATGATCAAGGCCTAGCAACTGTTGCTGTTGTTGGGTATACAAACGCAGTATGTTGGTCTACAATGGAACTTTGCTATCAATGGAACTTACATGTATCCAAAACAATGCTAAGTCTAGTTTCTCTCTCTTTTGACCTCATGGAAAAATAAAAATAAAATTCACTTGATTTATTATTATGGTGCATAAAGATTTCTAGCCATTTTTTATTACAAAGCTAGTCCAAATGCACCTTATTAATATATTGCATGTACTGCAGGGTAAATCCACCTTGGTCAGTGTTCTTTCGGAAAGTGATCTATATAGTGATGATCGGTATTCCTACAACATCTAGCATTTTTTCTATAACTTGTGGTCTTCGTTCCTTTTGTATCAATGAACAACACCATTGTATTTTGAAGTCCATAACTGCTTATTCTTGCATGGGTTATTGTGCTTTTATTCTATTCAGATTATTTGCGACAGTGGATCCTCGATTAAGAAGTGTAATTCTTCCTTCAGGGTAATGCAAAGAAGGCAAGCCTTGCTTGCTGTTGTTTAATCATTTCCAGAATTTTACTCAATGGGCTTGTATTGTTCTTTTGGGATCTAAAAATTTGTACTTATGTTACTGCTCAGGAAGAAGGCACTTCTTAGTGACACCGTAGGCTTTATCTCAGATTTGCCTGTACAGGTAATATATTGCAACATCATCTATGCCTTGGATTTTTACTGTTTTTCAGGTATAACTCTTTTCCCTTTTTCCTTGTTTTTCCTTTTTCATCCAGTTGGTTGAAGCCTTTCATGCAACTCTAGAGGAAGTGGTTGAGGCCGACTTGTTAGTGGTACGGTTTGTTGGTCTTCTTTGATTCAACTGATATTTTTCTATTCTCTTTCCTTTTTTACCTTTTAATTTTAGGTTCCCCTAGACAAAAGGTCTAATGAAAAACAGTGAGTAGTGTTACAAGTAATTGTTAGATAGGTTTTCTACCATCCTAGAATAATCTGCAGATGCATAGGTTGGCATGTTCTTTATTTAATTGACAAGGCTGCAAATACATAGGTAGGCATATTTTTCATTTAAGCATGTGTGTACATGCAAATAGACTTTGCTTTCATCATCACTGCATATACTCGATGCATGCTTGTTGTCAAACTGATCTTCTGGATAACTGACGAGCAAAAAGTCTTTATCTTCAGAACAATTGTCCTCTCAAAGTCATAGATCTCTAGATTGCCATCAGCTTCTTTTTCTCTTATTGGTCTTAAGCATGCCATTTATTGAATTAGTTGGTATTTACTTTCAAAGTCTTTTGCATAACCAGCACAATAATTGGACTTCGGTTAGCTGGGAGCATTAGTTAAATTGAGCAATACAAGTTGGCCAAATGAGAGTATCTTGTGCAGGAGTATAATCAAGATGTAACAGATCAATCTACATCCTATGCCTATCATACTCTGTAGAAAGGCACCTGCATGCATTTTTGTATCCAGATGATGTGAGCAAGCATATTTTTGCATGCTCGAGCTGTTACATTGCAGAGTATGCATCTTATCTGGGTTGCAGGTAAGATTCAAAGGATTAGGTTTGGGAGGTGATGTGATGAGAATGGCAATATCCAGTCTGTGCAAACAAATGGTTTCTCAGGTCCTGCTTTCATTTACCGGTTTGGTATTATGATTGCATACTTTCATTTATAAGTTTTGAAAAAAGATGACATGCATGCTTGGTCATAGAATTTGGTGTTGAACAAGACAAGGAACACAGTTGAAAACAAATTGATGTGTGCATATTGTCATAACTTCACACATAACTTTGATTTGTATTCATCATTTGTTAGCTTTTGCTATTATTTCGTGTAATAAATCATGGATTATGCGTCAGGGATATGGTCCTGTGATGGCAGTTAAGCATAGTTGGTGAACTAGTGAGCTACATTATCTGTGTAGAAGCTTGTTCCTGTTCTTTACCCATGTTCTCTTGTTCTCTTTGGGCAAAATAAATAGATTTTTCCATGTATCGAGGACAAGGAAATCTTAACAGCTATTTTTTGGTTTGTGTGCAGCATGTATTAGACTCAAGTGCACCTAATCTTGATGAGCAGCGCTCAACTGTACTGCAAGTACTGCAACAGATTGGAGTGTCAGAGGAAAAGATTCAGAATATGATTGAAGTTTGGAACAAAGTACTTTACATATTCCTTGTCACAGATATTAAAAACCACTAGTAGTTGAAATAGATACTTGTTGGTTTTGGTTAAAGATATGATATCTGCTGAATTTTGAAACATGGCCAGATTGATCTTGTGGGCCAAAACATAGGAGCTGATGAATTTCCAGACGAAGATGATTGGCTAGAGGGAGGTGAAGAGGAAAAACGTTGGGAATTTTCAGTAGTAGAGAATGATGTGGCATCTGGTGAGCCTATGGATGAGGATGGCATAGTTTCTGAGCCATCACAAGAAGAAAATCAGGAAAATATCGATGAGATGGCATCTGAGTTATCTGATGAGCCCATAGATGACATGGCTTCTGGTCTGTCAGCAGAAGAGGGTCTGGAAGATGCTGAACAAGAAGCTGAGCTGCCGGTAGACTGGAAGAGGACAGATCCTGCAATACGTAATGAATCCAGCAATCCCAATTGTGTGCAAACTTCTGCGGTGATGGGGATGGGCTTGCAAGTGTTGCTGAACCTTATTGATGAGAAGCTAAATGCACAGAAACCATCTGAGCAAAAGATACTTGGACCTTATGATAGGAAATGGAGACCTTCCACAGCAGATGATGAGAAAGCAGCTGAATCATAGGTATGTTGTCAGAAGTTGAGACTTATCTGTGCTTGAAATAATATTACTTGAAGAGAATTGTTGTAGCCAAGTCTCTTATGAAAATTTTCTTTCTGTTAATTCAATAAATCATGAGAAAAACAAACCTTTACATCTCATTTCAAGACATAAGCTGCAATAAAAAATTTTCTGGCTCTTACTAGAAAGAACATTAATCGTGCAGATGTATCAAAGATCTTCCACAGGCTTGCCTTTACTTGGTGTCACAGTGGCTATCCCCAGGTTTTGTGTTGGAGATCACCTTTAGACTGGTCAATACTGTTTTATGTTTTAACTAGGCAGTTTGCATACGAAGTACAAGCCTTACGCCTGGCTTCAGAGCTGATGCTTCCTTTCTGGCATGATATTTGTCTGATCCAAAGTGGAGTCCTTTTCAAACTTCTTGATAGCAGGCCAGCGCCAAAATGATCACGGTGTATATTTTCAGAGGATTACTTCTCTCAAGAAGCTCTGTTTAACTTTCTTGGCGATAACTTGCTAACAAGGAAACGGAGTACCAGTACTGTTCTATTCTTGTGGAAGGGCTTCATTCTTTTGAATAACAAAATGATGTTGTCTGCTGTTCCTGGAGTATGCTAAGCGTCCTCCCTAGCCAGCTGAGTTTTTGGAGTGAGAGTACTCCTTATGATTTGTTTTTGCGGTAATAAATTATTTTTCCTCCGTTACCACTTAAAAGGATTTGTTTCTCTTCATCTAACTGTTTAATGTGTATCCTGAAATGTTATTTGGCTATTTTTCTTTAGAGTGCAAGTTTTCTGCAAGAAAGATGCTAGCTCTGTTCGTCTCTTTTGGACCATGCCTGCTCTTAAATTGCTTCGCCCTTCTTTTTTTTTGACAAAAAAAAAAAGAGACAAAAATGAGTGATGAACTTGGCAGGGACTCTTATCCATGACTTTTATCTATCGCACCATAAATCTGTGGGGCAAACTAACTCATCGAGGAAATAAAATCATTCTCAATAGGTACTATATTTAGTTTTGAAAAATAATTTTTCATTTTTCATCTTGAATTTTCATACCTATTTTTAATTTCTTCTCTATAAAAGATTTGAAAAAATATATTCATTCGTTGAAAATAAGAAATTATTTTTTAACTTAAATAATTAATAAAAGAGGATGGTGATTGATGTTGTAGATATGGTGGTGAATAATGGAGAGGGATGGTGGTAGCAATGGAGGTTTAATTGTGGTGGTGATAATAGAGGGTGATGGATGAAGCCAAGATATGATGGTAGTGGTAACGGAGGATGTTGAGGGTATAATGGTGGTGAAGGAGATGATGGTGGTAGTAATGTTACTGTTATTATCGGTAGAAAGTGATGAGTGTGGTAAAGGTATGATGTTGGTAGTGGTGATCATGATTCTGATGATAGATGGTGATGATATAATCATGGTGATGCTGATAGTATGGTATTAGTGATGGATGATAGTTAATAAAGGATGATTTGTGGTAAAGATGGTGGTAGCTGATGAACGTATAGTGGCAAAAAAATATTGAAAAAATACTACTTTGTTTTTTAAAAAAAATGATCTAAAGATATTTTTCAGATTCAGTATATATTTGGAAAATTGGAAGCATTTTTTGTTCTTTTTTCAAATGGAACTAGAAAAGTGAAAATTTTTCTCCCAAATGGAGCCCAACTCAATCTGATGCCCATTTGCCAAGATGACCATCAAGCTGGCAGAGTTAACCGTAGGGCATCCTCTTGCAAACGCATCCTGAATGCTATGCTGAAACAGGCTGCCATGTTCACGATCTTCTACGTACATCCAGCATGAAATCAGTCCCTTGTCGGAGATTCAAAACTTCCAACACTGCCTTTAAATTTTCCATGAAAACACGGTGATCTGACAATTGTAGCAGGAGCAGTCAGACAGATCCAGTCACTTAAGAAGTCTTCCAGAGAATCTCAAAATTTGATGGAGCAGCTACCACCGATCTCAGTGCACCAAAAGCCAGAGTTGCTAGAACTTAGCAAAAATGTAGTAAATGCACAGGAAACGTATGCCAGCACTTGAACTTATGGAGGATTTGAATGGCCTCTCATGATCAACATGGTTACAATCTCATGTACAAGAGTAGAGGCTGGTACGTTAACTGTTAGCAGATAATCTTGCATGAAATATCAAATGAATGAGATGCAATAAGAAGAATTTCAGCATTTCAATGGGTTATTTTCAGGGCAAACAGATTCAGACAACTAATTCTTATTCTGATAAAAAACAATAAGTGAAAAAGAATCACTCATTCTTATCCATTATCTTTGACCTTCATTTCTATTCTTTGCAAATCCTTCACAGAAACCTCCAATCCTGTCTATTCGCTGCTTATGCTTGAATCCTTCATAGATGTATGAAGATATGAGATATTGACCACTAGGAAATGCACTGGCATCAGGACGACAACTAAATGCCCTGTGATGGTAACAAGGTCTCTTTAAGCTACCAGCATCCACAGACTTCATTCTGAGATTTCAGTTACATAGAAAAGGAGAACCATGCAGAGACAAAATATATTGGCATGTAACAAATTCTCAGATGTGAATTGTGAGTGTTGGTGTGGCTGTTCAGACCAAAGGGCCCACAGGGTGCCGGGATCACAAGCCCTGCGTCACGTGGTCTGGCGATGATTCAATCCCTTGGCATTGGGCTCACCGCAGCTCATCTCGACCTCCGTATCGGTCACGGCCCATTCTGGTCTCGGCGTCGGCCTCGGCGTCGACCACGGCCCATCTCGACCTCCGTGTCGGTCATGGCCCATTCTGGTCTCGGCGTCGACCGCATCCCATCTCGACCTCCGTGTCGTCCGCGGCCCGTCTCGACCTCCGTATCGGTCACGGCCCATTCTGGTCTCGGCGTCGGCCTCGGCGTGGACCGCAGCCCATCTCGACCTCCGTGTCGTCCGCGGCCCGTCTCGACCTCCGTGTCGGTCACGGCGTCGGCCTCGGCGTCGACCGCAGCCCATCTCGACCTATGTGTCGTCCGCGGCCTGTCTCGACCTCCATGTCGGTCACGGCTCATTCTGGTCTCGGCGTCGGCCTCGGCCTCGGCATCGACCGCAGCCCATCTCGACCTCCATGTCGTTCGCGGCCCGTCTCGACCTCCGTATCGGTCACGGCCCATTCTGGTCTCGGCGTCGGCCTCGGCGTCGATCTCAGTATTGACCTCGGCGCCGGCCTCAGTGTCAACCTCGGCGACGGCCATCCACGTTCAAGCTACGTGGCCTACTTCCCTCAAGAATGACGGATCACTTCACCACGAACGTGTTCGGCAACGTGGGCAATGAACGTGCTTCCCCTTGGCGCCACTAACGGCCGACGTGGTTCCCCCATGTTTAGTCCCACTACCCGTCCTTTGCGGCACGTCGAAGACTGGTAATCAACAACTGTCCAAAAGGGATTTGACCACGAGGGAAAGAAGGTAAGAGGGATCCCTGAAAGAGGTATAAAGGGGGCTCCAGCCCTAAAGGTAAAGGAGGAATCTAATTAGAACAGAAACAACAACCCCTGTTCTCCAAATCGCTAACTTGGGCGTTGGAGGGTCCCTGCCGGAGCCACCGGTCCGGGACTTTTCTTGCAGGTGTCGGAGTGGAGGAGAGGATCCCGTCATTCCTTTGGAGGCCCGAGAGAAGACTTCCTCTCATCTGATGCTCATAAAAAGCGATCTGGCGGCAACAGATTGGCGCGCCAGGTAGGAGGGCGGCGTAAGCAGCAAGGCGTGTAGGGAAGAAAGTAATCGATGCGAACAAGCAAGCTCTCAATCCCTCCTAACCCGAAGAAGAGATGATGGTAACTCGTGCTCAAGAAGCTTCCACCAGCCTGGCTGGGGAGCAGCAGGTGAGGGTCGAGCAGCCGAAGGCCCTCCCGCCAGTTCATCCTTCACCACCAGGCCAAGGTGATAGGGTCACCGCCCTTGCTCAAGAGGTGCGGTCCCTTACTGCAGTGATTCGGGAACTCCAACAACAATCGGCGACCGCTCAACCTCTGCCGTCACCCCAATCCTTGGAAGAAGTTGTGGCGCAGCCCAGCCAACAATCCACCCACGAGGGACATTCCCGACGGAAGGCTCATCGCTGCCAGAACGTCCCCGCAGGAAGGAGATCCTCTGACAGTCCCTCTCCCTGATGATCCCGGGACAAGGCCCCAAGGAAGGGTATAGCCCGTCGACACCGCCCGTCCCCCCATCCCCTATCTACCTCGTCGGGAGAAGAGTTCATCTTCGCGCGGAGAAACGACTGGAAGAGCGCTATCGGCGCTTGAAGGAGCTCGGCCGACAGCTGACCAATCAATCGAAGGCGAAGTATGACAGCCGCCCCCCCTAACTAGGCGGATCATGGAAGAACCTGTCCCTTCCCGATTTCGCCTTCCTCAGCTAGATCCTTACGATGGTACTACCGATCCCCTAGACCACCTAGAAAGTTACAAGGTGCACATACAGGTCCAAGGGGCATCGGATGCTCTTCTATGCATTGCTTTCCCTGCCACCCTACGAAAGGCTGCGAGGGCTTGGTATTCCCGTCTACCTCCTCGTAGTATTAGTTCATTCAGACAGTTGGAGAAAGCTTTTCTCGTCCACTTCGATGCGAGCCGATGGATCCCTCGGGTGGCTGACAGCCTCTTTGCCATTCGACAAAAGAATGGAGAGACTCTTCGGGACTTCATCGCCCGCTTCAAGGAGACAGCGATGGAGGTTTACCACCTTGATGACTCGGTGGCCACCTTGGCCTTGAAGCGTGGGCTCCGCCCTTCCCGCTTCGCATATTCATTAGACAAGAAGCCCCCGAGCTCGTACGCGGAGCTGCTGAGTCGAGCTCAGAAATATATTCGCGCTGATGAGGCCGACTCCTCTAGGCGGGAAACTGATGAAGGCCCCAATAAAAAGCAAGTTCGATCAGAGCCTGGCGGATCTCATACCAAAAAGCCCAAGCCGCCTCGTCGGGCGGATAATCGGCCACGGACTTTCGCCCCTGTAGGTGAACGTTATACCCCTCTGTTAGCCCCGATCTCCGACATCCTTATGGAGATCGAGGGTGAACCTTATCTCAAGCGCCCCGCGCCCCTGAAGCCTGGGATTCCTCGCAACAAAATTCTATACTGTCGTTTCCACCGGGATCATGCAACGACACGGAAGTCTGCCGACAGCTAAGGAAGGCCATAGAGGAGCTCATCCAGCAAGGCCACCTTGGCCAGTTTGTCCGGAGAGAAAATCCAGCAGCACCAATCCCTTCGGTGCCACCCGCTCAGCAAGCCAATGTCGACAACGCCCCGACTGAGAAGACGGTGGCAATGATCTCCTTGGGAGCAGGGGGCACTTCAAAAAGACCTCGGGGGGGGGTGAGAGAGATAGCGTTGTAATTCCTTTCCCCGAAAGAGATTTAGAGGGGGTTGATAACCCAAATGATGAAAGCGTCGTCGTATCCATGACGATTGCTAAACATCATGTAAAGAGAATATTAGTTGATAGTGGAAGCTCGGCTGATATTCTGACGTATGATGCATTTGTTTGTATGAACTTGCTTTTGGATTCCCTTCGGCCAATGACGACGCCTCTCGTCGACTTCACCAGAGATGCGGTGAAAGTTGAGGGAGAAATTACTCTCCCCGTCACGGCTGGAACTTTACCCCGCCAGAACACGATCTTCATAAAGTTCATGGTAGTGAGAGTTCCTCTGGCATACAACACTATTTTCGGCCGACCAGGTTTAAATCTGCTGGATGCCATTATCTCGAGGAAGAGGCTATTGGTCCGATTTTCCACTCGTCATGGGATCGGGGAAATGCGGGGGAAAGAAGCCCGATGTCCCTCTGCTATCACACGATCCCTAGCCCTCAGTCGGCAGTCCCTTCGCTGACTTCCGAATTGCCAGACCCGAGAGAGGCCGAGAAGAGGGGGGAACCGGTGGGACATCTATTGACTTTCCCCTTAGGAGAGGACCCGACGAGAACCGTCCAAATCGGGGCCTCTCTCCCTGAGGAGGAAAGGAGCCGGCTCCTTGGTTTCCTCCGAGCCAACGCCGATATTTTGAATGGTCGTTGACCGACATGCCAGGTATACCAGCCAAAGTAATTACTCATAAACTTAACATCAAATCTAACTGTAGGGCGGTTCGGCAAAAGAAGAGAAGCTTCGCTCCCGAGCGCCAGAAAGCCGTTGACGAGGAGGTCCGCAAACTGATCGCCGCAGGCCACATTCGGGAGGTCCACTATCCTGACTGGTTGGCTAATGTTGTGATGGTGCGAAAAGCCAATGGAAGCTGAAGGATGTGTGTCGATTTCACTGATCTCAACAAAACCTGCCCCAAGGACAGCTTCCCGCTCCCCAGGATCGATCAGTTAGTGGACGCCACCTCTGGTCACGAGACTCTCAGCTTCATGGATGCTTTCTCGGGGTACAATCAGATCAGAATGAAGCCCTCAGATGAAGAGGCCACCTCCTTCGTGACCGAAAAGGGGATCTACTGCTATAAAGTCATGCCTTTCGGACTGAAACCCTGAAGGTAGGCGCCGGCTCCCGCTTCGGCCACCTCCTCGATGAAGACCGAGGAATTTCGGTAGTTCTCCATGGCTTTCTCCCCCACCTCGGCCACCTCATTGACAAAGGCTTGAGAGTTCCGATAGTTTTCCACGGCTTTCTCCGCCACCTCAGCTATCTTCCCTACAGCAGCCCGAGCCGCCGCTTCGGCCTCAGCTGTCTTCTTATCGGCGGCTTTCACTGCCTCCGCGGCCTTGGCAGTTTTGATGTCAGCCAGGCGGGCCACTTCCTCGGCGATTTCAATCTTCTCCTCGGAAGACCTCAGCTCGGATTTTGCCTCTTCGAGCTGGGCCTTGATGTCGACCAATTCCGCCTCGGCAGCCATCAATTTCCCCTCGGCCGCGATAGCACGCTCGAGGGCCTTGCGCATTTGTTGCTGCGCCGCTGTCGCCTCAGTCCGCGCTTGAGATCGGACTATTTTAAGCCTCTCTGCCTCCCCAGCCTGAGTCAGCTTGAGAGCATCTTCAGCTTTCGTAGCCCGGTCCCGGTACTCGAAAGCTTCCTGTCGGTAACGATCAAGCCGACGCTCCCCGCTGGCAACAAGGGATTGAGTATGATTGAAGATATTCACCATCTACACATCCGGGCTAATATTAGTTACCCAAAGTAAACACATGGAGAACAAATAGGATTAGAGTGTAAACGGCTGCTTACCCGAAGCATGGCCGTTTGGCCGTCTTTGAAGAGGGTTCGGAAGTTGGTCCGCATGATCTCCTCCCGAATAGTAGGAGTGGATGCCACCAACAGTAGCTTCTCGGCGAGGTTGGGGTGATTCATAAGCGATAGCCGTAAGGAAACCAGCCCCATCCTGTCTCCCGTGGGCTCGGACGCGGCGCGGCGGGCCTCATAACCCACGACAGCCTTTTGCCTCTTATTAACTGGTGCCCCTTTACCGACCTGAGGCTCTTCCCTCGAGGCCGGCCTAGTGGCCGATGGACCAGGGCACTCGGCTGACTGGATAATATGAGCCCCTGACCCCTCGTGCAGCGTGCTTGCGGTCCAGTCGATAGGCTCTGACGGTGGTAGCGGTGTGGGAGATCGCCGCGACGGCTGTGGAGTAGGAGACCGTCGGGGGGCTGATTGTACAGGAGATCGATGGGGAGGGGGCGATGGGGTAGGGAGTTTGGGGATGTTCCGGGACACAGGTGGCGATTGGGACCGAGGCCTTTTCCTCGACCCCTTGGCTCCGTCACTCTGCCCTTTTCTCTTCTTAATAGCGGACTTATGAAAAGCCTCAGCCGGGATGGTGATCTTCATAGCTGTGCAAAAACTGAGGTGTTAAAAAAAAAGGCAGGGGATCGAAAGAAAAATGTTATTTTCAAGGAGGCTCTCACTGTCATCGGAAGCGATGCCGGCATGCCGGAGGTTGTCCTCCGACAATAGCTCTCGATATGATGGGATTTCGGTCGCCAGAAGAAGATTGAAGGCTTCTTGATCTCTCAGTACTACCGAGATGTTCTTGTTAGCCTCGGTATTGGGCGTGCCCCATTCCCTTCTTACCCCCTCCACCTCGGCGAAGAAGAATTGAGATTTCCACCCCTTTATGGATGAAGGGAGACCTAACCTAAGGGCTCTACCCGGCCGGGGGGCAAATAACCACCAGCCAGATTGAGCCCGAATGGTGTAAAGGCTGCGGAAGAGGGAAACATTACTCGGGAAGCCTTGAAGGCGGGTTAGCACTAAGAAGGCACAGATGGCTCTAATTGAGTTGGGAACTAGCTGAGCAGGGACCAAATCGTATCTATCAAGGAGATTGATGATGAAAGGATGAAGACGAAGACGACGACCGGCTTTAAAAAACTTCTCATAAAGGGCGACCCCTGAGGGGGAGAGGTCACCCTGTCATTGGGGCCTGGTGCGATCAGTCGCACCTCTTTGGGTATCCTATAGGCTGCCCTAAGGGTCGCAAGATCAGCAGAGGTAATCGTGGAGGCGGTCCCCTCGGGGGAACCCCTGCTTGCCCTAGAAGATGAAGCTACCCTAGAAGGCGGAGTTACAGCCACCGACGGACTCCTAGCAACCAGTTCCCTAGCCATAGCCCTACGGGTCGGGGAGACCTGGTTTGTGGAGGACCGAGAGGGCGAATTAGAAGAAGACGACTGAGAAGGCATGGGGAACTAACCTGGACAGAGGAAGAAGAAGAAACTGGAGAAGCTCTCGGACCGAAAGAGGAAAAAAACTTAGCGCAGTAGAGGAAAATTGAAGCTAGAGCACGCCATCGCTTATATAGTTCCTATCGATATCTTCAAAATTGTCCCGTCCGACGCATCTGCCACGCGGACGCTAGTCATTGAGGACTCTGCGGCGATGCTCCGAGTGCGAGGTAGACGAGACTCCCAACCAATGAGAATGCATCGGTGCCAGTGATTTGACGGCTCAATGATGGTTGCCAATATTTCAGGATCTCGGACTTCTTCCAAGCCTCGAGGCAAATCTGACGGTCAGGAGGCAGAGATGATGACGTCTCACGATCCTATCGCCTTGAGGGAGCTGTCTTATCAAGGACATGTGTATGGACATCCTTTAATGCGACATGGGGATCAGCCGCTAACGATTCTACGCCCCTTTCACTTAGACGGTGGCACCAGCTCAAGGGCGGGGGTTATTTGGTGTGGCTGATCAGACCAAAGGGCCCGCAGGGTGTCGGGATCACAAGCCCTGCGTCACGTGGTCTGGCGATGATTCAATCCCTTGGCATTGGGCTCATCGCAGCCCATCTTGACCTCCGTGTCGGTCCCGGCCCATTCTGGTCTCGGCGTCGGCCTCGACGTCGACCGCGGTCCATCTCAACCTCCGTGTCGGTCACGGCTCATTCTGGTATCGGCGTCGGCCTCGGCATGGACCGCAGCCCATCTCGACCTTCGTGTCGTCCGCGGCCCGTCTCGACCTCCGTGTAGGTCACGGCCCATTCTGATCTCGGCGTCGGCCTCGGTGTGTACCGCAGCCCATCTCGACCTCCGTGTCGTTCGCGGTCCGTCTCGACCTCCGTGTTGGTCATGGCATCGCCTCGGCATCGACCACAGCCCATCTTGTCCTCCGTGTCATCCACGGCCCATCTTGACCTCCGTGTCGATCGCGGCCCATTCTGGTCTCGGCGTCGGCCTCGGCGTCGAACGTAGCCCATCTCGACCTCCGTGTCATCCGCGGCCCGTCTCGACCTCCGTATCGGTCACGGCCCATTCTGGTCTCGGCGTCGGCCTTGGCGTCGATCTCAGTATTGACCTCGGCACCGGCCTCGGTGTCAACCTCGGCGACGGCCATCCATGTTCAAGCTACGTGGCCCACTTCCCTCAAGAATGATGGATCACTTCACCACGAACGTGTTCGGCAACGTGGGCAATGAACGTGCCTCCCCTTGGCGCCACTAACGGCCGACGTAGTTCCCCCATGTTTAGTCCCACTACCCGTCCTTTGCGGCACGTCGAAGACTGGTAATCAACAACTGTCCAAAAGGGATTTGACCACGAGGGAAAGAAGGTAAGAGGGATCCCCGAAGGAGGTATAAAGGGGGCTCCAGCCCTAAAGGTAAGGGAGGAATCTAATCAAAACAGAAACAACAACCCCTGTTCTCCAAATCGCTAACTTGGGCGTCGGAGGGTCCCTGCCGAAGCCACCGGTCCAGGACTTTTCTTGCAGGTGTCGGAGTGGAGGAGAGGATCCCGTCATTCCTTTGGAGGCCTGAGAGAAGACTTCCTCTCATCTTGCGCTCATAAAAAGTGATCTGGCGGCAACAAGTGTCTTCAGTGTTGCAACATGGAAGATGGTACCTTGCAAAGTCTGCCCCATAGATAGCTGTATTGTGGCAGAGTGCACATGAAGTGCTTATTCTTTAATGGTTCGCATAGCCATTCCAGAGTTGAAGTCACTGAAGGATATGAGAACCTGGAAGTCAATAATAAGTTACCTTCAGATAAAGCTGAATGTGTGTGATAGAGATCAAGGAATGACTGCAAGATGTCCAAAAAATTGTATTGAATCTTCATGGATATGTTCAAGTCTTATAGATTAGTTAACTGACAAAAAAAAAAAAAAAAACTGAACTATGTATACCTCCTTAATTGAGCTAAATAACACAAATTTTTCTTCAGAATAGCTGTGAGCCATGTCAGGCAATTCATGATACGGCTGTTGTGATGTCTCACTGCTCCTCTTCATTGGTGATCTGTATAAATCTGCAACCAGTGTCAGATGGAAGATGCAGCCGCCATTTGTGAACAAATTGGATCCCAGAATAATTGATCATTGTGATAAATCTACTTCTTTGACTGAGAACTCTTGACATTCATTGGACTTCCTGGCAGATAGCTTCACACACTGCTTTATAAATCAAACTTGTCATGGAATGCTGTATATATTGATGACACCTTAGGTGCTAGTCATGAACCCAGGAAATCTGATCAACTTAGACATTCAAACTAGTTACAGTTGTTTTCCAAATGGAAGGACCCTTTCCTCTCTCAGGTCAGAGATGTTCACCAGTAGTCTCCACAAGAGCAACTTCCCCCCCTGAAACAATGAAACCTATGCGCATCCCTAACAGTAATTTCTCTCCCAACTATTGCAGAAATGAACTTGATCGCATTGTGGCAGTCCCTGCATATCCTAAGGTTTTTCACCACTAGTATTGGTAGCCCTTCTCCAGTGCTGATTAACCCAAATGCAACAGCAAGCTTCTCACTGTGGTGGCCCAACCTTGTTTTGCCTTCCATAACATTATCCCTTGCTGAAGCCCATCTCACATCTGGCACATACCCAGCCTGCTTCATCTTCCTTGACATCTCCTCCAAGAACTCATAAATCTCCTTAATCCGTGGGTGGGAAACATCATCTGCCACAAACACATGAATCCTCTTCTCGACTTCAATCCAACTGCAACCAGGTTTCTTCCTCACCCCTCGATCTTTCATCAGTTTCCTAACTGTAGCAAACTCATCCCATCTCCCTGTGCTTGCATACATGTTTGAGAGCATTACATAGGCAACCGCATTTGAAGGCTCCAGCAGAAGGAGCTTCTCCGCTGCCTTTACTCCAATGAGTCCTACAAGCACCAAGCAATGCAGCCCATCCAATTGACCCAGGATCGAAAGGCATTGTCCTGATCAGCTCCTCAGCTTCCTCGAATTTTCCAGCACGGGCATAAAGGTCGACCATGCATGAATAATGCTCTTCACCTGGTTCGATATCATGCTTTTCATTCATTGAATTGAAATAGTTCCGGCCTTCCTCAACCCTTCCAGTGTGAGCGCATGCAGAGAGTACTGAAATAAAAGTGATGCTAGTGGGATGGATGTTTGAGTCAATCATCTCCTTAAACAGAATCAGTACCTCATTTCCTAGCCCATGCTGAGCATAACCTGCGATCATTGAATTGAAGGAGACTGTGTTACGTTCAGGCATCCTCTTGAACAGTCTGTGAGCATCTTTCAGGTTACCACATTTCGAGTACATGGCAATCAGTGCATTATTAACCGAAATTTGATTGTTTGGGAACTCAGACTTGATGGCTAATGCATGCATTTGCTTCCCTTGGGATGGCGATGACAAGTTCGAGCAAGAACTGATAGCACACAGAAAGCTGCAATCATCAGGGCGAAACCCAGCCAGCTGCATCTCTCGAAAGCAATCAAGACCCTCCTCAGAAAACTCATCATTCAAAGAGTAGCCAGATATCATTGTATTCCAAAAAACCAAGTCGGGCTTATCTACCTCTTCAAACACCTTCCTTGCATCCAGAATCCTGCCACACTTCGAGTACAGATCGACAAGTCCACTGCCCACATGCGAATTTTTCTCGAACGCGCTCTTAATCAACTGAGCATGAAATTGTTCGCCACCCAGCAAATCCTTCACGCTCGTGAACGTTGTCAGCACACTCGCCAGAGTGAACATGTCGACCTCGAAGCCTCTCCTGAGCATTTCTTGAAACAAGTTGAGAGCTTTCGGCCCCTCCCGGTGCTGCCCGTAAGCAACTATCATACAATTCCAGGAAACTCCATCTCGTGAAAAGCCCATTTCTTCTAAAACACGCTTGGCTCCATCCAAGCTCCCACCTTTATTGTACCCACTGATAAGAGCATTGTTAACAGAGACATAGGAACCGAGAACGGAGGAAATGGCGATCGAGTGCAGCTGGTCGACGCCATCGGTCAGAGAAGAAATAACAGAGGAGAGAGTGAATCCATCCATGTCGGAGCCGAGGCGGCGCATGTCGGAGAAGAGCTGGAGGGCCCCAGAAGCCCGGCTCTCGGCGGCATACGCCGAGAGGAGAGTGTTGTAGGAGACGAGGTCGGGGTCGGGGATTTCAAGGAAGAGGCCACGGCGTACGTGGGCGGGGCAGTCGAGGGCATAGGCGGCGAGGAGGGCGTTGTAGGAGAAGACGTTTAGTTGGAGGATTTCGTCGAACGAGCGGCGGGCGAGGTAGAGTTCGCCGCATTTGGAGTAGAGGAGGACGAGGTGGTTGGAGAGGTAGGTGGAGAGGGGCACAGCGGACTTCACGTAGTGGCCGTGGAGGGCACGGCCGGCGGCGAGATCTCGGCTGGCGATGCAGGCCTTCAGGAGGTGGCGGAAGCGTTGCACGGAGGGTGGAAGGTCTGAGAGGTGAGAGGCAAGTTGGCTCATCTAGCGCTCGCCCTCTCCCTCTCTCTCTCTCTCTCTCTCCACAAAACTAGACCAAAGGATACGCTTTAAATTTTGTCCGGCCGGATGGAGTTCGTTGGTTCGGTTAAACCGTTTGGAACAGTGGGGATTGCATGCTTTTGGATGTGTTTATGGTTAATTTGATCTCCAAATTAATCTTGAATTTTTGTTTCGCCAAATGACTTTTTCAATTTTTTCTTAACAAGTGATTGATCAAGATTATTGTAAAAAAATCATTAGTTATTCATGACTAAATCAAGAAATATATAGATTATAAATTGATAGTGATTTATTATCTACATTGCGGTATTGATATCAAATACAAGCCTTTCACATGCTTTAAACTTTCCCAACACTCAACAAAATTCAAATGATGGATGCTTAATTTTCATAGTGAGAGACAATATATTCAAATTTGGCAGCAAATAACCATCATATTCTAAAGAAGAAAAAAAAAAGGCAAATTTCGCAATTTGATGAGGTGTCAGACTTCCATGCTGTCATCCTAGGAATTGCAGGATTTGTTTATTTAAATTAATTCTTTTTCATGCTATAATAATGCAAAAACTTAATGATGCATCATATCAATATCACCAGGGTTATGATTCACCAATCTCTTAGTTCTTTTTATGATGCACAACTAAGCAAATTTATTCCGAAAGTGAAAGAAATATTAAAACTTCACAAAACCCTCACAAGGATTTATGTAGAAAGAATAAATATTCCTGTATGGGTTGTATCCATAGACATGGAAAGGAATATTTTTATATTGGCTATAGAAGCTCAAGCTCATGACATTGTTGATCTTGTAGTAATCAAGAATACAAATACTAAAGATTCCAAGTAAATTTATTTCAAACCACAATTCAAATTTTTTATGGTTTGATATTGAATAGAAAAAATTCATACCAATCGTAAGGTTAAGATCGATCTAAACTAACCCATTCCATTCTAGAATTTTATATATAAATACGACATGCTAACAATTAAACAACTTATTAGAAATGCAAGATAGCCAATAAAAAATATAATATATTCAAAGACATTTTAAGTAATTATATTACAAATTGCATAAAATATAATGTAGGCCATCCGTAATTATAAAGGAATGACCTGGGAAAAAAAAAACTGAAAATATCATATGAAAAATTAACTTCAACATTCTTCTTAATTAGGTTCCTATCAATTAACTTGTATTATTGATACTCTTAGAAATTAAGCATTATGAACATATTTTATACTTCTACTTAATGGAGTTGATCATGACATGTTGAGAGGTTGCACATGTTCAATGGCTGAAAAAGTCTTCGACAAAATAGAATCCTTTGATGGCTCTGGAGCCTGGAACTAATTCCCTGCAAGTCAAACAAAATATTATTAGGATTAGTTATGGAAAAGACTTTGTTCATCGCATTCGGTGCAGCAAGTCCTATGTGAGCTGTACCATTTCTTTTTATTGGTCCACATACGTACGATACCCATTAAAAAATGTTAAGACAGCTTTATGACATCTCGAGAAAAAAATTTACGACATCCCAGTTTTAAGCTTACGACACCGTAGTTATAAAATTAAGACATCCATTTAGAAAGCAAAAAAAATTATTACACCCCAGTTGTAAACTTACGACACAGTAGTTATAAAATTATGACACCCTTTAGGTACATAAATTTTCAAAAAAAAAAAAAGTTAAACGGATATTAATGCACGTCACGTCAAAATTAAGACACCCATTAAGAAAGCAAAAAAAAATTACAACACCCTAGTTTTAACCCATGACATCATAGTTATAAAATTAAGACACCCATTAAGAAAGTAAAAAAAAAAACTTACAATACCCAGTTTTAAACTTACGATAACGTAGTTATAAAATTATGACACCCACTCAGGAAACATACACAAATTCTAAAAAAAGCTGAATGAGTATTAATGCACGTCAGATAGCTTTTTTTTTTGAAATTTGTGTACAGACATCTTTTTTGAATGGGTGTCTTAAGTTTAAAACTAGGGTGTCATAAGTTTAAAACTAGGATATCATAATTTTTTTGCTTTCCGAACGGGTGTCTTAATTTTATAACTATGGTGTAGTAAGTTTAAAACTGAGGTATCGTAATTTTGTTTTGCTTTCTGAACGGGTGTCTTAACTTTATAACTATGGTGTCGTAAGTTTAAAACTGGGGTGTCGTAATTTTTTTCCTCAGGATGTCGTAAAGGTGTTTTAATATTTTTTAATGGATATCGACAATAAGAAAGAACAGTGCAACCCACGTAGTGTTAGAAAAGCTTTTGTAGGCAACCGAAATGCATTTTAAAATTTTTTAAAATAAATATGCAACAGAAGCAATATGATATTGAATATAATCCAATATCAGCCTACAACATGATCAATATATAAAAATATATATAAAGGTATAAAAAAAAGTACATCGATCAAATCTATGTAAAAACAAAGGACATAAATCATATCTATGTTTGTGGCCTAGTGCCTTAAATCTTATCTAAGTCACCAGTAAATATTGAATCTTTTACCTTTGGATGCTTAACAACTCTCGCAACAGTAAAAGGCGGTGGTAGGTAGTACTTCTGCAAGCCACACAAAGGTGTATAGCATCTACAAGTGATCCACATCGAGGCTCTGGTCCTGACCAGCCTTTTTGGAGTACTAGCTCCTCTCTTAGGCTTTGACGATGAGATTTCTTCTTTTTAACACCAACATGCTCTTGAAATTATCAAAAGGATGTATGTCTTGAGGAAAGGCTTTATAGCCAAAATCCCTTTCACCCTAAAAACTTCTCATCTCCCTGTCGTTTTCTTTTCCAACGTTTCTTGAAGATGAAGAAGAAATCTTCATTTTCAGTTAAAACCAAAGAGGAGTTAAAGGAAGAAACTCTTCATCCCCTTTTTCAGTTAAAAATCGAAAAGGTTAGAAGTTAAGGAATGAGGGGTAATTAGGGAGAGGTCATTAACATCCATTTTAAATTTAGACTTAAAATTTTGAATTCAAAATTCAGTCTTCAAACTTCAAATTAAAATTAGTTTAAAATTTAAATTCATAATTTAAATTTAAATGAGCAAGGATGTTAATATTAGGCTTACCTAAATTTGAGTCCAAACCAAATCCTATTTGAATTGATCAAGATATTCATAGCTCAATCAAATTGAGCTAGCCAGCAATCATATTGCCAATTTAATCCTTCAATTAATTTACTAACATTTAGTTTCTCACTCATCTAGTCAGGTAGAATACCCATATGGTGTGTGACCCCATAGGTTTGAACACTAAGCCGGTAGCACTGGACACTTTCAATACTAATCAAAGTCGCTATCTAGCAATACACCCGACGTTCGGATAGGCCGAAAGTTGCAGAGCAATAATCAAGAACCTCTAGCATATGGTTACCATATAATTCATCCCTTTGACCCTCGATGCTCAAGATGACTTAGGTTTTAATTGCCAACCCTTAATCAGCTCATCCATAGAGTGTCTCAATCTTCATAAGTCCTATGACTCCTTACTAGGACTACCCTAGCCAAGGTTTTGCTAAATTGAAACAGTGAGACATTTATTCTAAACTATTTGGAGGGGTCAATCCCATCTTGATCCACTCACTTCTCCACAAGTACTTTACTGTACCCAGAAACCTTCTGTCACTGGATTAAAAATCCAGGTATCCTGGCACCAAAGTACAGTAGGTTGCTTGCAAGCTACCATGGTGATCTCAGGTCAGAGGGATACTTATATTCATATCCCTTTGCGAATACTTCTTGGCAGAAGAGTGTTTCGCAGATTGGTCATGTTCAGTGAAATGTCATACACCTCACCTGCATGTCATACTAGTGTCACCACACTCCTTGATAAAGAGAACAACCAACCCATATAACATACAACGGCCTTTTCTTGATACATAGTTGTTCTATAACTATATATCATTTGGTCGCGACTATTTTAAGAACCACTCAATAAACCATCTCTTTATTGAATAGATTATGGTTCGAAGGACTCAATCACAAAAGAATTTATTTCAGGAAGATGCGATGTAATGAACTGCCAAATAAATATTTTATTAATTAATAATTTATATATATTTATAACTTGCACAATCATCTACATGTTAGTTGATTGGCTTTAGGACATAATTCCTAATATGTAGGACTTGCTGCACCGAAGGCTATGTACAAAGACTTTTTCATTAGTTATATATCATATAAATTAATGGCATTTTGTTGAGGGGAATAAAAATAAAAAGAACAATTTGCATGCTTTTTGAGATTATATGATCCAAAATCAGGAAATCAACTGCTAAAGATGTTGAGAGCATTGCGATGAAACACAGAGAAAGAGAAGGATAGTTGATTAGATTTTTTTTACTTAATGAGTTTTTGGATTTATTAATTTTTTTATCATTGATTTAATTTTTTTAGAGAAAAGATGGGAAGATTTCCATGGAGAAGACGACCTAAATTCATTCCTCTTGAGCATGGGGCTGATGAAAGACCGGTAGCTAGTTACCTCATTGGAAAAGTTAAAAAAAAAAAGGAAAAGAAGATTGAGAGATTTTTCAAAAACAATGACGATTTCAATAAAGAAGATGCATGCCCTAAATTCCTCTTTATAAAATATAGAATCAATGGGAGACTGGTTTAACTAGTTAGTGGGTTACATCAACTAAATTATCAATAAAGTTTTTAATATTTTAATAATTATAATTATAATTTTTATTTTTTTAAAAAAATTGATAAAGAAGTAATATAGTTACACCTTATAAAATTACAAAGCTATAGGTATTAAAGACATGGTGACAACCTGTTAGCATGTGGCCGATATTTCGAACAAGTTGTAGTTTCTGTGGACTCACATGAATACAAGGACAAAATCAAGATCTATGCTCGTCAAAGAGCCAAGACCTATGCTTGTCAGGGCTTGAGGATGAAGATGCCATCACGGAAGGACTTCTTATCTTCAAAGCTTTGAATTCAAATACCATGAACCCCAACCCCATGGTTTGTAGCGAGCATTCCAACTCAATCAGTATGTCCCTACGCTTGATATCTCAATTCATCGACCATGCTTGCAAAGTTTTATATCAAGTTATGGAGGAATGAAGAGTAAAAACCATAGGCTAAAAGTATTGGCAAATAACCTTTGAAAAAACATTTTTAATTTTAGAAAGATTCTAATTAAATTATTGGTTTTGACAAGGATTTTCATTTTTAAAAAAAATATTTTAAATTTTAAAACCTTTAATTTAACATGGATAAAAAATCATTTTTAATTTTAGAAAGATTCTAATTAAATTATTGGTTTTAAAAAGGATTTTTATTTTTTTAAAAAAATTATTTTAAATTTTAAAACCTTTAATTCAACATGGAATAATAAAATGCAAGGATTCCTGCATTCAATTAAATATGTAAGTTGGAGACCTAAGCTAGCCTTCATACATGGGTGAGGGCTAAGAGCCACATGTGTACTCGATTCAGTTTGATTATTGTGGCATGGCATGTATGTGTAAATTTAAATTTAATTTTTATTTTGAATTATGGCATTATGAGATGTTACCTCGTAAGGAAAAGACTTTGTGCATCGGCCTTCGATGCACAAAGCACGCTTCAGGCGCGTGAATTGGCCGCACACTCGTGCCACCATGCGTGTCGCGGCCCAATGGGCCATAGCGTGCACCATACGCGCAGTGGCATGGATGAGTGGTCAATCCACGCGTCTGATGCGCTCTTTGTACATAGAAGGCCAGTGCACAAAGACTTTTCCTACCTCATAAATGTTACTCGACCATTGGGCGGTAAGAGGCCCTATCAGATACTGGGCCATTAAAGCCATAAAAGAGAGAGCCATTAGGTCTCTCTAAGGATGAAAAAGACTTGCTGCACCGCCCTCTAGTACAGTAAGTGCACAACGGATGCGTGGATTGGCACACGCAGTGATATGGGCATGCAGCCAATCCGTGTATTTGGTGTATGTATGCTTGCTATATCGAAGGATCATGCAGTAAGATTTTTTTCTCTAAGAATTATCTGAATCGAGCCTAAGAATAAGCTCAAAGTTCAAGATTATTAAAATTTAAGTCTATTTTGAGAGAGTCCATATTTTGATCCATCCAACCTAAGGCCCTCATAAGAAAAGAAACTGAAGCCATGAATTCCTAGAGCCCTGCTAAGAAGAATAAAATACAAGGGCTTTTTACTTTTTTTTTATTACTTTTTTATTATTATTTTCTCTTATCATTCTTTTATTTCTAGCTTCAAATTTTTTAGATATTTGAAGGAGATATTGAGTTACGCCTCCATACGATTATGCTCATAGTAAAAGATTCAAATTGAGTAAATCATTATATCTTCAGATCATTCATATAATTTATACGATAAAATTTACTTCTCAAGACGGTGTCTAATTTGCTTTGATTCAAACATGATTCTCTATTTTTTTTTTTTTGATATTTTTTAATTAATTTTTATTTACTATATTTAAATTAATTGCTAATAATTTCTAGGTATTGACTCCAACAGAGATGGTGAAGAAGAGAAGGTTCTTTTGATGGGAAATCTGAAGTGATGCGAGGGCTTACATCATTGCAGAAGATCGAAAGCAACGGATCCATGCTTGGGGCCCAGATCAAGGGCTCGAGAAGGGTGCAACGCCATGTTAGCTGTCACCAAGGAGTACAGCCATCATTGTTCACCAGGCCATGAGATGTTTTTTGGTATAGGATCGATATATATGGTGGAGTACTTCTTATGTGAAATTAACCCTCCTCCTTAGCTCTGCCACAGCAAGACCACGTGAACCCCATAAGTCCATGCAACCCAAATGCTGACTATTTGGGAGCATGGGAGCCCTGTGATGTGGAATGTCATGGACACCATCCCTCGCAAGAAGTCCAATATGATATGATATGCCATAACCATTAACGTGCATGATTGTGAGTTTCGTGCCATGCACAGCATTCAATATTGGCGATTGTTTGGTCGGTTAGTGCATACGTTATGGCCGTTATACGAAGCATATGGACTTATACGCAGCATGGACAACATTGAGCATCAGCACGGCTGGGACCACTCGATCGGACGCCATGCAAATCAAAGGAAGTAGAATAAATTATAACACGTGTTTCTTCCCAAGTTTCAACGATTCCATATATTGAAAAATTGTTGAACAAGGTGGCTAAACAAAGTAACGTTAAAAAAATTGGAGCATGGAACTAAAGTTTTAACGTAAAAAAAAAAAAACACATTGTATGCCGCTAGGCAAATTAACCATGAATAAGATTTTACATGGATTTGTACCTATATATATATGATTCTATCTTCATAATTTGATTGTGAGATATGTGAAAATAAGTGTTAAAACCTCTGAAATGGAATAATTAGCGTTAAGGACTTCTAAGAAATACTTTTCTTAACTGCTTAGTGGTTCACATTTTGTTATCTAGTTTGATGTTTCTGAATAAGTAATATGCACAGAGAAAGATATATATATATAGAGAGAGAGAGATGTGTCATTGTGAATGTGCTTGATAACTAAAGAGAATTTTATGTTGAAAGATTTATCATCAAATTCTTTCTTAACAAGTGACATATATATATATATATATATACATCCTATTAGACATTCAAACGTTACTAGAAAAATAACTGCAAACACATCTCATTTCTTAAGTATGATGGCTCTCTCTCTCTCTCTCTCTCTCTCTCTCTCTCTCTGTAGAGTTGATTAAATTTGAATTGAGGATTTGATCATTTTTTTATTTTAAATTCATATCTATTTTAGAGCCATCAATCTTTATAAACTATGTGAATTTTAAAGTAAAAAAAAAATTAAATATAAATTTAACAGCATTCAAATATAACTAAGTATAACTCCCTCCCTCTTCTATATATATATATATATATATATATATATATATATAGCAAATAAACAACTTGGTGGCAAAAACTGCACTTTTTAAGTTTGAAGTGAAGCAAACAAAAGGGCGATGATTAGAAAAGCAACATATATTTATAATATTGGCCATCATACCGAGCTACCCCTCCGAAATAATTAATTAATACCGCTTATATATCCTACACTGATCCAATAACAATTTCGCAACGGGGATTCGAGCTCGTAGTTGCGGATAGCACAAGCTTCCTGCCAACTATCTCCAAAACCATATTAAATGGAGGCTGGTCCTGGCTTTGAGTTAATGCCGATGAGGACACTGAAACCAAACGCGGGAACCCTTAAAGAAAGAAAAAAAAAAAAGAGCTAATCCTTGGAAGTCAATGGGTAGCGGTCCAGGCCCTTTATAAGGTGAGACGAAGTCAGAGGAAGCTGCAACGCAACACCCCTTAATCACTTCAAAATCAGCTTCCGAACTCTCTGATCGCCAAAATTACTACATTTTATAACTCATCTCCGACAACACCGACGTCCCCACCACTATGTTGACCAATGGAGCCCTCCACCATATCATGGTGACGTAGCTTGTCGGTTCAATAAGGGTCATCTGAGGTGGGTCTCTTCTAATAAATTGTACCTCAGGTATGGGGGTAAACTTAGGCCCTATACCTGAGTGTTACGTGACGTGTGAAAATGTTAGTATTAACTGAAGCGTAAAAATCATACCCATGTCAGCCAGTGCAGCAGTACTCCAATGGCTTCACTGTTTTCTGCACCGTGCCATACTGTGATTTAATTAACCCCCCACCCCTCCCCACCCCCTGTGAATGGCCTTTTTCTACCTACTTGCATGGTCCCAGAGGAGGAGTCCGTACGTCAAAACCATGTGAGATTGAAATCGGTGAGCGCCTAAAACATGCGGCGGTGACCTGGCTTCTTCGGTTTGAGTTATTTCTTCTACAAAATTGATGAGCAAAATTAGAATGCTGATTAAATTAAAATGAAGTTAATTTCTCCATAGAAGCAGTACGTACGAGATATAATAAGTTGATTTGTTCATGCATCCTGATAGATTTGCGGTGATTCTGGTGAGATCACGTACAAGTGAATTAATGAACTTGACCTGGTCGGATGAATCTAATAAGGAAAATACAGCGCTGATTTATTTTGGTCGCAGGACTAATTCATGTAATTAGGACCCGTACGTTCATGCATGACGCCATGATTCATATACTTAATGAAGCCAAGTCAGAACAGGGTTAATTTGGTGAAGGCCAGACCGACGACCTGAGCTTGGTCTGAGACAAGGATATTTAAGCCCGAACGTGCTTGGACTAGGATTGTGACACTCTTTGACTTGGAATGCGTCGTCCTAGCTAGAGGCTTCCGGGAGATGGAATAATTTAATGGTCAGAATTGTAGCAGTAGCATAATTAAGGAAGGTAGTTTAGAATTTAGATAGTAATGTGTCTATATATAATGACCTTCTCATTATAATTACCTGGCTCAGAACTACTACTTGTCCCGGAGCAGAGATAGTGGAACGTTTAATGTTTCGAAACTAAGAGCTATTTTTCTTTTTTTGAAGGGTGGGATGGAGCCATAGCTTCTATTTGGGGCTGGCAATCTGACATGCTTTGCTCAAATTGAGTAGCCAAAAAGTTAGGGTGTCTTTGTCGTCCAACACCGTAAGATTATTTTTTGTCGGCAGGCCATTGGTTAATTACCTTCACTGCCAGAATAATATACCTTTGTCCTCTCTCTTGTCTCCTTCCTCGAGTTCCAGTTCTCTATATATTAGAACACCTCAAGCAGCTAGAGCCGAGCATCGCCAAGAATATATTCTCTTGCTCTTTCTCGATCATCTGCCTTTCTTTTCTCTATTAATTATTATCATCAGTCTTCGCCGGCGTATCCTTTTGTTCATCTTCCCACGCACCAAAATGCGTAAGAAACTGCTGTCAAGAAAGGCTGCATGCGACTCCCATGGACAGGACTCTTTATACTTCCTAGGGTGGGAGGAGTATGAGAAGAACCCCTACGACCCAGTCACGAACCCAATTGGAATAATCCAGATGGGTCTCGCAGAGAACCAGGTCAGCACCATCAAACACCATACGACGACTCCATTATTATTTTCGTGAACCTTAATATTATTACAACACCATCGATCTTTTTCTTTTTCTCTCATCTTTTTCTTTGCCCGTCCTTTCACAGCTATCGTTCGATCTCATCGAATCGTGGCTCGAGAGGCACCCGGACCCGGCCGGGTTCAAGAGAGACGGCGCATCCATATTCCGCGAGCTAGCCCTCTTCCAAGATTACCACGGCTTGCCTGCTTTCAAGAAAGTATACTATGCTCACCAACGACTAATTAAACCATGCATCCAGTTTCCTTTTTTTCTCTTTTACAACGCTAAATTATATATGCATGGTTTCAAAGATTCAGCAATTAGATCATTGACGTTCTTGAAAACACTGTAATCTTTTCGATCGTAGGCGCTGGCAGATTACATGACATACTTGAGAGGAAACAAAGTGAGGTTCGAATCCAGCAACCTTGTCCTCACAGCGGGTGCCACTTCGGCAAACGAGACTCTGATGTTTTGTCTCGCTGACCCCGGCGAAGCATTCCTTCTCCCAGCTCCGTATTACCCAGGGTATATATCCGTTACTTCTGCCGCATTTTCCATTGCTAGCTATAAGTGCAATGTACTTCAATTAAAGAGTACTATATCCTAACATCATTCTCTATATATTTCCGACAGCTTTGATAGGGACCTGAAATGGCGACCTGGAGTGGAGATCGTTCCCATTCACTGCTCGAGCTCCAATGGCTTCCAAATCACCAAAGCCGCCCTAGAAGCAGCGTATAAACGAGCCAAGAAACGCAACTTGAGAGTAAAAGGAGTCTTGATAACAAACCCTTCGAATCCATTGGGCACCACGACAACCCGACACGAGTTCGACGCCCTCATCGACTTTGCCGTCGCCAAAGACATCCATATCATCAGCGACGAGATATACTCGGGGACCAACTTCGACTCCCCATGGTTCGTTAGCATTGCAGAGGCCATGACCGGCCGAGAGAACGTCTCGCACCGAGTTCACATTGTTTACAGTCTCTCCAAAGATCTTGGGCTCCCTGGCTTCCGGGTCGGTGCAATCTACTCTCGCAACAAGGACGTCGTGGCTGCCGCCACCAAGATGTCGAGCTTCGGCCTTATCTCCTCCCACACTCAGTACCTTCTCTCGGAGTTGCTCTCCGACAAGGAGTTCACCCGAAAATACACCGAAGAGAACAAGAAGAGGATTAAGGAGCGGCACGGGCAATTTGTAGAGGGACTCGAGAGAGCTGGTGTTAGCTGTTTAAAGAGCAATGCCGGTTTGTACTGCTGGGTGGACATGAGATGCCTGCTCAAGTCCAAGACATTTGAAGGAGAGATGGAGCTGTGGACGAAGATTGTGTATGAAGTGGGACTGAACATTTCGCCGGGCTCTTCATGTCACTGCGACGAGCCCGGGTGGTTTCGTGTCTGCTTCGCCAACATGTCGGCGGACACCCTCGATGTCGCCATGCGACGGCTCAAGACCTTCGTGGATTCCGGTCTCAGCAGACGCGACTCGGGCCGCAGACGCGACTCGGGCCGGCGCACGAGCAGGCTATCATCGGTGGTCAAGTGGTCAAAGGTTATCCTTGCTGGTCGCAAGTCTGAGCGATAGCTTTTGCTAGCTCGAAGGCGTGATTCTTCTTAGATTTTCATTTTGAGCTTGCTTTTGTTTAAATTTTTATTGTATCTTTATCTAGAGCACCGTCAATCCCTTACCCTATTGAGGTTTCAATGTTAGAAGATTAATGTTAATTTTCTCTTGTTTTTTTTTTTTCATTTCAACTCAGTTCTATGGTTTTGGTTTACTTTCCCCGAAAGTCTCTGTCTAAAGTCAGACGTTATATCACCTATTGACAGAACTTAGAGGTGCAGTACCTTATGCGGACGCTATAGTTCTGCCAATCCCTTTCTTAGTATTTTTATTCTTATTCTTTTTATTTTTCAAACCATCTCAACCTTCATCGCTTCTCATTGGCCGGCCGTGATTCAAAAATAAGAAAGATAGAGACATAAAATAAAACTACAGTGTCCGTACGTAAGGCGGAGATGTACTTAGATCTCATGTCTATCACTGGACATAAACGGAGGGAAGTGTTTCACTTCCTCCTTTACAATATTGTATGAAATTAAAAAAAATCATGATTACCATGAAGCGATCAGTGCAACATAATTCAAAACCAAACTCCTTTGTCACTGTATGCATGAGAGCTTGAGCTGAACATATATGTTTAATGTTATATTAATCATGCATTGAAAATATATGGTACTAAGAGATTCGAATGATTTGATGAGTCTTTTTATGTACAAATTTATACTAAATATTAAACTTAATTTTACAGTGATGATGCATTGAAAAAATCTTAAGTGCTGATATAAAAATAAAAAAATTAAAATAATAACTATAAATAATTTTTTTAATGAAGTTTTAATTAAATCATTACAAATAGCATTCGAGTTAAACTAGAAATTTGAACAGCATTTTCTGATTACTCTTTTTTAATTTATTTTTAAGGTGAGGACTTAAGCATCCGGAGTTGTTATATATATCATAAATTAATCATGATAATTCATGCCATGCTTGAATCGGATTTAGCTGCAGCATGCAACGTACTCGAGAAGTTGAAGACAAAAACTGTCTTAGAATTTATCTGTTGAACACAAACTGTCTTAGAATTTATCTTCTCCAAGATTATGAACTGATGTCGATCTCATGAAGAGATTTGGCAGCTAAGATATTGCCGGATGTTTCCAAGTTGATTTTGATGACTAAATTGCGGCCTGACCCTGAATGTATTAGAGCTTGATGAAAGACTAATCCATCGAGCCACAGGCATGGCCCTTGTTCATCCATGTTGAGTAATGGATTTCTGGCCGCCGTAGAAACCAGAAAAACGGCTGTCGGCGGTGGTTTGGTTGCCGACGGGACCGTCCGTGGGGTACTCAGCCTCGGCCTTTTGCACCAGGCCGGACTTTCGGGTACGCAGGGGGGCCCCAACGCCTCATAAAGCCAGGTTAAGCTGCAGCCATAGTAATGAATGAATGCTTGCAAATAAAGCGTTTTTTTTTTAAATTTATTTTTTTATTTTTTTTTGAAGTTCCAAGATCCTCCTCTCTTTCAACCGAAATCTGACAGAAAGATTACGCGGCACGATTTATATTTCAAGATCACGTGTCAGCATGGTGTCAGAGAACGCGCTTTCTCCTTTGATCCCTCTATTTTTATGGAGCTTTTGAGGTTCTAATAACTAGTTTAATGGTGGTCCTATAAAACATAAGTGGAGCTATCACACCAGCGGGGCAACGATATGGCCACAATATTTCTTCTGCATGCTTTTGTTCCACCCACCATATGTACGATTATTGTAACAAGCTTCAAATAATTAATTTGATGCATCCTCTATGGGAGAGTGGAGATTATCTACGATTTTCCTCTGTGCCACTGCCATTCTATGCAATGAGGAAGATGAACCCTGGCTTCATCTCTAAAATATTGGTCATTAAGTCGACTGTTATTGGTGAGATTATAACTTCTTTGATTGAGACTATTGGTAAAGTCTTGTTCTTTATCATCCCACGTTTGGAATTTCAAAGAAGGTCACGGTTGGTCGCCTAGGCTTTTTTTTTCGCTGTCGGAATAATTAATTATTATGGTGCAGCTGGACACAGTCAGGACTAACTGATTAGGTGTGTTGTCTTTGTATATTATTGTGTCCTGTTTTGATCCTCCCGGCATGACAAGAAAAGAAACGTAGGAGATATAAAAAGGTGGTCAAAATTGGGGGAAAGCCTGGATGGATGTAATATTTTGCTTTAAAAAAAAGTTTCGATGTAATCATCTTACCAAGTATTTATGATTCTTGCTTGAATCTGAATTATCCTTGAATAGCTTAAATTAGTCTGTGTTGATTATTTAATTTGTATTCTTAACAGCTGGCTGCTACTATATGCCTAATTTATAGTATGTATGGTGGCGGTCAAGAAAATGATATGCAAATGATAAAAAACACACTTATGTCTACGTGGGTCACTTACATCACAAACTCAAATGGCAATGCAGCTTGAATCTAGTTATATATTTAATGTATGAGAGGCAAATGTACGGTAGATAATAGAAAACACTGCTATACCTAGGCAAATTATTTACCTATGAGTTCACCAAAATTCATGATCATCTCGTATGGAGCCAGAAATCTTTTCCTTTTAGAACGAGGGAAGGTGGCTTATGCTATATTTTTTTTCTAAAAAAACTAAGAATTTGTTCTATCATTTTCTTTTACTATCTTTGTTAACATATCACTAAAATATTGTTAAAGTAAAAGACAACTAATAACAAAATGTTACATTGAATCAAATAATAAATTTATACAGTATATAATTTTAATTAAACATGAAACCACTTCTTTTTTATTTTTATTAAATATTATAGTACTTATACTTTATTACAAGATTTGTTGAATACACATACCTCCGCCTCCAATCTCATATCTAACACTTAGTTTATGGTGTAAGCTATATGATCTACATCCTATATTACAAATGCTTTACTTGTTATGTGAAGTTAAATGGTACATAACATCGAGGTGGATTAGAATGTGATTAATTAGATTTCAATTTAATTCTATTAAACTCTAATTGAACAATAAAGTTCTAATATCAAGGATCCAAAATATTGAATGCGATATACTACCTTTAAATTATATACACACATAAAATCATATGATTTGAAATTCTTTAGGTCATCCACAATTGGTCAAAATATATACTATTTCATAATATTTATATTATCCAATTTTTGACTACTTAATGCATGAGTTAAGAATTTTAAATCACATAAATTTTAATATATACACAATTTAGAGATAATAAATCATATATGATAACTTGGATCATCGACACTAAATCCCTATCTTAGAATCACAAATCATGGAAGCTTGTAGATCACATAATCATAAAAAATAAGGATATTATTAGATTTCTTTTTCATCATGAATAATTGTATCTCAATTTTTCTTAAGACTAGATGCATTTAGGTTGTCTAAAGTAGTTAATCTTATTCTCTTCCACCATTACCTTAGTCCTGTTAGTGGCCATGTAAAGAATATTCCAAGAACAATTTATTCAAGTTTCTAAATATACTTTAAAAAGGTAAGAATTATGCCACCATAAAATTGAAAGCTCTCATAAAAAATTATATAATTAATGTTTAATGACTATGGCAATAAAAACGAAAAAGTCTTAATTTTAAATTAGATGAGGTTCGTTATATGAATTTTTTTTCCTTCATTCTATTCAGTTTTAAGTCATATTTTTAGTAAGGTGAAAAGATTTTAAATTTATTTTTATTGTTTTCTTTTGTGTAATTTTTTATCCATCTCTATTTGTTTTTCTTTAATATATCAAATGCTCCTTCGCATTGATACATCTCTTGGTATACTTTATAAATATCCAATAATCTATGTCATTTTTTTTCAATTTATTTTAATTGGTGCTATCTTTAGTTTTTTTTATGAATAACTTTATTTTTATTTTATCTTTTTTTATATTACTATATATCCATCATAATATTTTTATTTCAGTCATATTCATCTTGTGCACACATAATTTTTAACTACCTAATATTTGTACCATAAAGCACAGTCAATTTTATGGCTATTTAATAAATTTTTTTCTTCAATTTAGCAAGTATTCTATAATAATATAATATTTCAATTATACTTCTTCATTTCATCTAGCCTATTTTAATACTATAAATAATATCATCCTTAGTTTCTCTTTATTATAAATAATTAATTCTAAAATATAAATAATTATTTTAAAAACTTTATAATCTTTAATTTTTTACTCTACATTAATCTTTACTTCCAATTATAGCAAAATTGCATTTCATGTATTGCCTTTGTCCTACTTAAACTAAAATCTTTATATTCTAATACATTTCTTCATAATTTTAATTTATAATTAATTCAAGTCTTAAATCTTCTGTTAATATTATATCATTTACAAATAACATGCATCATAAAATATTATCCTAACTATATAAAGTAAACTCATGCATAACAAATACAAAAATAAGAATCAATACAAAATTATTGTTGTTGTTGATTGGTAATCGACTAGCTTCAAACTATCAACTAAATTAAGTATGAGAACTTTTGTCAACGTATTTTAGTCTTATATCACTGTATTTGAATGGACTTAATATTTACATATAACTAAGGATACAAAATAATAATAATTTTGGCTTTTCTTTTTGGATAAGATCTTAAATCATTATAAATCATATTAAAGTAAATTTAGCCCCTAATCTATTTATATTAAGAAAAATTATTGCATGGACTTTTCTAAAAGGATAAAAAAATAATAATTCCAACTAGTTCGAAATCAAAACTTTGCTATTATTATTATTGTTGGTGATGATGTTATTATTATTGAAGCATATATCTTTTTAGAGTTAACCATAGGTTAATCATGATATTTGTGGATGTTTTTAAGATTAGATCCTTAGTCCAAAAAGTATACTAGAATATAAATAGAAGGCATGTGAAAAAGCATGTGTTCAATACCAGATAAGTTGTGAATGTGAAAGGTATTGGATTCTTACATAAGGGCAATCATCTCCAACAATAACATTTGTTACTAATATTTTTGGTTGAGAAATCGTGTGATTACATGGAGATACATAAGATTGCGAAACATCGGCCATATATTATTTTCTTCTCTATTATTTTTGTGTTACTAGTACATTTCTTTAGATCAGTGGTATAGCCAAGACCTTTGGTTAAGAAGGCAACTAACCAAGTAATCAATATGTATTTTTTTTAGCTTGCAAATAAATTTTTTAATATTATACTTGACATTGATAACTTTTTTACTTTTACTGTTAACCCCATAATATTATAATTGCCCTCCAAATTTTTATTTGAGGGGTCCAATTTTTATGAAGTCTTTATATATCAAATTTGAATTATAGGACTTCTAAAAAAGTTTAGAAAATTTGAGGGAGGGCAATTCCCCACCCTCTCATACATGTGGCTCCACCTATGCTTTAGGTAAATAATAGTGAATTGTATTGACCACATACTTTTTCTTCTATTTTTAATCTTATATTGTATTTAAGAATAGATCTTTTTGAAATTATAACTTGCCTATTCTCTAGTTAGGCCAATGAGGTTACCCTTTCTTTTCATTTAGGTTTGCATGTGCTAAAATTAGTTTGCAAACCAACCAAATTGCTTATCTTAACAAAAAGGAAAGAAATGGAGGAGTTAATTAATGAACCACCAATCTTCCTCAAGAACATGAAGCAGTTAAAAAAGATTCTATTCATAACAAGCAGAGAGCAATGGATTTCAACCATACAGCAGTAGTCTCCTTGTGAGAAAAATTCTACTATTTTTTTCCATTCAAAGCGACCAAGTGAAGCCCACTACAAAGAAGTCCCGGTAATGTCACAAGCTTTCAAACGTTTCTTCTTTGGATTAAGATATGATCTATGTAAATGATGGCTGCATATTTACATGGATAAGATTTTAGTTGTGGTTTAGTTTTCTAGCAGAAATACTTCATAAGTTTTCTGGCCTACACAACTACATAAAAATACTTCTGCTCAATAAAAGAACTATGAAACAATACTTCACAATCTATATCAGATGTCCTATGTTTGAGGGATCCACATATGAAAACCATCAATTGTGTCACATTTTTTTCCCCTTCATCTCATGCTTCTGCATTACCAATTAATATTTACTTCATATAAAGCCAAGATCGAGCCATAGATGCAACACTGATGGGACCAAAATTCTCTCTTCAGGGACAAGGATAGCTCATACTCGAGAAAAGACAAGGACTGTTGGTTAGTCTCTCTAACCGGCAGCCAAGGCTTTTTCTGCTGTGACTGAAGCCTTCTCCAGCTCAAATTCATGTTGCCTGGACTTAAAAGGGATGTACAACTCTTTCCACAGCAGCAATATGGGAAAAGCAAACACATGTCCTCCCTTTGGCAAACAAACTAAGATCATGTTGTAAAGGCTGTCTTGAGATAATCCAAACCACAAAGCCTGTCCTTAGATTATGTTGTCTAAGACCATGATACTGCCATCAAACCTCTCTAGAATTGGCTTCTCTTGCCGACAGAGAGGCAACCACGGGCCCAGGCTGCCTGGACTCCGGCACTGTTGATCCAATGCCTGAGATCAAAGAAGCACATCACCCAACCATCAAGAGAGACGGGTAACATGCAATTAATTACCACTGTTCCATTGACACTCACATGTAAAGGGGCTATCAATTAATCCTACTGTTAATCTTGACTTATATCAAGTAGCAAACATGAGATTTCGACTTACCTCTTTGTGTCTTCGATTTTTGTTGCAAACCTTTCGATGCAACAAAAACCAGATCAGTAACGCTACTGCATTCGCACGCACTCAAATCTCATCCCAGAATGAATGAGTAGTTATTAGAGCTTCTTGTATGATTCCACACTCATAAAACCAAGGGAATGGCGGTCTCTCTAAGGAGAGTGCTAAAGATTAAAGATAGAGAGAGCGCTCGGATGAAAAAGAGTTTCCGGGAGAGACTACAATCGGTAGTACGGTGGCTATGAAATAATCTGACCCATTTATTAACACTTAACAATGTGGAATGCTTTTCATGTGAAGCATTCAGAGCAGTGTCATGGTACGTATGAGAGCGCCTGTGCCAAAGCGTGGTGCCCCACCAATGGCCCTCATGAATCCAAAATCTACGGTTTGGGAAGAGGAACCGGCACTTAGGTAGTGTTTGATAAAAAAAAAATATTATTCATGAATAATTATACAGAATAAAATTTATTCTTTGACTATTCCTTGGATATTTCTTAGCTATCCCATTGATCATATCAAATGCAAAAAAGATAAATTCATAGGATAACTTTTTTTAACTCTTATTTGGAGGGTTAACCAGCTATTTCTATATTTTCTAAGAAATAAATTGAGGAAATAACTCGTGATTAACTATTTTCTAGGAAATAAATTGAGGGGATAACCCATGGTTAACCATAAATTATTCCTCTGGTTAATTTTATTCCCAAAAGTCATAACTATAAGGGATAGTTGGGAATAAAGTTAACCAAATGGATAATCCATGGTTAACCATAACCATGGGTTATTTCCTTAATTTATTTCTTAGAAAATGCAGGAATATCTGGTTATCCCTCCAAATAAGAGTAAAAAAAAGTTATGAATTTACCTTTTTGCATTTGATATGATCAATGAGATAGCCAAGGAATATCCCTAAGGATAGTCAAGGGATAAACTCTATCCCATACACTTATACATGGATAATATTTTTTCTACCTTATAGTTATGGCTTTTGGGAATAAGAGAGGATATCCAGGGGATAAGAGGGGATATCCCATGGTTGGGATATCCCCTCAATTTATTCTCTAGAGAATGCAGGAATAGCTGATTATCCCTCCAAATAATAGTTAAAAAAAAAGTTATCCTATGGATTTACTTTTTTGCATTTGATATGATCAATGGGATAGCCAAGGGATATTCTTAGGGATAGCCAGGAGACAAACTCTATCCCGTACACTTATCCATGGATAATTTTTTTTCTATCAAACACTATCTAAGGGATAGCTGGGAATAAAGTTAACCAAAGGGATAATCCATAGTTAACCATGGGATATCCCCTCAATTTATTCCCTAGAGAATGCAGGAATAGCTGGTTATCCCTCCAAATAAGAGTAAAAAAAAAAGTAATCCTATGGATTTACCTTTTTGCATTTGATATGATGAATGGGATAGCCGAGGAATATTCCTAGGGATAGCCAAGGGACAAACTCTATCCCGTACATTTATCCATGGATAATATTTTTTCTACCAAACACTACCTTAGAGTTAGTATGGGCTTAGAGCTAGTACAGGCGCATGGTGCTGGACTTTGGTAAATGCTTTGGACCACGACATGCTTCCAAGCTCCCCCTTCTGACCTTATCTTGGGCATGTTTGGTCAAGGGAGAACCTTATCTTGCCGGCCATCCTCACCAGTGGAAGCCTAGATGCAGCTGGAAAACAGAGCGTGGTGTTCCACTGCACGGACTTGGATTGTAGGGTGGGGCGAGTATTAATTGGTCTGCTGGGGATCAAAGGCATGGTCAGCTTTACAGTCTGTTCTTCTGATGTCTGAGAAGTTAGTTGGGTGAACTGACCAATTACTTGTCAGGAATAGAACAAGGTCATTCCAGTTATGTCAGTTTGTAGGCATCCACAGAAGTAGTAGTGTCAGTGGAAATCTTCCATGATCTAGTTGCAGGAAATTCGTATAGCTGAGAGATATGGTAAAAATTTAAATGGCCTTGGAACTGTTGACTCAAGAAGATTAATTTTAAAAGTCAAAAAAGAGAAACAAAAAACTCCCCTCGGTTTTGTAGTCAGCCCATTGAATTCTATTTTGCTGGGAGTTCATAGAAAATGCATGCCCAACGGACCATGAGTGAGTTTGGATATGCATTGGTCGAGTATGTCAGCTTGGATGAAGTTAAAGCAGCCATTATTTTTTTCTCTTGGATGTCCCAAAGCACCTGAACCTAATGCTTTCTCCTTTTAACTCCACCAAAGCGATATGGTGTGGTTCTTCATGGCTTCAATAAGGATGCTTTGGATCTGCACAGGTTAAATTTTTCTTATATATTATCCTAATCCCAAAAGAAAGAAGATACCAGCAACCTCCTTAACCGTACGTATTTATAAAATTATCTCTAAGATACTGGCCTATAGACTAGCAAAATTCCTAATTCTTCCTGTAGGTAAAGCTCAATCAGCATTTATAAAAGAAGGGTCAATTATTAAGAATTACCTTACTGTTCATAAAATACTAAATTATTGTAAAAGGTTTGGCAATTTAGGAGCGCTTTGTAAACTTTATTTTAAGAAGGCATTCAACTGAGTTAATTAGGCATTTCTTATAGAAGTGGCCCAGAGGATTTCTGATCTAATGGACTGATTAGATATGTTCATTACTCAAATTGGCTTTTGTGGGAGTGATAGTTTATGGATATCCAAGTGAATGGATCAAGTACATATAGAGGCTTTGTCAAGATAATCTTCTCTCCTCTAGGCTATTTACTTTGGTTATAGACGTACTTATCAGGCTATTGAAGTGAGGGTGTAACACTCAAACTTTCGATCTAATGATATATTATAGTTTGAACTCTAGAAAGTAAGTTTTAATCTTAAAATTTTATGTTAATTATATTGTTTAAGTAAAATTTGGATCAATTTAGTATAAATCAAAATGAAGTTGACTATTATTAAGATCTTATTTAAGTTTAAAACTTTTGTAAGTTTATCTAAGGTTGATTAAGGTCTTAAAAACTATATTTCAAGATAATTTTTTAATATTTTTTTCATTATTTTTAAGTTAAATTAAATTTTTAATATTTTTATCTTAAATGGAAGTACCTTAACTTGCTATTAGCTAAACTAAGATTTTTTAAAATTTTACTAAATTTATTCTTAAGAGAAAGAATTAATTTTTATCTCTATTTTTTTTTTTTGATATTTTTATTAAATTTAAATAAAGGATATTCCTTTATCTGCATAAAACATCTTATGTAAATAAAAGAGAAAAATTTATGACAAGTTATGAACCCAAACTAAACCATTGGTTAGACTATGCAATCTGAGCTCTCTCTTTCTATTAGACTATATAATCTAACCTATAATATGAGCTACTTCTCTGTTAGACTTTGTATCTAAGTTTATTCGTAAGCTTGCTTCTATTATACTTTGCTTCCAAGATTGTTCATGTAGTGTAGTGCATTCAAGTTCATTTTTATACTAAATAATATATTTGAGCTCATCCCATATAAGTGCAGTACATCTATTTTAACTTACTAGCTTTGAGACACCATTATAAATCCCGAACCTCATCCTTACCCATCCTTACCCTCAAAATATCGACTTCTCCCTTCCCCTCTCCTTCCCACTCTCAGTTCTAAACATCCAAAACTTGTACCCCTTAATTATCCTCTTCTTCTCCCCACCTCCACCCCTCCTCTGCTCATACTTTTTAATAATTTAAATCTAAGCTTCTGTACCTTAGATCTACATCCCTAAGCCTGCTATTCATTGAATCTCTTTAAGCCATAAGCTTTCAAAATGAGATTTTGGAGGTTTCACTTTTATTTCTACTGGGTCCATTGTTTTAAGATAGATTAAAATTTTTGCTAGTCATGCGGGATTTCAAGCTAAGGTTTGAGATAAGTCATGGTATTTTGTATAGTGATATACTTTTCATACTTTACCAATATTGTAATCTCTTCTTTTTCATATAGCTAGTTCTTGCTTTAGATGCTTTGAAGGCTCTACCATCCACCACCACTTAAATTCTAAGGAGTTTGGCATGACTTTATTTCTCTTGAGGCTTTTGTTGATTGGCTGTGAGTGGATATAAGAACTTCTATAGCATGTTTAATTGATCTACATAATAAATCCTTCATAAAGTAGTACATAAACATGATTAACTATAAATACACATATATGCATAATTTGTATTTGTCCATAAATTTAAGCATATGCATGACTAAGAATCTTGTTTTACGACTTTAAATTTTTTTTATGATATGGATAGTATATGGATTATTCTCATGTCATATAAAATATTTTCTATACTAATGAAGGAGAATAAGTATGGATAGACAAGATAAATTTTCAACAATGCTATATGTATTAGCAATGACTATTTGAATTTTATTATGTGATCATATGTTACTATGAATCAGCTGATTATTATCTAAACTTTGATGCATTATTGAAGCTTATATGACTTAATAAGTACTCTGTGAATTATGATATAATGCACCATTCATGAACCGATATTTAGATACCCTTCATTAGTAAGGTTGATACTAGCCCTGTGTGCCGGTCTCACATATGATCTATCTATGATATTGCCGTTAGTAGTCTTGTTTCTTAGCTTTCTAATTATCTATTTCTAAGTGATTTTGGATAGCTCTCTAATATGACATCTAGTATTGAGGCCAGCATATGCATTTATAGTCTACATGGGATATAAGCTGGGTTAACTTTAATATTATTTGCAACAACTTAAGATTTCATCAAAAAAAAATAACCAAGAAGATATCCTATATAAACATTCGAAATCTTTGCATCACATCATTGATGTCGGACTAAATACTCACTACATGACCTTTTACAAGTACTTTGTATATCATGATGTTGTTATTTTTTTTAATTATGTCATAGTCTCCATATCACTCTAATAGGATTAAATAGAACTTTGATATGACTCTTAGTTTTTGTCATAGTAGATTTACTCTAATTGCAAAGGTTGCCATAGTTGATGCTTATAGGCCATGTGGCTGCTAATATTGGAATACAACGACCATCTTTTTCCATCAAATTAAGAAAAAGGCTTGTTGGTTGGGACCAAAACCCAAACAATGATGCACAGGCCAATATAGGGCACATTTAGCATCTGTTAGCAAATTGGCCCAATTTTATTAGGTGCGAATAGATATCACCATCTTGCTCTAAATTCCTGGACCACTTTAGAAAACGAGGATTGTCTACCAATGACATGACTCACTTTCTTAATGTAGACCATGCATGCAATTCATGCAATCCACACTCGTACCTGCTGAAACTTTTTTCCATTAAGTGGATGCTAAGTAGCAAAAGTAGAGCAAGTTGATCTACCAATTTGGTTTACCTTTGAAGCATCAAGTGAGCCCAACCTAGTGGCAGATCGTCACTGCTGGCCGTTGATGATCCCTTGGCTTCTCCTTTGCTTGAGGAGAAGAGCTTTCAAGGCATGGAAAAAGTGATAGCCGTTTCTGGCCACCAAAGTGGACTTAAAATCTCAAGTATCCCGCCAGTGGATTCTTTGATAGATTTTAATCATCAGATCTTCGGAGAATCTAAATGTAGGCTCTAGAAATAATTGTCCTAAGTATTAAATAGTAGAATCTCGTCACTAAAGAAATATTCTGAGCTTTCACCTTTCTTTACCAACGATTAGAGCGGTGCAAGTAGTAAAGTATCGGATCCTATTCTTTTGGTAGTGTGTTCAACCCATGCTCACCGCAAATCACGTTGGTCTGCCTAGGGTCTTCTTGGGAGAAAAATCTCATGCGCGGAGGAGCCCTCCCGCTATTTCTTGGGAGGTGACGAAAAGGAGAATGAGGAAGACGACAGAAAAGTAGAGTTTAAATACTTAGTCAAATGGGCTTGGCCCAGATACGATAATAAATTCCCATGGACTTATCCAATGAGATTAAAATAACCTCCAAGCTCATGTACACCCGTGACTTAATTAAATCTCAACCCTTGAACCCACACTCAGCCAAACAAGTTAGCCCAACATGGCATTAAGAGTACCACATCAGGCCCAATAATCTCCACTTTAGTGAGGTGGCTCCCATTCTATGAATGTAGCACTTTTTCATGCATGGCACTTAGCTTCTGTGAATAGCTCTGATAACATATTATAACGATCCGGGCCCGCAAAACCCATGAACACATTTCGTTACAAGAAAGTAAGATGGACAAGATCCACACCAACATGGACCACCACAGTCCAAAATGGATTCCATTGGTACCTTGTTCTTCTTACTTTACTATATATAAATCACTCACCTTTTTCTTCCCTATTCGATGTGGGATCTTTAAGGAGGGGCCTCATAATCTACTCCCTTAAAGAAACGACATCCTCGTCGCCATAGCATTCATCGGGTAGGCAGGATTCTAGAGGTGGCTCTTTTCTCCTGGATGTAGCACTTTATCTTGTGTGGTACTTAGCTCCTGTACTTTCGGTTGGTGCATGGCTTTGATATCATATTGTAACGATCCGGGTCCGAAAACCCATGAACCCGTTTCGTTATAAGAAAGCAAGACGATAAGGTTCATACCAACTTGGGCCACCATAGCCCAAAAGGGATCCAATTGGTACTTATCCATCTTCCTTAACTGTATATAAACCATACAACCAACTTTCAATTTCTTGATGTGGGACTATTGGCAAGTGATATACTACAAGAAAAAATAAATTTAGCAACGGAAAAATCCGTCGCTAAAAGTATGAATTCGTCACAAATCTTAGATAGCGATGGAATTGCGATGGATTTTATCCATCGCAGAAATGCTGCTCGCAAAACATTTAGCGACAGAATTCAAATCAGTCGCTAAGATTAGCGACAAAGTAGCGACGGATTTTTTATTTGTTGTTAATTAGCGACGAAATAATTTTTGTCACTAATTAGCGATGGATTAGCTACAAGTTTTTATCGTTGCTAATTAGGGATAGAATAATTTCTATCACTAATTAGCGATGGATTAGCGACAGATTTTGCATTCATTGCTGATTAGCGATAAATATAATTCCATTGCTAATTAGTGATGGATTAGCGACCGATTTGTTATCCGTCGCTAATTATTATTTTTTAATAATTTATTATTATATATATATAATTAGTTTCTGTAATTTAAAATTTTAATTTATTGAAATGCAAATAATTTTTAAAAAGAAGTCATGAAATATATATTAAAATATCTTACAAATAATTTTTTTTACAATAAACTTTAAAATATGATAAATATCCCATAAATATCAATAATCAAAATATGTTCTACATGCTATCAGAATGAGGTGGATCTCTGTGTGGAGCTAGAGCAAAAATGTGATTAAAACGAGTCATCTCAGCTATCAGCTGTCGCATCTCAACACGCATGTCGTCGAATCTCGTTCCGAATCTCGTCTCGAAGTTCGTCTCGAATCTCATCTCGAAGTTCGTCGCGCATCTCATCTCGAAGTTCGCCACGCATCTCTTCTCACATCTGCTGCCTCTGTGACTCCAGCATATTCTTAACCTCCTGCTACATATCTTGCATAATACTAGCACGCAATTGCTATGCACTAATATCCCATGATGTAGCAGTGGAGTGAAAGGAGGTACCAGTGTAGAAATGTTATGCCTTAATGCCCATCCTGTATACACGCCCTTTTTTGTGGCCACCAGCCGCTTCTAAAAATAACTCCCTCAAATCTGGCTCAATGGTGCATTGGAATCCTCCACTGGCTGAAAAGCAATCTCTCAAGGGTCTGCACTTTTTCTACAATACAAATTTTAATAAGAAAAAATATAAATTGCATGAGATTAATCGAAAAAGCGAACAAACAAATTTTGAAATATGAAGAATTATTTAGTTTAAAAAATACTTACTGCAACACCTTAGATCGCTGGTCCACATACTCAATTCTGAGGCAGTCTTTCTAGTGTGTGTTGCCTCAAAAAGTTCTATTAGATTTGGTTGGCGTCCTAACTCTTTTGCCTGATTGTAGGAAAAAAATTAAGGAAAACATATTAACTACAAAATTACAAGACTAATACATAAGTAAATAAAAACAAAGACATTAGCATACATTATATAGCCTTATTATATAAATAAATAGCAAATTCAAATGAAGTTATTATGATCAATATACCATCCACACGCTGCGCTCCACCATGAATATAGAACCCCCTGTATGTCGTGAGGGACCTGAACCTAAGCTGCCCATCTCACTAAGTCTGTTCTTAGAGGCAACAGTAGACCGCTGCTTGAACTCAGGAGTGGACCATTCTTTTTGCCAACTATCCCAAACATTCTTTGAAACTCGTTGTGGTTTATGCTCTCCACTTGCTCAAAGTGTTACTATAACGTATAGCAGCCTGTTGTAACCATCTACGCTTGATTACACTCTCAAGCTTTTGATCCCATGTAAATTCCTTCCGAAATAGAAACAATAAAAAGAACAATGTATCAAGACTTTTTTACTTCTTGCAACATTCATATAAGATTAATATTTATATCAAACTAAAATTTTGGCAGAGTTTCATCTATAACATCAGCAATGTGACATTAAGTACAAGGCCTGTAATGATCAATCAAGCACAAGACATAATACATATTTAATATCAAATTAAAAAATTGGCAAATAAGTATGAAACCTGTTTCAACCAATCAAGCATAAGATAGATTAAATATTTAAGATCAAAATAAAATTTTGGCAGAGTTCCAACTATATTATAAGTAACCTGACCTAATTTAGAGATCTCTAACAACCAATCAACCACAATAATACATTTTTAACAAAGCCATTTGCATAATAAATATATTGAATTAATTATTAGGATTCAACCTGAAACTCATGCCAATAGAATTCCTTCACATCGTACGGCACAGTCTTTCAAACATGTCCTTTGTCACTCAAATGAAGCAAAAAACTATGGGTGATAGCCGCAGAAGCCGCATGAGACTGAAGGAAACTACCACTATGCATCAAACACAAATAAATAATACTTGAAACATAGACTAAATAATGAATGAAAAGATTTTAAGATATTATAATACTAATATTACCTCTCAGGATCGAGATCGAGTCGTCGTCTACCATTGGTTAACTCTGCCACTGATGCCTCAGATTGTACATGTGGGTCTGAACCAACTGGAGAAGATGATATAGTAGGATGTGATGAAGGCTCTGCTGCAATAGAACCCCAGCAATCGTCATATTTTCTGATACATGAGCTAAATAGAAATTGCTTATCCTCACCGATCGCTCTTCTCGGTTTGTAAGACCTCTACCTCTACCATGTAATATATCTTTAGATGATGTGCGACTCATCTGCATATTAGTCACTCGGTAACAATAAACACTATTAAAACAACAATGAACACAAATATTCTTTGATACTTAAAACAAACAACAATAATAAAAGCAAGATTGATGTAACAAATGGCTAACATATCTAAAGTGATTAAATAACTGTAAATAGTACAAATTCAAATACAAATTCGATTTACAAACATATTAGTCATTATCATTAGTTGCTTCGTCATCATTATGTGATTCAAATTCAAGCTCAGGCTCTTCTTCTTCTTCATTATCCTCTTCGATGTCAATATATGCACTTGTTGCATCAACCAAATTATCACTTGCATCGTTATCAATATGTATACAATGACTATCAATGTTATCTTCTTGAAAGGCTGATGATACATCGGAAAGTTGACTACTTGATATTGCTTGTGGAATTTCAAATTTAGCCCTAGCTTTAATTTTGCAAACAGCCAACCACTCACTTCTTTCGCGTCTGACACTTGGATATGCAATAAAATTCACCCCACATGCTTGAACTACCATAAGAAATAGCTCATACCTATTGAATCTACGTTTTTCATTCACCTGGACCAACTTGTACTGTGGATGCACTTTTGTACCCAGATTTGGTGTTGGATCAAACCACTCACACTTGAACAGCACAGTTCTCTTAATTGGTAATGCAGGGCAGGGTACTCCAACTGCACAAATTCAATCAACCGACCATAATAGTCACATTCACTTGCACTGTAATTTGAGCCTTTTATGTATACACCACTGTTCATTGTAGCTTTACCAGATCCATATTGTTCAGTGTAAAATTTGTATCCATTAATATAATAGCCCGAGTAAGACATAATTTTTGGTAATGGACCTTTCGCTAAGTCCTTTATGAACTGATTGGATATGTTGCTCAATGGATTGTGTGCCTAAAACAAATGTCATGAACTGTGTAAGATAACAATAAAGCAGAATTCTTGTTAATTGTCAATAAGAAAAAGTTGAAAAGGAATTTGTTGGCCCAGATGGCAACCCAAGAGGGGGGTGAATTGGATTCTTTAAAAAATTTAACACTTTGAAAATAATTTGCTTGATGTGAAAGTGCCCAAGTAAAGTGAATTAATAAAAGCTAAGCACAATATGATAAAGAGAGAGAGAGACAAATGCACGACAAACACACAAAGATTTATAATGGTTCGGTGTTAGCCACACCTACGTCCACTCCCAAGCAACTCTTGGGTCTACACTATAATCCCCTGATTACAGTTGAGTTATTTTACAAGATCACAACTCGAACTTGTTGTTTTACATGGGGTCCAACGAACCCAGCCGGTTTTCACAAGTTCACCAACACAAAACCTTAACCCAAGCTAAACTTAGCTTGCCCCGAGGTCAACTACTCAACTAATTCAATCCCCCTGATTGAATTAGTAAACCATAAGTCAAATTAAAGTTTACAATTCAAAAGCTCCTTAATTGAGCAAATAAATAATATAAACAGATAAGGATTAGAAAAGCCTGATTTTGGAAGCAATATGAGGTTGAGCTTTTCTTCTTTTCCTCCTTTCTTCTGAATGGATAAACGAAGATTGAACTTTGACTTGAACAGGGCTTGTTGAAGAGAAGCTTGAAAATTTAGGACTTTTACTCGCTCCTTCAAAACTTTGAAAATCCTTCGATTTTGATCTTTGAAGGCTTTGGATTTCTCTTATATCTCTCTTCAGATGAAAGGCGTGGACTCAGAGATTTCACTTTGAAATTTCTCTCTTTTTCACTGGATATTTTCTTGATATTTTTCCTATTTTTCACTTCTTATTTTGAACGGTCGGATGCCCTTTATATAGATTTCTTAATCCAAGATTAGGTGAGAAATAGCCATTGAAATCGTACTTAGATGAGTTCTCCACGCAAGAAAATAGATCCATTGAGAAATAGGTAAGAAAAAATAGCAGTTGGAGCTGATCTGTCACTTTTGAAAATCATCCTCTGACAGGTTGGAGTGGCTCTAACTTTTTATGTGTCGGCTCCAAATCGGGTTGCCAAAAATAGCAAAAAAATAATTCGACGTGGAGTCGGCTCCTACTTTACAAAGTGTCGACTCACCGCTCTCTGGAGTCGGCTCCCGATCCTGAGGTGTCGGCTCCAAGAATTATTCCGAAAAACATAGTCTCTGTAACTCAGATTAGAGTCGGCTTCAAAAATTCATGTGTTGGCTCCAGCTTCTGAAGCAGAAAACAGTTCTCTGTATCTCAGGTTGGAGTCAGCTCCCGACTGTTAGGATGTCGGCTCCAAACCGTGCCAAAAATCCTGAACTGTTCCGATACGCTCTGGAGTCGGCTCAGTAGGTCTGGGTGTCGGCTCTAATTTCTGAACTTTTTAATAATCCATTAAAATTCAATTCAAAATTGATTTCCATATACCTTTTGAATAATTAATCATTCTTAATTCCTGAAACACTTATCAAATTTATCAAAACACAATGAATATACTCATGGCTTTGTTAATCATCAAAATAATAATTGGGTAAATAATTTCTCAATAATTTCTCAACAATCTTTTCCTTTTTGATGATGACAAAAACATTGAGTATATGCATAATCAATTAATGCATAATTGTTAAAACATTCTAAATTAAGGTTAAGCTCTCCCTTAATGAGGTAGCTCCCCCTATGTTGGTGCATATGTTAAGTTTATTGAAATTCTATTCCTTTTGACATTAATTCCTTTCAACATGTATACTATTAAGTCCTTTCAACATGCATATTTGAAGTACTATTTTCTTCATTCTTTTAATTGCTTAACATGCATATACATATATCATTCTTCTATCACTTTTATGCATATACAAATACCTCTTCTCTCCCCCTTTTTTGTAATCAACAAAAAGGTTTAGAAGAAGGTTCATTAAGGCTTAAATTAACAACAACTATAGAAATTAAGTACTTCAACATCAAACATAAGCTTAAATCAAACTTCAAAACATTCAAAATTTAATATTCATTAAATATTGAAACATTACATCAAAATGTTCATTACATCATTCAATAAAGTATCAAAATGTTTACTTCAATATATTTCATTACTTCATTCATATAAACATTCTATTACATCAAAAAGCAAACTAAACATCAAAATCAAAATCTAAGAAGTCTCTTAAGTTCTTCTAGGATCTTTTCCATACAACTTTCTTGTATCTTCATAAAGTCATTTAACATTTCTCTACCAAGGAAGCAGCAATAGTCACCTTCTCCTGTAGCTCCGCATTACATTTGGAATAAATCTCAGAGTCTCCTTCAATAACCTTGATTTTATCAAAAATTTGCATTAAATCAATCTTCAAGGCCTCCGAAGAAGTACTGAAGGATGACTCAATCTTGTTCACTTTATTTTCCAAAGAGTAATAGAGCTCTCTTATACTTAAAAGTCTATTGTCCAATTCATTTTTATTTTTTCTTCATGATTAGCAAAGAGCTCCTTTAGCTGCTCCATTTGAATTGCAGAAAATCCAGTAGAAGTGGAAATAGGAATAGCTGCCGATGTAGATGGTGAAGGTACTGCAGGAGGTGCTGGTGGTGGTGAAGGATGTCTCATAGAAGGTCTAGTCTCTTAAGGTCCAGGCGCAGTAGCTTCAGCTACCCTATCATCTGAGTGTTCCTTCCTCTTCCATTGTCCATTCACCTGCACAAACCCCATACGGTGCACAGTTGCAATGCTATAATAGTCCGTATGTCTAAGGTTCTTCATAGGCTCACTATCAGAAATAACTACACCTTGATTTTGAAAGGCCATGGTTAATATCATGCCATAAGGTAAAGTTGATCTTTTTTTATTACCAGCCTCTGCCATGTACCATATCATCATCCCAGAAAGATTAATAGGCTGACCATCAAAACACAGTCCATAATCAAAATGTCTCGCTCCGAGACATACTCAAATCGACCAGTCTTTGGGAAAAGAATTCTACTACAAATATTGTGTAATAACCTAAGCTCCAAAGGCAATTGATTTGCCCTGATTTTCTCAAAATCAGTAACCTTCCTTCCAAGCATGCTTGACAGAGCCACTGCTCTCTCACTATGCAAAGTAGCAGTTAATCCAATTAATGGAATCTCCAAAAGATTTCCAAGTATTTTTGAAGTCAAGTGAATCCTTTTTCCTCTTACATAACTTACGATACCTCCATCTCTTCTAGATAGATTATAATAAAATTCTTTAACTAGGGCCGGATAAGTTGGAACATCAAGTAAACAAACCTTCTCCCATCCTAACTCCTTGAGCTGTCATCCAATAGAGAAACCTTGGCTTCAAAGAAGTGAAAATCTACTTTCCTACCCATTGTGATGACTCGGCCAGCTAGGGTGTCAACCTGAGGTGAAGATGGACTTGGGATTGCGCTCGGAGTGGAAGCGGACGAAGTGGAGGACGAACTTGGAGAGGGCTGCCGCGCCGGACGCCTCATGGTCCATCTCCCTATCATCATCGGAGCCCCAAGCACTGATCCTCTACATTTAGGTGCCATAGGATGCTAGGAGAAGATGGATTAGAGAAATTTTGGGTTTTGGGATGAGTGGGGAAGAGTTTGGAAGAGATTGGAGTCGATTAGAATAGGAAAGGTGTTGACTCTGCCCTAATAAAGTCAACCTAGGACCACAAGGTGTTGGCTCCCACAAAGTGAGGTATCAACTCAAGTCGCTAACACAATCAGCGCCCGAAATACAGTCGACTCCGAAAAGGTAGGTGTCGGCTCCAAAATTATAGATAAAACTGGAGTCGACTCCGATAACAGAGGTGTTGGCTCCAAGATAGTTTCAGTGAAAAAATAAGAGTTTCAAAGAATCTGAAACTTGTCCGGAATGCATCAAATTTTGGATAAATCAACTTTGGAATGTGATAAATCAAGGGGTTTAAATATCTAGATAGAGTTTCCTTAAAATCACAAGAGAATTTTAAAAAAAATGATTGAGTTCTAGATAATCATTCTTAGGAGATTTAAAATTCATTCCAATGGATTACAAACTCCTAATTCTCCTCTAAGATAGCAATCTCTCTTCACTTAGAGGTTTTGTAAATATGTCCGCTAATTATTCATTAGTATAAACATAATCAAGACAAACATCATTATTAGCTACATGTTCTCTAATGAAATGATATCTTATTTCAATGTGTTTTATCTTGAATGTTGGATTGGATTTTTAGTTAAGTTTATTGCACTAGTGTTATCACATCTAATTGGTGTTTTATTAAGTATTATACCATAATCTTCAAGTTGTCGCTTTATCCAAAGGATTTGAGTATAGCAACTTTCAGCTGCAACATATTAGCTTCAGCAGTTGATAATGCAACCAAATTTTGCTTTTTGCTAAACCAAGAGATTAAGTTACTTCCTAAAAATTGGCATGCACCACTTGTTGCATGCACCACTTGTACTCTTTCTATCCAATTTACAACCAGCATAATCAGAATCAGAATATGTAATTAAATTTAATGTTGAGTCTCTAGAATACCATAATCCTACATTTTTAGTTCCATTTAGATATCTAAGTATTCTTTTTACTGCAATTAAGTGAGATTCTTTAGGTTCAAATTAATATCGTGCACATAAACACACTGCAAACATAATATCAGGTCTACTTGCTGTTAAGTAAAGTAAAAAACCTATCATACCTCTAATATTTTTGATCAATTGGCTTACCGTCTTTATCTTTATCTAGTTTGCATGAAGGACTCATTGGTGTTCCGAGAGGTTTGACTAGTTCCATACCAAACTTCTTAAGAATTTCTTTTGTGTACTTTGTTTGGTTGATAAAAATTTCCTCTCTTTCTTGCTTGATTTATAGTCTAAGGAAGAGTTGAGTTATCCCATCATGCTCATCTCGAATTCACCCTGCATTAACTTTGCAAATTCTTGACACAAAAGATTATTAGTAGCACCGAATACAATATCATCTACATATATTTGTACTACCAATAAGTCTTTATCTTTTCTTTTCAAAAATAGGGTTTTATCAATATTTTCTCTAGAAAAATCATTTTCAATTAGAAATTTGCTTAATCTATCATACCAAGCTCTAGGTGCTTGTTTTAAACCATAAAGTGCTTTGTGTAATTTAAAAATATGATTTGAAAATTCATGATCTTCAAAACCTGGTGGTTGTTCTAAAAACTTCTCATTTATAAAACATTTAAAAATGCACTTTTAACATCCATTTGAAATAAATTAATGTTCATATGACATGCAAATGCAAGTAATAGTCTAATTGCTTCTAATCTAGCAACAGGTGCAAAAGTTTTATCAAAATCAATTCCTTCCTCTGATTATATCCTTTTGCAACTAATCTAGCTTTATTTCTAATTACTATGCCATTTTTATCTAATTTATTTCTAAATACCCATTTAGATCCTATAACAGAATGACCTTTGGGTCTATCAACTAAGGACCATACATTATTCCTAGTAAATTGATTTAATTCTTCTTGCATAGCTAACATCCAATTACTATATTTTTCAGCTTCTTCAATAGATTTGGGTTCTACATGAGACACAAATGCAAGATGATTATTGATGTTCCTCATTGATGATCTAGTTCTTACTCTTTGAGATAGATCACCTATGATTAAATCCTTAGGATGACCATAAGCATATCTTCAATCTCTAGGTAGATCTACAACATTACGAGTAGTATCAATAACATCATCCTTAGGTGAGTCATCTTTAGCTTCTGTTCATGGTCTGAGGATATCTCTTTCAAGCAAATTTGATGCTAAAGTACATGTTCTTGTATAGCTTTACATATCCTATGCCTTCATCTTTTCAAACTTATTGTATTATGCATAACTAATGTTAATTATGCCATAATTCTTCCTAATTAAAGCTCTATTTAAGATGTAACAATATCTACTGGCTTTCACATACGCTTCTACATGGATGTCTCTATAATTTGTGACTTTCTCAGAAATATCGAGAAATCATCCTAAGAACAATAGTGCTAGCAAGCTAAGTAGGTCAAAAAGGTCCTTTCCAAGAGTAGTGTATCACTATCATAATAATATTTTTGATCATTGGCTTACCGTCTTTATCTTTATCTAGTTTGCATGAAGGACTCATTGGTGTTCCGAGAGGTTTGACTAGTTCCATACCAAACTTCTTAAGAAATGTGCTTGATTTATAGTCTATTCATGCTCATCTCCTGATTAACTTTGCAAATTCTTCAAAAGATTAGTAGCACCGAATACAATATCATCTACATATATTGTACTACCAATAAGTCTTTATCTTTTCTTTTCAAAAATAGGGTTTTATCAATTTTCTCTAGAAAAATCATTTTCAATTAGAAATTTGCTTAATCTATCATACCAAGCTCTAGGTGCTTATTTTAAACCATAAAGTGCTTTATGTAATTTAAAATATGATTTGAAAATTCATGATCTTCAAAACCTGGTGGTTATTCTATAAAACTTCCTCATTATAAAACTATTTAAAAATGCACTTTTAACATCCATTTGAAATAAATTAATGTTCATATGACATGCAAATGCAAGTAATAGTCTAATTGCTTCTAATCTAGCAACAGGTGCAAAAGTTTTATCAAAATCAATTCCTTCCTCCTGATTATATCCTTTTGCAACTAATCTAGCTTATTTCTAATTACTATGTCATTTTTATCTAATTTATTTCTAAATACCCATTTAGATCCTATAACAGAATGACCTTTGGGTCTATCAACTAAGGACCATACATTATTCCTAGTAAATTGATTTAATTCTTCTTGCACAGCTAACATCCAATTACTATATTTTTCAGCTTCTTCAATAGATTTGGGTTCTACATGAGACATAAATGCAAGATGATTATTGATGTTCCTCATTGATGATCTAGTTCTTACTCTTTGAGATAGATCACCTATGATTAAATCCTTAGGATGACCATAAGCATATCTTCAATCTCTAGGTAGATCTACAACATTACGAGTAGTATCAATAACATCATCCTTAGGTGAGTCATCATCTTTAGCTTCTGATTCATGGTCTGAGGATACATTTATATTCAATTTTTAATATCTCTTTCAAGCAAATTTGTATCTTTCTCATCATCAATCTTTTCAAAACTTAATGCTAAAGACTCATCAAATACTACATGAAATTCTTCTACAATTAAATATTTCTTGTTAAATACTCTATATGCTTTACTAGATGTGAAATATCCTAAGAACATGCCTTCATCAGATTTTGCGTCAAACTTCCCAAGATTGTCCTTACCATTATTATGAAAACATCGACAACCAAATGCATGAAAATAACTAATGTTAGGTTTTCTATTATGCCATAATTCATAAGGAGTTTTCTTAAGGATTGGTCTAATTAAAGCTCTATTTAAGATGTAACATGCTTTGTTTATAGCTTCCGCTCAAAAGTACTTTGGGAGTTGGCTTTCACATAGCATGGTATGGGCCATATCTTCTAGAGTCCTATTTTTCCTTTCTACAACTCCATTTGTTGAGGTGTTCTAGGTGCAGAGAAGTTATGATGAATGCCATTTTTAATACAAAAATTTTTAAATAGATGATTTTTAAATTTTATTCCATAATCACTTCTAAGAGACACTATGGTAGTGTTTTTCTCATTTGTGACTTTCTTGAAGAATTTCAGAAATATCGAGAAAGTCTCATCTTTATGAACTAAGAACAATACCAAGTGTATCTAGAATAATCATCTACTATCACAAGACCATATTTCTTTCCTCCTAAACTAGTGGTTCTAGTAGGTCCAAAAAGGTCCATATGAAGTAGTTCAAGTGGCCTAGTAGTTGAAACAATATTTTTAGATTTGAAAGAATTTCTAGTTTGTTTTCCATATTGACATGCATCACAAATTCTATTGTTTTCAAAATCTAACTTTGGAAGTCCTTTAACTAAATCCATTCTAATTAATTTTGAAATTAAGTGTGTGCTTGCATGACCTAATCTACTATGCCATAGCCATCCAATCTTATTTACCTTAGCATTATCAGCAATTAGGCAATGGTTACTAGTAGACAAGTTGTCCAAATCAATTATTACCATTTCTATTTCCAATAAATATAATGCTATTGTTAATGGGATTAGAAACAGTGCAGATAGCAGCTTCAAATGAAACTTTGAAACCTTTATCACACAGTTGGCTAATGCTAATTAAATTATGCTTTAAACCATCAACATATAAAATATTTTTAATAAAGGTGGATGGAGTTATTTGAATTTTACCAAGGCCCATAATTTAACCTTTGCCATTGTCTCCAAAAGTAACAACTCCTCTCTTTTATCTTCAAGGGTGATGAATTGCTTCTTGTCATCCGTCATGTGTCTTGAGCAGCCACTATCAAGATACTACTTTCTTTTTGATCCTTTGGCCGCAAGATACTCCTGCAAGATAATCAAATCTTTTGTTTAGGTACCCAAGCTTTCTTGGGTCCTTCATGGTTAGTAGCAATAAATATTATTCCTTTTGGAACCCATATTTTCTTTCCTTTAAGCATTAAATTCTTATTAGTTTTTCTAAAATTGCATTCATAAGATTTATGTCCTTTTTTGTTGTAATGATAACATGAAACATCATTTTTGATAGGTTTCTTAATAAAGAAATTGTTTACATATTTTTATTTTATGTGAGGTCTATATCCTAGTCCAGCTTTATCAAATACAACTTTTTGATTACTTAAAAGAAAATTTAGTTTTTCCGAGCTATATAAATTTTTCAACAATAATCTTATATTTATCAATTTCTTTCTTCAAATTAATATTTTCATTAGAAATTAATTCTTTTTCTTTTAGAGAATCTTCCTTTTTAGATTTTAAATTTTAATTTCAAGAATTAGTTTATTTTCTCTTTGAGAAGATTTAAATTTTCAGTTTTCAAAGATTTGTTTTTCATTCTCAAAATTTTGAAATCACTAACTAATTCATTAAATGCATCATATAATTCATCAAATGTAAAATCATCATGGATTTCGAAATTTACCTTATTTTCGTCGTTTGCAATGAAGCATATGTTTGCAACTTCTTTTTGATCTTCTTCGGATGAAGATTCTTCGCTATCACTCTATGTTGCAATATAGGCCTTCTTCTTCTTCTTGTAACCCTTCTTTAGTTGAGGACATTCAGATCGAAAATGCCTCGGCTTCTTACATTCATAACATGTCAAGGGGTCTTTTTCTTTATCTTTATCCCTTTCTTTTTCTTTTTCTCCTTCCATTTTGATTCCAAATTTCCTTTTGTGGAAGGGTCTCCTTTTTTGCATAAACTTTCTAAATTTCTTTGCAAGGAGAGCTGTTTCATCATCTTCATCATCATCTTCACTGCTGCTCTTCTCATTTTCTGCAGCCTTGAGAGCTATTGTTCTCTTCTTCTTGACATCTTCCTCTTGATATTGCTTCATTATCAGCTCATGGGTCATTAGGGATCCAAGTAGCTCCTTCAAAGGTAGAACGTTTAAGTCTTTGGCTTCTTAGATTGCAGTCATCTTGGCTTCCTATGATCTTAGAAGAGACCTAAGAATTTTACGTACTAAATCAGAATTAGTATAGGTCTTACCAAGACTTTTCAAACCATTAATAATATCAGTGAATCTAGAGTACATGCATGTGATTGATTCAGTTTGTTCCATGCTAAACAATTCATATTTATGCACTAGAATGTTAATTTTGGATTCTCTTACTTGATTAGTACCCTCATGGGTAACTTCTAATCTATCCCATATTTCTTTAGCTGAAATGCAAGTAGAAATTCTGTTGAATTCATTTGCATCCAAAGAACAATATAAGACATTCATGGCTTTGGCATTAAGCTGAGCCATTTTCCTATCATTCTCATTCCAATCCCTTTCGGGCTTAGAAATAATAGAACCATCTACCATGTGTGTGGGTGTGCTAGGTCCATTAATAATGACACTCCATAATTCATAATCTAAAGCTTGAATGAAAATTCTCTTCTTGCTTTCCAATATGAATTGTTAGTGCCACTAAACAAAGGTAGCCTATTGGTGGATTGACCTTCAGAAAAGGATGATCCAGCTTAAGCTACCATTTGGATCTTTAGCTCTTGATTATTAGATCAAGTTTAAATAAGCACAAGCTCTGATACCAATTGTTGGCCCAGATGGAAACCCAAGAGGGGAGGTGAATTGGGTTCTTTAAAAAATTTAACACTTTGAAAATAATTTGCTTGATGTGAAAGTGCCCAAGTAAAGTGAATTAATAAAAGCTAAGCACAATATGATAAAGAGAGAGAGACAAATGCACGACAAACACACAAAGATTTATAGTGGTTCGGTGTTAACCACACCTACGTCCACTCCAAAGCAATACTTGGGTCTACACTATAATCCTCTGATTATAGTTGAGTTATTTTACAAGATCACAACTCGAACTTGTTATTTTACACGGGTCACAACGAACCCAGCCGATTTTCATAGGTTCACCAGCACAAAACCTTAACCCAAGCTAAACTTAGCTTGCCCCGAGGTCAATTATCTCAACTAATTTAATCCCTCTGATTGAATTAGTAAACCATAAGTCAAATTAAAGTTTACAATTCAAAATCTCCTTAATTAAGCAAATAAACAATATAAATAGACAAGGATTAGAAAAGCATGATTTTGGAAGCAATATAAGGTTGAGCTTTTCTTCTTTTATTCTTTTCCTCCTCTCTTCTAAATGGATGAACGAAGATTGAACTTCGATTCTTGAACAGGGCTTGTTGAAGAGAAGCTTGAAAATTTGGGATTTTTGCTCGCTCCTTCAAAACTTTGAAAATCCTCCAATTTTGATCTTTGAAGGCTTTGGATTTCTCTTGTATCTCTCTTCAGATGAAAGGCGTGGACTCAGAGATTTCTCTTTGAAATTTCTCTCTTTTTCACTGGATATTTTCTTGATATTTTTTCTATTTTTCACTTCTTATTTTCGAACGGTCGGATGCCCTTTATATATTTCTTAATCCAAGATTAGGTGAGAAATAGCCGTTGAAATCATACTTGGATGAGTTATCCACGTAAAAAAATAGATCCATTAAGAAGTAGGTGAGAAAAAATAGCCGTTGGAGCTGGTCTATCACTTTTGAAAATTGTCCTCTGACAGGTTGGAGTTGGCTCCAACTTTTCATGTGTCGGCTCCAAATCGGGTTGCCAAAAATAGCAAAAAAATAATTCAACGTGGAGTCGGCTCCTACTTTACAAAGTGTCAACTCATCGCTGTCTGGAGTTGGCTTCCGATCCTGAGGTGTCGGCTCCAAGAATTGCTCCGAAAAATATAATCTCTGTAACTCAGGTTAGAGTTGGCTCCAAAAATTCATGTGTCGACTCCAGCTTCTGAAGTAGAAAACAGTTCTCTGTATCTCAGGTTGGAGTCGGCTCCCGACTGTTAGGGTGTCGGCTCCAAACCGTGCCAAAAATCCTGAACTGTTTCGATACGCTCTGGAGTCGGCTCGAGTAGGTCTGGGTGTCAGCTCTAACTTCTGAACTTTTTAATAATCCATTAAAATTCAATTCAAAACTAATTTCCATATACCTTTTGAATAATTAATCTTTCTTAATTCCTGAATCACTTACCAAATTTATTAGAAATACAATGAATATACTTATGACTTTTGTTAATCATCAAAATCAATAATTGGATAAATAATTTCTCAATAATTTCCCAACAAAATTCAGTACTCACATATTTATTAAACCAACTTGGAAATTCTTTTTCAAGTTTAGCATCAATCTCTTAAGTAGTAATGTGTAGTAGAGTTTGCTTCAGCTCTTCAACATAAACTCTTTAAGGTGCAACGATAAGCATCAATTTATTATTTCAATTTTTGCAATGCTCAAATGAAAATGTTAACATTTAATCAGAGCTTATGACTTAATAAAAGGTGCCACTTCAGTGCAATTTAGAAGAATGTATGATTGTGCAACATCATATTCTTCCTCTAATAGAAATTGGGATTTAGTGTTTCCAAAGGCTCGGCCTGGTTGGATGAATATGGATAAGTTGCCCTCATATTCTTCTCCCCTATGTTGACCACTGTCATCATTTTGTGGCACTCTTCGGTGCCTTGTATTCACATGATCCTCAAAATAGTGAGAACAAAATAATGAAGCTTCTTCTACCAAATAAGCATTACATATTGAACCTTCAACTCTAGCTTTTTTTGAACATTATTTTTCAACCGTCGAAGGTACCTAAGACAAAAAATTTACAAGTATAGTCAATCTAACACTAGTAAAAATGGCATGCATTCAATAAGTTTTCATTTATTACCTTTCGAAATGATACATTCATCGGTATTGCACTAGACCTGCTGCTATTTTTGCTTCATATGGCAAGTGTACCGAAAGATGTTCCATGGAATCAAAGAAGCTTGGAGGGAATATACACTCAAGCTTACAAAGAATAATAGGAATCTCTTCTTCAAGCCGTGCCATGTCATCATTTGTTATGACAACAGATGTTATATCCTTAAAGAATAAGCTTAACTCTGTTAATGCCTTCCAAACATTGATCGAAGTAGTTCACGAAATGCAATAGTATTAAACGCTGCATAAATACATGACAATCGTGGCTTTTCATTCCAAGCAACTTAAGTTTCTTCATATCAACACATCTAGCCATATTTGAAATATAACCATCGGGGAATCTCAAATTTCTTAGCCATTCACACAAGACTGATTTTGATTGATTGTCTAGTGTGTAACAAGCTTTAGGATATTTTGTTGTTACAGAATCTTGTTCCAATTCTAGCGGCGACAGTATGCATTCAACTCTTTTCGAGATTTGTATGTGTCTTTTGTTTTCCCATCAACATTCATTACAGTGTTAAACACATTGTCAAATACATTTTTCTCAATATGCATTACATCTAAGTTATGCCGAATGAAAGGGTACTCCAATAAGGCAAATTCCAAAAGATACTTATCTTCTCCAACCACATTGCTTGCAAATAGGGCCATTAGAAAACTCGGCATCCAATTCCGTTACCTTCTTCAAACCCAACTGATCAATCTCAAATAATATTTCACTTCCAGCTCTAGCAGGGGGTGCTTCTTTTGTTACTATCTTATTCTTCATGAATGATGTTTTGTTCCGTCGGAATGGATGGTCTTGAGGTAAGAACCTATGGTGGTTGTCGAACCATGACTGTTTTCTACTCTCTGAAAGAGTAAAAGCATCCGTTTGATTCATACAAGAAGGACAAGCTAACCTTCCAGCAGTACTCCATCTAGACAATATCGCATATGCAGAAAGTCGCTAATTGTCCACATAAGAGCAGCACACATTTGAAAATTTTGTTTCATTGAAATATCATAAGTCAGCATACTATCAAGCCATAGATGATTAAGTTCTGATATTAGGGGTTGTAAGTAAACATCCAACTTATCCTTAGGGTTAGTTGGCCCAGGAATCAATACAGTTAAGAATATGTAAGCATCCTTCATACACAACCAAGGTGGCAAATTGTACGAGTCAGAATAATCGGCCAAGAAGAATACTATTGTCCAGATTGTCCAAATGGTTGAAAACCATCAGTGGAAAGACCCAATCAAACATTTGAGTCTCTAATGCAAATTCTGGATGGTTATCATTAAATTGTTTCCATGCAGGAGAATCAGAAGGGTGGCACATAACCCCATCTTCGATTGCATGCTCAGCATGCCACCTCATTTCTATTGCTGTAGCATTTGATGCAAACAATCTTTGCAATCTAGGAGTGAGAGGAAAGTAGTACATCTTCCTATCAGGAGTCACTGTTTTGCTACTTCGACATTGCCTCTTGTACCGAGGATGACCACAAAACTTACAAGTAGTCAACATACTATCTTCACCCCAGTATATCATGCATCCATTTCTACAACAGTGAATCTTTTCAACCGGAAGACCCATTCCTTGTACTAATTGCTTTGATCTATAAAAGTTTTCAGGCACTAGACTTCCTTCATGAGTAATCTCTTTCATTAATCGAACCATGTCATCAAAATTACGTTCAAACATATGGTTTTCTGACTTTATGTGCATCAATTGAGCAACAAATGATAACTGTGAATGACTTTTACATCCAGGATATAAGTTCTCATCAGCGGCCCTAAGCATATCATAAAACTTCTGGGCCTCCGGATTCGGTGTTTTTTCCATGTAAGTTGGATTGAATGCATGACCAGCTGCATCCATAACCATGGAATGGTATCAATTGGATGATTCTACATAATCATATGCAGCAGAACCTTCATCCGTATAATTGACATTATAATTTATATTAACCCCAACCTCTTGTTCCCCATGTAAATTCCAATAGTAATAATTTGGTACAAAACCATTTCGGTACAAATGCAACTTAACTGTATTCACTTCATGAAATATGCGATTCTGACACTTGCGATCATTACATGGACACCTTATCTATCATTGTCCATCATTTCTGGATGACTGCATGCAAATTTTATGAATTGTCTCATACCAGTCATAAACTCTGGATTCAAAAGGCCATCTTTCAACCGTTTATACATCCACTGACGATCCGGTCTCATTTTCTTTTCTAATGCTAAGGTTCGATATAGTCCCACTTACAAGCCCTAATTAAACAATGGACCATAGCAATGCAAACAAAGATGAATAAGCTATTACATCAGTATTTAATCAAAGGATCATAGCATAATTAACCATGTACAAATAGATTTTAAAAATTACAATATCAAAGAGATATAATCAAGAGAAGATATTACAGAGTATAATAGGAATGCAATATCAAAGAACAAGGCGATGGACATAATATATATAAACAACAAGGTATTCTAATGATGCATTAAAAATGTTGGAACCTAAAGTCATCATATTGGTATTAAGTATCTTTAACGAAGCCAAAGTATACTCTTTCACACATGTGCTTTCTGTTTGTTTATTAGATCTAATCTTTGCTTTTTAATGAGGTCAGCAATGAAGTCATCTCTTTCACAGCTGAGCTCTTTTGTTTATTTATTACTTCTAATCTTTGTTTTTTTAATAAGGTTAGCAATAAAGTGACTTGGAGACCATCCAATCAATGCACCAATTTAGGAACGTGGGTGGACCAAAGGTAGCCGTGGTGAACTTAAAGATAGGGAGAAGGTGGAGTGGGTTTAGCAGGAGTTGTGAAGCATGGTTCCGAATTGCTAGGAGTCAATAGAAATTAGAAACATATCATGGGGCTCCTTATATTTAGATCTCTCTTTTTTTTTATTCTAATTTTCCTTCTTTGTTTCATATGCATCCTTGTCCAAAAGTTATACCCTGTGAGGCCCAGCCCAACGAGACCACCCCATCAGCCTCTCATCTCCCGGTCTGACCGCCAAACAAAGGGCCACCCCTGCCCATCTCGAAGCCAATGCTCTGGCTCCATCTCTCTCTCTCTCTCACTCACTCACTCATGGCTCACTTCCAATCTCTCTTGTGGTTAGCCTCTATCATTGTCGCTCTTCTCTCCTCTCTCTCCTGCTCACGCCATCGTAGCTATGGCCGAGTGAAAGGAGTGACTTCACCTAGCTGCACGAACCCCTGTTTCCATGACGAACCAAGACACTCCATAGAGTTCTCTCCCTCCCTCTCTCTCTCTCTCTCTCTCTCCATCTCTCCCAATCCCCTCCCTCTCTCCATCTCTCCTGATCCCCTCTCTCTCTCTAGTTGGATCTCTCTCCTTTCCACTCATGGCTCACGGTTGATCAATTTAAACTAATTAGCCTTTGATAAAGAACAATCACATGGCTTCGTATACTTTTCCATTTCAAAATCAAAAGCTCTGATCATAAACATTGCAAAAACACCATAAAAGCTCTTACAAAGGACTTTGATCCAGCCTACCAGATGGTCATCCAGTTGATAACAACGTCGAAGAAGAAGGAAGAGGCCGGCTCACTGGAGAGAAAAAGAAGACCAATAGAGCTCCGAGTTCTCACGTTGATCCAGCGATGGTGGCCACGACTCTAGAACAGCAGGGCTCCGCCTCCGGCTTAGGAACTAAAGAAGGGGAAGGAGGAGGAGGAAGGTAGGAAGGAAGGAGAAAAGAAAACAACAATGAGTCCCGCGAGGCACGCGAGGCTCTCAGGTCAAAGCCCTCCTCGACTCTGATCACCGGCGGAAATTGGGCGTAACGAAGCCAAGAGGAGGGGGATGGAGCGAAGATCAAAGAAAGGATATATGGGAGATATCTGGCGATGGAAAGAAAAGTGCAGCGGTGCAAAGAAAGAATAGTTTTCGAAGGAAGATGCCCTAAGATTAAGATAGCGACGAACTTTTTCCATCGCTGGGTTTTATTTTGAAACGTTCATTAGCAACGAAAATTTCATCGCTAAGGGATTTCAGACGAAGATGTCCGATTAAGTGAATATAGTGATGAAACTTTTTCCGTCGCTCGGTTTTATATTAAAATGTTCATTAGCGATGAAAATTTCTCTTGCTAAAGTAAGTGAATATAGCAACGAAAATTTTTCCGTCGCTTGAATGTTCATTAGCGACGAAACTTTTCGCCGCTAAGGATTTTCAGAGAAACATGTCTGATTAAGTAAATATAGCGACAGAAACATTTCCGTCGCTATGTTTTATGTATAAAATAAATATGTTTAGCGACGAAAATTTTTGTTGCTAATTATATATATAATAAATATATTTAGCGACGTATAATTTTCGTCGCTATATCGGTCTCTAATATGTAGCAATGAAACTTTTGTCGCTATATTTTATATATGAAATAAATATTATTAGCTACAGAAATTTTTATCGCTAATTATATATATAATAAATAGATTTAGCAACGAAAAATATTCGTCGCTATATCCGTCTCTAATATGTAGCGATTGAAAATTTTCATCGCTATATTTTATATATGAAATAAATATTAGTAGCGACAAAAATTTTTGTCGCTATATCCATCGCTAAATTTTCTATCATTTTCACTCGCCGATCTGTCGCAAATCTGAAGCTATTTGCAACAAATATGGATATATCACTAAATTTCTTCGCTATTTCGTTCTTTTCTTGTAGTGATATATAGCTTATACTTCTAGACAGTTGAAGCCTTATGAGCAAACTATCCAGATTTTGGAAGATATGCTGCGAGCTTGTGTGATGGACTTAGGAGGTACTTGGGACAACCACTTATCCTTAGCGAAATTTGCTTATAATAATAGTTATCAAGCCAGCATTCAAATGGCTCCTTTTGAAGATTTATATGGAAGAAAATGTAGATCTCCTCTATGTTGGAATGATGTTGGAGAAAGAAAGTTATTAAGTCCTGAGTTGGTATAATAAATCATAGAAAAAGTGTAGCTAATTAAAGAGCGGCTTCGTACAGCTCAAAGTCGACAGAAAAACTGTTGACCCAATTATTGATTTTGATGATTAATAAAAGACATGAGTATATTCATTTTGTTTCTAATAGATTTAACAAGTGTTTCAGGGATTAAAAATGTTTGATCAATTAAAAAGAATAAAGAAACATGTTTTGAATCAATGTTTTAAAAGAAATTTTTAAAGTTCAGAGCCTGGAGTCAACACCCAAATAGTTAGGAGCCGACCCCAAGGTATCAGAAGTTTCTGGGATTTTGGCACGGTCTGGAGTCGACACCCAAGGTTTCGGAGCCGACTTCAACCTGAGATACAGAGAAGTGCATTCTGTTTCAGTTTCTGGAGCCGACACCTAGAATTCGAGCTGACACCTGAGATTTTGGGAGCCGACACCTGAGTTTCTGGAGCCGACTCTAACATGAGAACAGAGAGCGTGTTTTATGGATTTTTATGGAGCCACACTTACTGTTTCCAGAGCCGACTCCCGAAAGCGCCGAGTCGACACTTTCCTTTCTCAGAGCCGACTCCCCAACAACTTTTTCTTACTATTTTTGAACACTCGACTTGGGGCCGACACCTGAAAAGTTGGAGCCGACTCCAACCTATCAGGAACGGATTTTTTATCTGTCAGAACATACTTCAACGGTAAGATTTCTTTTCACCTAACCTCTAACGGCTATTTTCTTTGTGTGTAGAAGAATCCAAACATCTCCAACGGCTATATTTCTCACCTAAAACTTGGATTAATGAGATCTATAAAAAGGGGAAAAAACTGTCGTTTGAAAAAAAGGAATATAGAGGAAAAATAGAAAAATGAAAAGGAAATATTTTGTGAAAAATCCAAAAATCTTGAGAGAGAAATCAAAAGGAAAGACTCAGAGCTTACATCAACCAATCCAAGAGAGTCCAAAGAGAAATCCAAGGCATTCAAGTTCAAAATCGAGGATTTTTTAAGTGGAGAAAAAGAAAGCAAAAGCCCTGATTTTCCCAACTTCTCAACTGCAATCTTTGTGAAGAATCTGAGCTGAGGCCTGATTCAACATTTCAAAGGAGAAGAGGAAAAGAAGAAAAGAAGAAAAGCTCAAATCAAATTCGCTTCAAACAGGCTTTTCTTACCCTTGTTTATTTAATTGCATATTTGCTCACTTAAGGAGCTGTCTTATATTGTAAACTATATTTTTCATAGTTGTTGGCTAGTTCAATCAAGGGATTGAATTAGTGGAGGTGGTATACCTCGGTACAAGCTAAGGATAGCTTGAGGTTGGGTTTTGTGCTGGTGAGCCCAGAAAACCAGCTGGGTTCGTTGTAATCCCGGGGAAACAACAAGTTTTGAGTTGTGAGCTTGTAAAACAACTCGGCTGTAATCAAATAGATTATAGTGTGGACCCAAGTGATACTTGGGAGTGGACGTAGGTGTTGGATACACCGAACCACTATAAAATCCTTGCCACTCTCTCTATCTCTTTATTCCTTAAAGCATATAGTTTTTTAAAAGATTAAATTTTTAAGAACCCAATTCACCCCCCCTCTTGGGTTGCCATCTGGGCCAACAATTGGTATCAGAGAAAGTGCTCATTGTTTATTTGATCACACGATCAAGAGTTAAAGATCCAAATGGCAGCTCAAGCTGGATCTTCATTTGCTGAAGGTCATTCTACTAATAGACCTCCTTTGTTTAATGGTTCGAATTATTCTTATTGGAAAGCTAGAATGAAAATTTTTATTCAAGCTTTAGATTATGAACTTTGAGTGTAATCACTAATGGACCAAGCACACCCACACACTTGGTAGATGGTTCAATAGTTCCTAAACCCGAAAGGGATTGGAATGAGAACGATAGGAAAATGGCTCAGCTTAATGCAAAAGCCATGAATGTTTTATATTTGCTTTAGATGCTAATGAGTTCAATAGAATTTCTACATGTATTTCCGCAAAAGAAATTTGGGATAGATTAGAAGTTACCCATGAGGGTACTAATCAAGTTAAAGAATCTAAAATCAATATTCTAGTGCACAAGTATGAATTGTTTAGCATGGAACAAAATGAAACCATCACATGCATGTCACTAGATTTACTGATATTGTAAATGGTTCTAAAAAGTCTTGGCAAGACTTACACTAACTCTGAATTGGTTCGTAAAATTCTTAGGTCTCTTCCAAGGACATGGGAAGCAAAGGTAACTGCTATCCAAGAAGCCAAGGACCTCAACACCTTACCTTTGGAGGAGCTACTTGGATCATTGATGACCCATGAACTGACCATGAAGCAACATCAAGAGGAGGAAGTCAAAAAGAAGAAAACAATTGCCCTTAAAGCTGCAGAAAAGGAAGATAAGCAGCAGTGAGGAAGATGAGGAAGATGATGAGACAACTCTCCTTACTAGAAAATTTAAGAAATTTATGCAAAGAAGGAGACCCTTCCATAAGAAAAGATATGGAACAAAATGGAAGGAGAAAGAGAAAAAGAGAAGGACAAGGACAAAGAAAAAGAGAAAGACCCCTCATATGTTATGAATGTAAGAAACCGGGCACTTTAGATATGATTGTCCTCAACTGAAAAAGGGGCACAAGAAGAAGAAAAAGGCATATGTTGCAACATGGAGTGAAAGTGATGAATCCTCATCCAAGAAGGAACAAAAGGAAGTTGCAAACATTTGCTTTATGGCAAACGAAATGAGGTAAGTTCTGAAACACCTTTGATGATTTTACTTTTGAAGAATTATATGATGCATTTAATGAATTAGTTAGTGATTTTAAAGCTTTGAAAAAGAAGAACAAATCTTTAAAAATGATAATTTAAATCTTGCCAAAGAGAAGGATAAACTAACTCATGAAGTTGAAAAACTAAAATCTGAAAATGAAAATTTGCTAAAAGATAAAGAGTTAATTTCTAATGAAAATGTTAATTTAAAAGAGAAGTTGATAAATATAGAAATATAGTTGATAAATTTACATATAGCTCTGAAAAACTTAATTTGCTATTGAGTAATCAAAGAGCTGTATTTGATAAGGCTGGATTAGGGTATAGACCTAATAAGAAACAAAAGTATGTTAAAAACTTCTTTAGAAAAGAACAGGATAAGAATGATTTTTCATGTTATTGTTGTAACAAGAAAGGACATAAAGCCTATGAATGCAATCTTAGAAAACTTAATAAGAATTTAAGTATTAAAGGAAAGAAAATATGGGTTCCAAAAGGAACAATCTTTGTTGCTACTAACCATGAAGGACCCAAGAAAGCTTGGGTACCTAAACAGAAAGTTTGATTACCTTGCAGGAGTGTCTTGCGGCCAAAAGATCAAAACGAAAGTGGTATCTTGATAGCGGCTGCTCAAGGCACATGACGGGTGACAAGGAGCAATTCATCACCCTTGAAGATAAAAGAGAGGAGTTGTCACATTTGAGGCAATGGTAAAGGCCAAATTATGGGATTTGGTAAAATTTAGATAACTCCCTTTACTTTTATAGAAAATGTCTTATATGTAGATGGCTTAAAGCATAATTTAATTAGTATTAGCCAATTGTGTGATAAAGGTTTCAAAGTTTCATTTGAAGCTTCTATCTGCACTGTTTCTAATCCCATTGACAATAGCATTGTATTTATTGGTAATAGAAACAATGTATACTTAATTGATTTAGACAATTTGTCTACTAATAATCATTGCTTAGTGCTAATAATGCTAATGCTAATGAGATTGGATGGTTATGGCATCGTAGATTAGGTCATGCAAGCACACACCTAATTTCAAAATTAATTAAAATGGATTTAGTTAAAGATCTTCCAAAGCTAGATTTTGAAAATAACAGAATTTGTGATGCATGTCAATTGGGAACAAACTAGAAACTCTTTCAAATCAAAAAATAGTTTCCACTTCTAGGCCATTAGAGCTACTTCATATGGACCTTTTTGGACCTACTAGAACCACTAGTTTAGGAGGAAAGAAATATGGTCTTGTGATAGTAGATGATTATTCTAGATACACTTGGGTATTATTTTTGGCTCATAAGGATGAGACTTTCTCAATATTTCTGAAATTTTTCAAGAAAGTCACTAATGAGAAAAACAACACCATAGTGTCTCTTAGAAGTGATCATGGCACAGAATTTGAAAATCACTTATTTGAAAATTTCTGCATAGAACATGGCATTCATCATAATTTTTCTGCACCTAGGACACCACAACAAAATGGAGTTGTAGAAAGAAAAAATAGGACTTTAGAAGACATGGCCCGTACCATGCTATGTGAAAGCCAACTCCCAAAGTACTTCTGGGCGGAAGCTATAAACACGCATGTTACATTCTTAATAGAGCCCTAATTAGGCAATCCTTAAGAAAACACCTTATGAATTATGGAATAATAGAAAACCAAAGATAGTTATTTTCATGCATTTGGTTGTAAATGTTTTATTCATAATAAAAGATAATCTTAAAAATTTGATGCAAAATCTGATGAAGGCATATTCTTAGGATATTCAACAACTAGTAAAGCCTATAGAATATTTAACAAGAAATCCTTAATTGTAGAAGAATCCATTCATGTAGTTTTTGATGAGTCTTTAGCATCAAGTTCAGAAAATTTGATGATGAGGAAGATACAAATATACTAGAAAGAGATATTGAAAAATTAAATATAGATGTATCTTCAGATCATGAACAAGAAGCTAAAGATGATGATTCACCTAGGATTGATGATATTGATACTAATCATAATGAAGTAGATCTTCCTAGAGATTGGAGATATGCCTATGGTCATCCAAAGGAATTGATTATAGGTGATCCATCTCAAGGAGTAAGAACTAGATCATCTATGAGGAATATCAATAATCATCTTGCATTTGTATCTCAATTGAACCTAAAACTATGAAGAAGCTGAAAAAGATAGTAATTGGATGTTAGCTATGCAAGAAGAATTAAATCAATTCACTAGGAATAATGTATGGTCCTTAGTTGATAGACCTAAAGGTCATTCAGTTATAGGATCTAAATGGGTATTTAGAAATAAATTGGATGAAAATGGCATAGTAATTAGAAATAAAGCTAGATTAGTTGCAAAAGGATATAATCAAGAAGAAAATTGATTTTGATGAAACTTTTGCACCTGTAGCTAGATTAGAAGCAATTAGATTATTACTTGCATTTGCATGTCATATGAACATAAATTTATTTCAAATGGATGTTAAAAGTGCATTTTTAAATGGTTTTATAAATGAGGAAGTATTTGTGGAACAACCACCTGGTTTTGAAGATCATGAATTTCAAATCATGTTTTTAAATTGCACAAAGCACTATATGGTTTAAAACAAGCACCTAGAGCTTGGTATGATAGGTTAAGCAAATTTCTGATTGAAAATGATTTTACTAGAGGAAATGTAGACAAAACCTTATTTTTGAAAAGGAAAGACAAAGACTTATTAGTAGTACAAATATATGTAGATGATATTGTATTGGTGCTACTAACAATCTCTTGTGTCAAGAATTTGCTAAGTTAATGCAGGGTGAATTCGAAATGAGCATGATGGGAGAACTCAACTTCTTAGGACTTCAAATCAAGCAAAGTAAAGAGGGATTTTCATCAACCAAACAAAGTACACAAAGGAACTTCTCAAGAAGTTTGGAATGGAATCATCAAACCCCTTGGAACACCTATGAGTCCTTCATGCAAATTAGACAAAGATGAAGATGGTAAGAAGGTAGATCAAAAATACTATAGAGGTATGATCGGATCTCTACTTTACTTAACAGCAAGTAGACCAGATATCATGTTTGTTGTTTGTCTATGTGCTAGATTTCAATTAGAACCTAAAGAATCTCACTTAATTGCTGTGAAAAGAATTTTAAGATATCTAAGTGGAACTAAAAATGTAGGATTATGGTATTCTAGAGACTCAACATTAAACTTAATTGCATATTCTGACTCTGACTATGCTGGATGTAAACTAGATAGAAAAAGTACAAGTGGTACATGTCAATTCTTAGGAAGTAACTTAATCTCTTGGTTTAGCAAAAAGCAAAATTTGGTTGCATTATCTACTGCTGAAGCAGAATATGTTGCAGCTGGAAGTTGCTGTGCTCAAATCCTTTGGATTAAGCGACAACTTGAAGATTATGGCATAACACTTGATAAAACTCCTATTAGATGTGATAATACAAGTGCAATAAATTTAACTAAGAATCCAATCCAACATTCAAGAACTAAACACATTGAAATTAGATATCATTTTATAAGAGAACATGTAGCTAACAATGAAATTTGCCTTGATTATGTTAGTACTGAAGAATAATTAGCTGACATATTTACAAAACCTTTGAGTGAAGAGAGATTTTGTTATCTTAGAGGTGAATTAGGGATTGTGATCCTTTGGAATGACTTTGAAACCCCTAAGGAATGATTATCTAGATTTCTATCAATTTCTTGAGATTCCTTTCATAATTTTAAGGAAATTTATCTAGTCATTGAGCAATTTGATTCCTCACATTACAAAGATTTTTCAAAAATTTATTGACCTTATTTTGACAAGTTTCGGCTATTTGAAACTCATTTATTTTTCTCTGAAACTGTCAATGGAGTCAACACCTCAATTTGAGGAGTCGACACCTCTTCTGTGTCGCTCTCGGTCCTTGACCTTGGAGCCGACACCCGCTTAAGTGGAGCCGACTCCAGTTCGGGCGCTAATTGTGTTAGCGACTTGGAGTCGACACCCGACTTTGCGGGAGTCGACACCTGGTGGACCCAAATTGACTATATTAGGGCAGAGTCGACACCTTCATGATTTTTATCTTCTCTAAACCCTCTCCAAACTTCCAAAGCCAAATACTCCTCAAATCAACCATTCCCTAAGATTTCTATGGCACCTAAGCGTAGGGGATCGGTCTTTGATGCTCCCGTTGCTACAAGGAAGCGTACGACTAGGCGTCCCGTCCATGAACCTACTCCAAGTGATGATTCTTCTTCAACTCCCTTAGATAATCCTGGCCCCTCCTCTCCACAGGTAGATACCCTTGCTGGGCGAGTTATTACATGGGTAGGAAAGTAGATTTCGATTTCTTTGAAGCCGAGGGTTTTGACATTGGTAGACAGATTAAAGAACTCGGTTGGGATAAAGTTTGTTCTTTGGATGTTCCTACTTATCCAGCTCTTGTTAAAGAATTTTACCTGAATTTATCTAGAGGAGATGGTGGAATTGTTAGTTCTGTAAGAGGAAAGAGAATCATCTTACTTTCAAATTTTAGGAAATCTGTTAAGTATTCCTGTCACTGGATTTGTTGCAAACATTCACAGTGAGAGATCGGCTGCTTTATCAAGAATGTTAGGAAGAAAAATAACTGAATTTGAAGAGGTTAGGGCAAACCAATTGCCACTTGAGCTTAGGCTGTTGCATAACATTTGCAGTAGGATTCTATTTCCCAAGATGGCCGTTTTGAGTATGTCTCAGAGCGAGACATTGTAGTCATGGATAGTATCTTGACGGGTCAGCCAATAAATCTTGTTGAAATGATGATATGGTATATGGCTGAGGCCGGGGCAAGAAGAGATCTTCACTGCCTTATGGGATGATCCTAACCTTGGTTTTTAGAAGTCAAGGAGTAGTTATTTCTGAGAATGAGCCATCGAAGAACCTTAGGCACACTGACTACTACAGCTTAGCCACTGTGCACAGGATGGGATTTGTGAAAGTGGATCGTAAATGGGAGAGAAAAGGTCATACTGGAGATAGGGTTGCTGAGTCTAATGTGCTGGCCCTTCTGAAGCAGGACCATTTGTGAGACACAGCTCACCAGAGCCCAGTCAGAATGTACCTCCAGCTCCACCTGTTCCTTCTACTTTTGATCAGTCATCTATTGGTTTTTTTGATATTCAGTTAGAACAGCTTAGAAGTATTTTGCTACTCACAAGGAAGAGATGAAATCTGAGCTAGATAGCCAATTCATGAACCTGAGAGAGACCCTCTATTCTTTGGATGAAAGAATTGGCAAAATTGAGTCTACACTTGGAGCCTCCGCTGAAGCTTTAAAGAATGATCTCAAGAACATTTTTGAAGAACTTAAAGATATTGGTGGAGACTCAGAGACTTATTCCAAATGCAATGCTGAGCTTCAGGACAAAATTATGACTGCATGTGCATTTGTTGATAGAAGACTAAAAGAAATGTAAGAACTCAGAGTGAAGGAATGGGAAGAATATTAGAATGCAAAGACTCGTTAGAACTAACTTTTGATTATATTGTAATGAAGTTTCTTTGATGTTATTGAAAGATGATGTTTAGCTAGTTTGATGTTGATTTACTTTTTATTAAAAGTTCTAATGTAATGAAGTTTTGATGTAATGAAGTTTCTTTTTGCAATATGATGTAATGATGTAATGAACTTATTTGATACTTAATGAATGTCATTTGATCTTTGAAGCATCTATCAATTTTGTCATTTCACTTAAAACTTCGTAACCTTTTTGTTGATTACAAAAAAGGGAGAGAAGTTATTGATAGTCGTATATGCATTGAAAGTTATAAAAGGGAAGAGTATTAATTGCATATTTGTAGATGCATTAGAACAATTAAGCTAATTAATTGTCATATATGCATTGAAAGGATGAATAGATGTTAAAATTGATATAACTGTTTAATTGGTATCAAACATTAAAATTTATTGTTAAAAGGAAAGAATAGATGTTAAATTGAGTATTATAGGGGGAGCTACCTCATTCAGGGGGAGCTTACCTGTGAGGAATAAATATTTGAGAAATTTGATTTGAAAATTTTATTGTTTAATCATGCATATACTCAATGTTTTTATAATCATCAAAAAGGGGGAGATTGTTGACCCAATTATTGATTTTGATGATTAATAAAAGACATGAGTATATTTTTTGTTTCTAATAGATTTAACAAGGGTTTCAGGGATTAAAAATGTTTGATCAATCAAAAAGAATAAAGAAACATATTTTGAATCAATGTTTTAAAAGAAATTTTCAAAGTTCAGAGCCTGGAGTCACACCCAAATAGTCAGGAGCCGACCCCAAGGCGTATCAGAAGGTTTCTAGGATTTTGGCACGGTCTGGAGTCGACACCCAAGGTTTCGGAGCCGACTCCAACCTGAGATACAGAGAAGTGCATTCTATTTCAGTTTTGGAGCCGACACCTAGAATTCGGGAGCCGACACCTGAGATTTCGGGAGCCGACACCTAAGTTTCTGGAGCCGACTCTAACCTGAGAATAGAGAGCGTGTTTTATGGACTTTTCTGGAGCCGACACTTACAGTTTTCGGAGCCGACTCCCGAAAGCGCCGAGTCGACATTTCCTTTCTCGGAGCCGACTCCCCAACAACTTTTTCTTACTATTTTTGAACACCCGACTTGGAGCCGACACCTGAAAGTTGGAGCCGACTCCAACCTGTCAGGAACAGATTTTTTATCTATCAGAACGTACTTCAACGGTAAGATTTCTTTTCACCTAACCTCTAACGGCTATTTTCTTTGTGTGTAGAAGAATCCAAACATCTCCAACGGCTATATTTCCCACCTAAAACTTGATTAAGGAGATCTATAAAAGGGGAAAAAACCGTCCGTTTGAAAAAAAGGAATAGAGAGGAAAAATAGAAAAAGGAAAAGGAAATATTTTGTGAAAAATCCAAAAATCTTGAGAGAGAAATCAAAAGGAAAGACTCAGAGCTTACATCAACCAATTCAAGAGAGTCCAAAGAGAAATCCAAGGCATTCAAGTTCAAAATTGGAGGATTTTCCAAGTGGAGAAAAAGAAAGCAAAAGCCCTGATTTTTCCAACTTCTCAACTGCAATCTTTGTGAAGATTCTGAGCTGAGGCCTGATTCAACATTTCAAAGGAGAAGAGGAAAAGAAGAAAAGCTCAAATCAAATTCGCTTCAAACAGGCTTTTCTTACCCTTGTTTATTTAATTGCATATTTGCTCACTTAAGGAGCTGTCTTATATTGTAAACTATATTTTTCATAGTTGTTGGCTAGTTCAATCAAGGGATTGAATTAGTGGAGGTGGTATACCTCGGTACAAGCTAAGGATAGCTTGAGGTTGGGTTTTGTGCTGGTGAGCCGGAAAACCAGCTGGGTTCGTTGTAATCGGGGGAAAACAATAAGTTTTGAGTTGTGAGCTTGTAAAACAACTCGGCTGTAATCAAATAGATTATAGTGTGGACCCAAGTGATACTTGGGAGTGGACGTAGGTGTTGGATACACCGAACCACTATAAAATCCTTGTGTTTGTCATGTTTTGACTCTCACTCTATCTCTTTATTTGTGCTTAATATTTATCCTGCACTTAATCTCATTTATTCCAAAGCATATAGTTTTTTAAAAGATTAAATTTTTAAGAACCCAATTCACCCCCTCCTCTTGGGTTGCCATCTGGGCCAACAAAAGCTATACTGATGTAAGAAGGAGAGAATTGGAGTTTCAGGTTGAAGATCATGTATTCTTAAAAGTATCACCAACCAAGGATGTGATGAGATTTGGAATTAGAGGCAAATTGAGTCTATAATTCATAGGCCTTTTGAAATCTTAAGCAGGGTTGAAGAAGTAGCCAACAACTTGGCTTTGCCACCAGTACTCTCTGGGATACATAATGTATTCCATGTTTTCATGTTAAGAAATATATTTCAAACCTCAGCCATGTGATAAAAGTTAACCAATTCAGCTTAAGAAAGATTTGACCAATGAAGAACATCATGTGCGCATCGTGGATCACAAGGATCAAGTCCTGAGACAGCGTAGCATCCCCTATGTCAAAGTGCAATGGAGCAATCATACCGAGCAAGAAGCTACTAGGGAGCTTGAGAAAGAAATAAAAAGAAAATACCCTCATATGTTTGTAACTTAAGTATATGAATGTAAAGTGAATTAATGACTATATTTTTATTTAAGGAATATGGGAGCTTATATTTGTACTCTGGATGTTAATTGTGTGGTGTGATTAATAATTAGCAATTTCAAGGATGAAATTATTTTAAGGGGGGAGAAGTATAACGCTCACTTTTATCATAGCATTACCAACCAACTCGACCAACCACCAGGCAAGCATGATTCTAAAGATAGCCTCCACAGGTTCAAGAGGTGGCTTCCATCCCATGGATGTAGCACTTTGCCAAGCATGATTCTAAAGATAGCCTCCACAGGTTTAAGAGGTGGCTTCCATCCCATGGATGTAGCACTTTGCCCTATGTAGCACTTAACTTCTGCACTTCTGGCTAGTGCGTGGCTCTGATACCATATTATAATGACCCAGGCCCAAAAACCCATAAATCTATTTTGTTACAAGAAAGCAAAACGGACAAGGTCCACACCAACTTAGGCCACCATAGCCCAAAAGGGATTCAATTGGTATTTGTCCATCTTCCTTAATTATATATAAACCATACAACGAACTTTCAATTTCTTGATGTAGGACTATTGAAAGGGGCATCACATTCTACCCTCCTTATAGAGGCGATGTTCTCATCGCCAGAGGCACATGATCGCAACCATTAGACATGCAGAATTCTAGAGGTGGCCCCCATAGGTTCAAGAGGTGGCTCTCATCCCATGGATGTAACACTTTGCCTTGTATGATACTTAGCCCTATACTTTCAACTAGTGCATGGCTATGATACTATATTGTAATGACTCGGGCCCACAAACCCATGAATCCATTTTATTATAAGAAAGCAAGACAGACAAGATCCACACTAACTTGAGCCACCATAGCCCAAAAGGGATCCAATTGGTACTTGTTCATCTTTCGTAACTGGTTATAAACCATACAACCAACTCCCAATTTTTTATTATGGGACTATTGGGAAGGGCACCACACTATCACCAGGGCATATGACATCGAATCTTTAAAGTGTATCGAATTGGTGATCGCACGTTCCTTTTGGGCCTATGCAGTGCGATCCCGGTATTAGTCCTTTGCCCAGTTGTATTCTGCTAAACTCTTTGGCTTATGTCCCTCTGTCATTCCTCTCTACTTGAATCTCAAATCCTTTTGGTCCACTAGCAAATGGCACGACTATATAGGAGGTCATCTGACTAGCGTTGCCTTATTGTACCTTCTATGTAATCTTTTCTCTGAAGGATCGAGCTCTCATTGAAGGTCACATCCCTACTGATGACAACCTTCTTCTCCAAGAGGTCACACAGCCGATACCCCTTGATTCCACATGGATAGCCCAAAAACACCATCTTCTTTGACCTGATATCCAGTTTGCTCCACTTTTCAGCACCAACATGCACATATGCAATGCATCCAAACACCCTCAAATGGTTCTGGCTTATCTTCTCTCTAGATCACATCTCCTCTGAAATGCCCCCATCCAACTTGGTGTGCGGTGACTGATTGATCAAGTAGCTTACTGCATCTACTGTATTAACTTAGAACATCTTTGGAAACCCTACCTGTAGCCTCAAGCTTCTTACCTTTTTTTAACAGTATTCTATTTATCCTCTTAACTACCTCATGTTGAGTTTCCATCACTGAGAAGTGCTTTTTGATACCTCACTCCTCATAAAAACTCTGGAACTCTCTACTGGTATATTCTCTGCCATTATCTAACCTTAAACACTTCACACTCCTTTCCTGCTCCTTCTCCATCTCAGCCTTTCAGATTTTGAACTTAATGAAGATGCTGATTTCTCCTTCATGAAGTAGACTCATAGCTTTCTTGAGAAATCATCTATCAGGGTCAAGAAGTATCTGGCCCCATTCCTTATAGAAATTGGGGCTGATCCCTAGACATCTATGTGTATAGCTCTAGGGTTCTGCACTCTTAGTTGTACTGATTGAAAACTGCACGCTCTTTTGCTTGTTCATCTGACATGGCTCACAGATCATAACTCCACCACTCAAGTCTGAAAGCAGTCCTCTCTTACTCAATTCTTTTATCCCCCTGTCTTTCATGTAGGCTAAGCGGTAATGCCACATCTTGTACACATATCAAGGACCCTGTTTCATAGTTGCTACCTCGGATCTTTTGATCATCATAGAGCCCTCCATCCTATATAGGTTGTTCACCAGCCTTCTTCCTCTCATCACCATCATAGCTCCATTGGAGATGTTCAGAGCTCCACTCCTAGCATGACTGTTGAAGCTGTATCCATCCTGCTCCAGTTACCTTAGTGACACCAGATTCTTCTTAAGGTCTGGGACATCTTCATGCTGGTAAGAGTGCGCACCATGCCATCAAACATTCTCACTCTTCCTGTACCAATCCTTGACATGTTGCAAGAGTGATCATCTCCAAGAGTCATGCTCCTCTCATCAACCTTTGTGTAAGTACTATACCATGACTGGTTGAAAGTATAATGATGAGAACAAACTGAATCTAGAGTCCACATCTTTGTGTTGTGCCTGTGACCATCTGATACCATCAAGAGATCATCCTTCATCTTCTAGTCTGCAACTGTACTCACTGACTTAGATTCTTCTTTTTTTCTCTTTTGATTTTTTCAATTAGGATAGTCCCTCTCATCACACTTGTAGCACTTAGCTTCTCTCTTGCCTTTTCTGGACTTTGACCATCCTTTAAGCTTGCTTTTATCCCTGCCTCTTCCTGACCTTTCCCCATTGATAGAACCTCCTAGGAAACAGCTTCCTTGGTCATATTTTTTCATTGCTCATTTGTCCAAAGCACCGAGATAATATCTTCATAGAACTATATCTCCTTCCCATAAAGCAGCATCGTGACCAATGAGTCATATGATGTGGCAGTGAACATAGTAATAGCAGTGCCTTATCTTCTTTCTCCATCTTGATCTCGACATTCAGCAATTCATTACTCATCTGGTCAAACACCTGAATGTAGGCTAGCACATCTCTATTTTCTGCCATCCGAAGACTGTGAGGCACTTCTTCAATATCAACTTGTTGCATATATTCTTTCCCATATAAAGGGTGTGCAACTTCATCTAGAGTTCCTTCAGGGTCTTCTCCTTTAGCACTGAATAGAGAGCTAAATTTGCTAGACATTCTTTGATTGCTAAACATGCTTTCTTCTCTAATGATATCCACTATTTATTTTTCATCCCATCTAGCCTTTTCTCCAAAGCTAGATCTAAATCTTGCTGTACAAGAAGGTCCTCTACCAGACTTTTCATATGGAGAAACTTTTTTTTCCATCAAACTTCTTAAAATCTATTTTTATGCTACTATCCATGGCTAGATCTTAACCAAAAATAGCATAAATTTTTTTAGAAAATTGAGAAGTACCTTGACGAAGACTTGCTGAAATTTTTTTAATCCTTTGAAGATCTTCAATGCTCAATCTTTATACATTCTAAAACTCCTGCTATGCTTCTGTGCCATCTCTTCTTTGAAGGATCAAGCTCTCATCGAAGGTCACATCCCTGCTGATGACAACCTTCTTCCTCAGGAGGTCACACAACGATACCCCTTGATTCCACACGGATAGTCCAAAACACCATCTTCTTTGACTTGTTGTCCAGCTTACTCTGCTCCCCAGCACCAACATACACATATGTAGTGCATCCAAATACCCTCAAATGGCTCAGGCGTGTCTTTTCTCTAGACCATATCTCCTTTGAAATGCCCCCATCCAACCTGGTGTGCGATGACTGATTGATCAAGTAGCACGCTACATCTATTGTGTTAACCTATAACATCTTTGAAAACCTTGCCTGCAGCCTCAACCATCTTATCTTTTTTAATAGTATTCTTTTTATCCTCTCACTATCCCATTATGTTGAGTTTCCACACTAAGAAGTGCTTTTTGATACCTCACTCCTCATAAAAACTCCGGAACTCCCTGCTGGTGTATTCTTTGCATTATCTAACCTCAGGCACTTCGCACTCCTTTCCTGCTCCTTCTCGATTTTAGCCTTTTGAATTTTGAACTTGATGAAGACGTCTGATTTTTCCTTCATGAAGTAGACCCATAGCTTCCTTGAGAAATCATCTATCAGGTCAAAAAGTATCTGACCCCATTCCTTATAGAAATTGAGGCTAGTCCTAGACATCTATGTGTAGCTCCAGGGGTTCTGCACTCCTAGTTGTACTGACTAAAAACTGCACTCTCTTCTATTTTTTCATCTGACATGGCTCATAGATCATAACTCCACCACTTAGGTCTGAAAGCAACCCCCTCTTACTCAATTCTTTCATCCCTCTGTCTCTTATATGGCCTAAGCGGTAATGCTACATTTTGTACACATCTCAAGAACCCTATTCCATAGTTGCTACCTCAGATCTTTCGATCATCATAGAGCCCTCCATCCTATATAGATTGTCCTTCAGCATCTCCCTCTCATTACCACATAGGTCCATTAGAGATGTTCAGAGGTCTACTCCTGGCATGACTGCTGAAGGTGTATCCATCCTGCTCCAGTTACCCTAGTGACACCAGATTCTTCTTAAGGTCTGAATATCTTCATGCTGGTAAGAGTGTACACCATGCCATCAAACATTCTCACACTCCTTGTACCATTCCTTGCCATCTTGTAAGAGTGATCATCTCCAAGAGTCATACTTTTCTCATCAACCTTTGTGTAAGTGTTGAACCACAACTTGTTGGAAATGTAATGATGAGAACAAGCTGAATCCAGGATCCACATCTCTATGTTATGCTTGTAACCATCTGATACCATCAAGAGATCATCCTTCACCTTCTGGTCTATAACTGTACTCACTGACTCAGATCCTTCCTTTTTTCTCTTCTGATTTTTTTACTTAGGACAATCTCTCTCACTATACTTGTAGCACTTAGCCTCTTTTTTGCCTTTTTTGACTTTGACCATCCTCTAAGCCTGCTTTTGTTCCTGCCTCTGCTTGACCTTTTCCCCATTGATAGACCCTCTTAGGAAATAGCTTCTTGGTCATATTTTTCCTTTGCTCATTCGTCCGAAGCACCGAGATAATATCTTCATAGAACTATATCTCCTTCCTATAAAGCAGCGCCATGATCAATGAGTCATATGATGTGGGTAGTGAACATAGTAATAGCAGTGCCTTGTCTTCCTTCTCCATCTTGAGCTTGACATTCGGCAATTTATTACTCATCTGATCGAACACCTAGATGTGGACCAGTACATCTCTACTTTCTATCATTCAAAGATGTAGAGGCGCTTCTTCAATATTAACTTATTGCATATGTTTTTTTCCATATAAAGGGTGTGCAACTTCGTCTAGAGTCCCTTCGGGTCTTCTTTTTCAGCACTGAATAGATGGCTGAATCTACTAAACATTCTTTGATCACTGAACATGCTTTCTTCTCTAATGACATCCACCATTTGTCTGTCATCCCATCTGGCTTTTTCTTCAAAGCCAGATCTAAACCTTGCTACACAAGAAGGTTCTCTATCCAGACTTTCTACATGAAGAAACTTTCCTTTTCATCAAACTTAAAATCTATTTTTATGCTACTATCCATGGCTAGATCTTAACCAAAAATAGCTTAAAAAATTTTAAAATATTAAGAAGTATCTTGATGAGGTTTTGTTGAAATTTTTCAGCTCTTTGAAGATCTTTAATGCTCAATCTTTATACCTTCCTTCTCATTGAATCAGGCTCTGATACCAACTGTTGAACATTGGGATCTCGTTGCTGAAGAAATACCCTGGGCTTTTACCTTTCTTTGCCAACGATCAAAGTAGCACAGCGGTAAAGTGTCGGATCTTGTTCTTCCTGGTTGCATGTTCGAATCACGCTCACCAAAAATAGCGGAGCCCCCTCTTAGCCATCGTAATGCCTCTCTCCCTCCCGCTATTTCTTGGGAGATGATGAAGAAGAGAACAAGGAAGATGATGGGACTTGAGAGCACCATACTAGGCCCAACAATATGGGCAAAAACATTTTTGGGATCTTATGCAAACTTTAAAATGGTTTATATGAGAACAAGAAGTATGTTGTACATGCCCAAAAGAAAAAAAGGAAATTGAAAGCAACTAGAGAGGATGGTCAAGTTAATCTTTTAAACTATCTACAGGTTCCTTAATAGCAAGCTGGTTAAATGATGAGTGTCATCCGTATAAGTCCAATCAAGTTGATCAATTGACAAACAAGCTAAGCTTAAGTTAGACTTTGCTTACTTGAGCTTGTCCCAATTTAATTCAAAATTTGATTACATATATGATAGTGATTTAATTGCTATGTCTATGTAAATTTTATTTGTTATAGATTTATATATAGTTTATATAACATTTGGCATATTTTCATGCTAAATTAGGATGCAATTTATATAATTATCTCGAAGTATATAAATGAAATCCTTATATAAGCTCAAGCTTTCATAAGAGCTCTTAAAAGAACCTTTTGCGATTAGATCGGGCTTGGCACAAAATTTAAATAGATTGATTTAAGCTTAGCTTGATTTAGGAATGGCAATGGGACAAGGATGGTCGGGAAGAGGGACCATAATTTTTGTCCCTATGCTCATAAAAAAAAAAATCCATCTTTGTCCCATCCTATTCTATCTTTATGTACAAATATATTTTTTTCATCTCGATCACTATTCCATGAAGAATGATTATTCCTCATTCTCACTCTACCCTTTTTTTTTATTTTGTTCCCATCCCATCCTACCTCATCCCATCCTTATGATATATATATGAATTTTCAATAAAAATTATGAAACTAATAATGCACCTAGAAAAAATTAAAAATGATAGCGGAGGAAAATTAAGATTAAAAATATCAATATATATAAGAATAATTTTGTATGCATAAAAATATATAAGAAAACTATAATATTTAAGTATAAGCCAATAGAGTAAAAGTGGGGTGACAATATATTTATTTTTATCTCCCTCTATTTCTATCTCCATCTCTACAAAAGGCAGGACATCTTCACTCCAAATGGGGTAGGATAGGATGGATCCCCACTTTGCATGTTAAAATTGTCATCCCTAATTTGATTATAAGATAAACTAAGATTTAGTAAGGTTAGCATACTTGAGTATAGCTCATTTATACTTTACTTAAAAGATCTATACACACATATATATTAACATTTTAAACTTAATAGTGATCTCCTTATGATTAAACAATTAATATTTAAAAATTTTAAAATATTTTATAAATAAATACATAGCAATGATATAATAAGAAGTAACAAATACGATGAGACATAATATATGCATGGCATATAGACTTTGCCGCTTATTTATTTTTAGTATCCATCAAATAATTTTTTATCTAAATACTGTGACCATGAAATTCAATCATGCAAGGCCATTACAGGTGCTTACTTTACCCCTATAATCAATGCAAAAATATTATTGGCCAGTTTATGGGTGTTGTATCCACAGTGACTCCATTGAGGTTTTAATAAGAGAAAGGATAAGTTTGTTATTTCAGATAACATATCTGGATATAGAAAAATATCTGCCACAATATCCTGAAGGCCAAACCTTCAATTATTAAAGAGGTTTGGTGCCTGATGATTCCCTCCTTTATTCTTCCGCTTCTATTGGGATATAGTGGGTCAGGAGGTTGTGCAGGCCATTTAGCTTGTGTTTCATTCTCACTCTATTCTCTCTAATTGGAATCGGACCCTTATTACCTTGGTGCGAAACACCCTGATGCCTACTCCCCTCAGCATTACCGGCCTATCAGTCTGTGTACCACTTATATAAGGTGTGTGCTCACTTTTGGTATCCGCTTATCTCCGATGATCCCTCGTCTCATATCCCAAGAGCATGGCACTTTTATTAGGGGACAAAGCATCACTGACAATGCCCTTCTAGCCCAGGAATTCATATGATCTTCAGCGTGCTTCAGGGCATCAGAGTCTCATGGCTGTTAAGCTCGATATGGAGAGAGCTTATGACAGAATGAGCTGATTTTTTGAGATATACTCTTGCTGAGTTTGGGTTTGATGGTCGTTTTGTTGACTGGATTATGGCGTGTGTTCATCGTCCTTCTTTCTCTCTCATCATTAATGGAGGTCAGACGAATTATTTTACTCTGAGGTTGGATTGAGGCAGGGATGTCTCTATCCCTTTTTCTCTTTATTCTTTCTGCTGATGCTCTATCCAGGGCTCTTATTCAGGCTCAGATGGATATGTCTCTTGTTCCCTACTCTGCGAGTCCCAGTGGGCCGATTCTCTCCACATTTATTCGCTGATGACTGCATTCTTTTGGGGAGGGCTTCTATTCGTAATGCTTTCATATTTACAGCCATTTTGCAGGCTTATTGTCGGGCTTCTGGTCAGAAAGTTAATTTAAGTAAATCTCTGATTTGCTTTAGTCCAAAGACGTCTGCTGCTATTAGGGGATCGATCTTGTATATCATGGGCATTACTTCTCAGGTTGATCGGCTATCCTACCTGGGGATCCCAATTACGGGAAGAAGGCCTGTCGTTCTGATTTTAGTGCTCTAGAGAGGAGGGTCCGTGAACGATTGGATGGGTGGCAGGTCACTGGGCTATCGATGATGGCTCGGCTCACTCTATTACGCTCAGTGCTATCTTCTTTTCCTCTCTATTTGTTATCCAATGCGGCCATCTCTGTGACATGCCTGAGGAAGATCGAACGATACTTTCGGGACTTTCTATGGGCCTCGAGGCAGGACGGTCATGGGGTCCATCTTCTTGCTGGGATATCATTGTATGCCGATTGCTGATGGTGGTCTTGGAATCCAATCTCTCATTGCTAGGAGGAGGCTTTGATTGCTAGGCATGCTTCGCGGTTCTTGCTTGATCCGCGTTGTTTGTAGAGCTCCTTATGTAGGAAATATGGTGATTGGAATCATTCCATTGCCACTCAGTCTTCTCGTGGGTACTCCTTCTGGAAAGAGGTCTGTCGGTATGCTTCGACTGTCCTGGACTGCACCTCCTGGATGATTGGTGATGGTACTTCTATCGATGTCCTTCAGGACACTTGGATTGCAAACCTTTCCCTGTCTCGGTGGCCAACCTTCATGTCCACTGATATCCCTAATGGTATGAGAGTTTGTGATCTTCTCTCCCATGATCATACTGACTGAGACTTCTCGCTGGCTTCTAACTTCTTCGGTGGTGAGCTTTATCGCCGTATTACTTCCATTCCTCTCATTCCGAGTCGCACTACCAATATTAGGGTTTGGCAGAGATTGCTTGACTCGGGCTTCTATTAGGGACCTCTGCATATCTATAGGCCTCTGCCCTTGCAAGTTATGGATTTGGCTTGGATTTGGCATCTTCCCATTCACCTAGAGTCTGTCCATTCATATGGAAGCTTGCCTGGAATGTTCTTCCTACCTGTTCTTTGCTCTCCAGGAGAGGGATGAGAATCATGCCTATTTTCCCGGTGTGAAGTCTTGAGGAGGAAACAGTAGATCATGCTATCTTCTTATGCCCTAGAGCAAGACAGATTTGGCAAAGGGTTGGTGCATGCCCTTGGCTTCACGGTCTGGACTCCCATCGTATATCTTTCTTGAGACAGATCAGACAGGTTACGAGAAGAGAACCATCAGTTGGGTCCGAGATTGGCTTATGTTGCACACCAGATTTGGTTATCCCGGAACCAGTTGGTGTTCTTGGATGTGCTCACTCCTACTTATCGGGTTGTCAGGACTGCTGTTTCCTTATCTGCTGAGTACACTCTGCATCAAAGGACTATTGATGCTGACAGCCCTGACCTCTGGGACTCCCATGCTGCTTTAGCAGCGAACCAGCGTACGGTCTTTATCTCTTAGGAGCCCCCACCTCAGGGTTTGTCAAAATCAATTTTGATGGGAGTGCTCGTGGTAGATGTGCGGATCTGCTTTTGTGATATGGGGGTCGGAGGGATCTCTGCTTGCGGTTGGTGGATTTGGGCTTCTTGACGCTTCTGTTCCCCTTGCTGAATTATATGCGGCTTGGGCCGGTATCTCTCATGCCCTTCGGAGCCTGGGTGGTTGGAGGCTTATTATAGAGGGAGACTCAGCTACGTTATTAGTTGGATCCATCAAGAGTCCAATGTCCATCACCCGACTATCGCCTTGATTAGTGATATCCAACATCTTCTTCTGGGTGCTGTCAGTGTCCAGATTCGGCATATCTACAGGGAGGCCAACTCAGCAGCAGACTGGATTGTCGCCAGGGTGGCCTATCATTTAGGTTTCTGGAGTTAGAAACAGGGCGACCCTTGCCCCCTTATCCTGTCATAAATTTTGTACTTAGATATATCGGGTTTAACTCATCCTAAATTGGTGTGATTACGTCTGTACCAAAAAAAAAAAAGAGGTTTGGTGCCCTATTGGGTTCTTTATCTCTTTCTATTTTTGTATGTAGGATCAAAGTACTTGGATGAAATGTTTGATAGCATTTAAGTTGTTGATCCCTCTTACTTCTTTTCTATTTTTTCCTTTATCTCTCTGTCTTAACTTTTCTCCCCTGCTTCTACAATGCAACTATTTCATTTTAGACTCCATGTTTGATAGAAAATTTTATGTGAAAGTTAATTGATTTTTTTATTGATAATCTTTTTCATATTATTTTTCTTTGGTTAAAAAAGTTGAAAGGATAAGTTATACTCCCAAGTTATCATTTACCTTGAATAATACTTAATCATTCGAAAGATGTTTAAATTAATTTTCTAAAAGTTAAATAAAAAATATATTTTATCTTCCTTAAATATTCTTGCGCAGTCTTAATTTTCTTTCATTAATATTTTTTGATTCTTTCTTTCATCTTCTTTTTATTCTTGATGCATTTTGGAAAGAAAAAAAATAAGAACAATATTTGTGAAGGATTTCATAATTATATAATTTTTTATTATATAATTAAGTTTTATAAAATATATTATTTATTTAATTAGTAAATAGTAATTATGAAATTTTTATTTTATTTAAAAATAAAATTATATAATTAATATTATATATCAAAAATATGATTAAAATATAATTTAATAAGTAAAAATTGAGCTTCAATCGATATATTATATAATTAGTATAAAGTAGGTGTATTAGTTTAAAGAATATTATGGAAAGATGAATAGGCCTAGTAATAAATGCGAGAACTATTTTTTAATATATAAAAGAATAAAATAAATTATTTTTTATCTAACTATTACTTAAGAAAATCTTACGTTTTTTATCTTTATATTAAAATATCTAATATTATTTACAATAATAAAGATTTTAAGGTAAGTTTAGAAGGTCATTAGAATTAAAGATAATTTAAGTTTTTTTAAATAAAATTATTCTAAGACAAATCAAAATAAAACCAGAGAGCATGGATCACCGGCATCCAACTCATGATTCATTTATGAATTCGCACAATAGAAGCGCTAGTTTTACCTTAAAGTGTGCACACAAACTGCGTACCAAATCAAATGAAGATCTTCATGTCATCTAACGTGTAAGATGTAAGTAATTTACAGCCCAGTTAGGGATCAAGAAATAATTTAGTGTCAGGAACTTAGTGACTTTAAAAAATTTGTAGACCATTTCGGGAGTTGGAAGTAAATTTAGACCTATACGGTTCGCAACGGTGGAGCGCTTGATCTGTCGTCCCCTCTCTCCTCTCCTTCGTCTCCTTCGAGCCTCTTAATCTGTCGACTGTCGTCCCCTCTCTCCACTCCTTCGTCCCCTTCGTCTCGAATCCATGGCGACCACCACTCTCCCCAAATCGGAAGCCGTCTCTAAGGGGTACAATTTCGCCTCCACGTGGGAGCAGGTAATCGATCCGAATCCTAACCCTCTTCGATTCCTTTTCTCTGCCAGAGACCCCTTGTCTCGCAAACCCCAGTCCCCTAAAAACCCTACTGTCTGCGAGATCTATCATTGGATCTGCTCTAGAGTGCTAGATCTCATGAAATGTATCTTGCTTCGCAGAACGCTCCATTGACAGAGCAGCAGAAAGCCGCGATCTTGGCGCTGTCCCACGCGGTCGCGGAGCGGCCTTTTCCTCCGAATCTAGTGAGCGCTACCCAAATACCTCGAGTTATCACTAAATTTACTATATCGATTTGTAATTTTCATTTTAATTGGATCTGTTTTTTAATTTTTTGAGCAATCTGATAGCCGCTTTGGAAAATGATATGGATCGTGACCTTAATTTTGTGATTTTTTGATCGGATTCGTCGTAGTCTCAGGAGCATGTTCCAGGAAAAGATAGCAATTTATCGGTCTCTACCAGGGATTCGACTTCGGAAGAGACTGGAGCCATGGATGCAGTTTTGGTCAATACTCACCAGGTTTTCCTTTCCCTTATTCATTGTGCCATGGAGTTTCATTCGTTCATATGATCTTGTTTCTTATCGAGTGCTTTGCACCAGTAATCATTTCTTAAGCAAGAATAAGAAATTTAATATTTACGCCCTTGAAACTGCCCTTGCTTATGAAATGTTTCTCATGAGGGTAGCTAACACCCTCTTTGTGTAGTGATAGAGATTTTTTGTTTCCAAAATCTCTTGCTTATCATAATTATAGTTTCTGCTCCCATTTTGCATGACAATTTTATGGCCAATGCATCATACTAGGGCCTACACTGAATTAACCAGACCTACAATGGAGACACAGGACATCTGGTAATATTTAATGTCTCACTATTATTGATCCAAGAATGAGATGTTATGGTTTTCATGTTCTGTCACCTAATGTAATAGGAAACAAAATTGGTTGCTTTACTGTCATTAGCAAACTAAAGGGCTGGATTTTTATTTCTTATTTTTAGAAAATCATAAACATCAGGAAAAAAATAATATATTGGTGCTATTATTTTTATTTTTCATTTTTCATTTTTTTTATCATTTCTAAAAAAAGAAATTCTTACTACCACTATTTTCAAAAATAAAAAAATCAATGCCTTTTTATTATCACCACTAAGACCATCTTTATTGCTGCTACCATCATTGTCACACACCATTGTTGTCTCTACTAACACCATTGTTGCTGCTCTCATTTCTACAACCACTATTACTATTACCTCCATCACTGCCATTGACGTGTCACTACCATCATCACAACCACTAACACCACGATCCCTGCTACTTTTGCCACATTGTTGTTTCCACCACTGCCTGTACCACTACTTTGCTACACTACCACCATCATCGCCCTTGCCACCACATTGTTGGTGCTGTGCCATCATTGCAACCATTGATCTTATCATTTCTGCTGCCTCCACCATTATAATACCTCTATTGTCTTTGGTACCACTGCTATCGTTTTGGCTACCATCATCATGTTTATATCCTCAGGAGGTTGTATTTGTGTGTGTGTGTGTGTGTGGGGGAAGGAAAAATAGTGGTGAAAAACTTTTCTGCCCTTATTTTCTCATGTTTGGTTAAAGTAAAGAGAGAAAATTTTGCATGAGGCCTACATACATTTTTTCACCTTCCATCAAAAAACAAATACCAGGGAGGAGGTCGTATTTGTTTTTCTAGAAAAAAAACATTTCCTTGAAAAATGCCAAATAAGCACTTAAAGTATCTAAATGTATTAAATATAGTTATACTTTCAAAAATGAGAAATAAAATATAAATGGAATTTTTATTTCTCTGTTTATGAAAATAAAAAATTGAAGGTGATACCAAAAGGCACCAAAGCATAATGCTTCACATAACAATATAAGGGAGATTGTTTTCTCTGCCTATTTGTTCATCATTTTGTGTTTGCACTGTTCTATTGACCATACTAAACTAAACTAAAGTAGCTCACCATCTTTAACAGAATCTACTCCTCAACCCCCTGCTGTACATGTGTTCACTTTCCTTTATTGATTTGAGAGAGAATAAGTACTTCACTACCCTCATCTGTTATTGAATGTACAAGTTGGCTCTTGTTCATTGTTGTGAGACATGACTATAGCTAGCTTCTGATGCTTGTACAACAACTACTTGCTGAACACCCCAAACTTTCCTGTCAACATGCTTGTGTCCTTCTCTAATACAGACTATAAGATATTTCATTACTGCTCTGCTTGTATGGTAGGTTTGCTAACAACAGATCAGTTGCAAAGCTTTCCCTGTATCTGCAGTGATGCATGGTATACTAGTTTTTAAGGCTAAAGACCAGTAATGTCATTTTGATTCTTGAATAGAAGTTTCAAATTATCTCTATACTTTATGTCCAATTTCACTTTTCCCTAATGAACAACAAATCTTAAAGATAGCTTAAAGAATTTTTTGGAATATCCATCTTAACTATGAAACTTGATGAATAGCAATTCATTAATCCTGTAGGAGAACTTGTTCTCCTTATCTCTTTCCACACCAGAACCTATATCTTGTCATAATATATTTTTACTACTTGAGCATGGCTGCAGTCCATATAAATATGTTCCAACATTTTGATAGCCGGTACCTTTGCAAAAAAAGGATCAAAATTAGAACGGCAATAAAGGACCCTGGTATTCATCTTTCTGTAAAAATGGTGAAGTTTTCTCGTTGAACTATGGAAGCTCAACCTTGGTTCCACCCCCCCCCCCCCAAATAGTTATATTTCATGCCATTTACAATCATCAGAATGCAGCTATTCACAGACATCAGCAACACTGTGCTTGGTAAAGGAGTTAGAATTAACTTTTTGCTGTCTGCATCAGTCAAACCAGTATCTCGTTTCTTTGATCTAGGTTTTTGCTGCATTTGCTGATAAATCAACATTTCGTGAGGTGTTGGTTCATCCATCAACTTATGATTAAGCATGTCTAGTCTTATTTCCTTAAACTTCTAATAAAGAAGAGGAAGATCATGCCTTGTTGATTTTCAGGTTGGCTCTAGCTAGTCAGCCTTTGTGGCTTTAATGTTTTCCAATGCTCCTTCTAGGATCTAGATATTCATAGTGCATTATTCCTTAATTTTGCTGGTGGATCCATTGTCCCATATCATGAAACTCTATTGCTTGACTGGCATAACATTTTTTTTGGTTGTTTAGTGATCCAAAGAATAATTTGCCAGGTCATTAAACTAATAGGTAGCTTGGAAACTATGCTTTTTAGAATAAATCTTGAATGCTTTGCTGGACTTAGAGAGAAGATAGAGTTACAGGATTTTTAAGGTTTATGAAGGGGAAGGGATGTTGTGAAGAGTAGGGCTAGTTTTATGATGGAAGACACCTTGTAAAATTATTCCATGCAAATGAAATTCTTAATTATGCATGCTTAATGAAGTCGAAATAACAAATAAAAAATTTCAGATTTCTCTTTTTATAGAGTTCCGCCAATCATTTCTTGCAGTACTGTTTTCTTGGTGAACTCTTAAACCTTGCAACACTGTTTTTTTTTTTTTTTCATTTTTTTTATTTGGAAGAGAATTAATAATAGTTATTCATCTTAGAAGACATTAATGTACATTCTGTCATTCTTGTTATCTCAATAGCATCAACCAACCAGAATTCTTTCTTATTGAGGATAGCTTTCCTAGAAGGCCTGAAACTCCCCAACTTATAACTCCCCCATTACTTATCATATTAATTTTCCTACATCAGTACATATGCAAGCCCACAGACTACTAATATTTAAGCTATTTAAGTTTTTAGCTAGATAGCAATGTTCAAGTTATGATTCAAAAGTTCTAACTTCAATGAGGGTGGGGCTCTTATTGCTGTCTTGAGCTTAAGCAAGTTATTTTAACTTGTTGAGGGTGTCATAGGGTTAGCCTAGGTAATAAAAATGGAAATTACCACTTAAGTTAGGTCTTCTCCATTACTTAAAACTGCAAGCTCCTATGTTATTATGTGATTTCAGTGGTTTATTGTAAGTTTGTAACTTTAATCTTGGATCACCATAACAAATCTGGTCTATCAGATAGAGCCTTCAGACCGCCAATTAGAACTTTTTAAAAAATAATGTTGCCTAAAACAAAATTGATGATACCAAATATTCTGAACCATAAAATAGAAGATTCAAATATAATAACTTTTGTCCTTTCATCTTTTATCATGAAGAGACAATCTTCCATCTGATATTGTAGCATTCAAAGGTATTGGGACCTAGCTTCATACCATTCTTCTTTTCACCCAACACACCTCACAGGCTGGAATAGGAAAAATATTTTTCCAAAACCATTACCTTTTCTCTTCTGTTTCTGTCTGGAATCTGATATAACCCTTACAACTGTTTCAATGAAGCGAGCTCTTAAGACAGTCCATATCTTGCCAAAAAGACTGACAAGCATAATACTATCATTCATGAAATAATTATCGTCGATGACACATCCAACAACCAGAGGTTGGGAAGCGCAACCTCTTCTCTGAATTACCAAGAAAAAGTTCTTTATTTCAAGCCTAAAAGGATTTTTAGGTAAACCAAAAAGCATGAAGATTGTACAAGTTTGGAGCAGTCTCTTCAGTATTTTTCTTTTTTCATACATAAAAACATACATGCGTAGAGGATAAGCATTGGCACAATAGTAAGGTTTCTATATTGTGACCTGATGGTTGGGTTCAAAATATGGAAATAGCCTTTCTGCATACAGGATAAGTTTGCATATATCTAATCCTTTCCAAACCCCACAATGGTGGGAGCCTTATACTTTAGGCCACCTTTTATATACAAACATACATGCTTGCATGGATACAGACGCATAATACACACACGCACACAATCCTGCTTTACATATACATGTTAATGTTATGATGCAGTTTTAATCAATTTTACTTATCGTTTTCCTTGATTTGATTGTAGTTCTACAAATGGTTTACAGATCTTGAATCAGCTATGAAGTATGAGGTTAGTGTTGACAATCGTACTTTTATGAGTAAAAATTATAGAGTTTTTATATAATATAATTATGTATTCTCAGTTTTCTCATTTTATTACAGACAGAGGAGAAGTATCGTATCTATGTGAATACATTGATGGAACGCATTCAGATATGCGATGGCATACTTCAACAGGTAGGTTTTTGAATCTTGCAACTGCATGTTCTTTTGGTGACAATTCTGCATGAATATTGGTACAAATCCATGCATGAGTAATTGTTGTTGTTTGATATCTTTATCTTTGAATCTGGTTTAAGTTAAAGTGCCATCTTTTTGTTCAGGTGGATGATACCCTCAATTTATTTAATGAACTACAATTGCTGCACCAGACTGTTGCTACAAAGACAAAAAGTTTACATGATGCGTGCGATCGATTAGTATGTCCTCTGACATATATTGTCTCCTATTCTTTATATTTCTTCCCTTTCCTTTCCATGAATCATCATTGATTTCTAATATGAATTTGCTTTCAACATATATCTGCAATGCTCTCCTAGCTCACTTCATTTTTTAGTCTCAAAAGTAGTATTGTTAGAGCCTGCTTTTGCTGGTCTGCACCTGCACATTCAAACAAGAAATGAAAATAATTTCATATGTATATGTATATTTATCGTCATCTTTATGTCTGCAACAAATATATTCCTCTGTGAATGTGTTATCAGCAATGTCTGGGGAAGGTATTTGTCTAAGCCGCTTGTTCTGTTAAAACATGCATGCATAAAACAAGATGAGTGAAATATGAAAATGCACGCACATGGAAACACGGAAAGATATTCAACCTGTGGAAAGATATGGTATGTCCAAGGATTTGCTTGGACAATTTACCTTTTATTTTAAAATGGGATAGCTTTTATCACTCTGTTATTGAGAGCTGGTATTAACTTGAACATTTTTGCTGATGTTAGAACAGTTCTTCCTTTTCTTTCTTATCTCACATATTTGCTTTATATTTGTAACAATTGTTACTTTAATCTTGAATCAAATGAATTGGTGCTACATAGCTTAAGTCATTTACATGAGCCAAACTGCTGGATTAAGAGTGTTCATATTATTCTAGACTAGAATCCTGCACATGCTTCACATGTGAGGGAGACATTGGGAGTGGGCTTCAAGAATAGGGAGTTCAGCTGCACTGGACTTCTTGCACGCAACTTGGGTTAGAAGTGCTCAAATTAGTGCTGTTTGGGCCTCCTCCTAGGGCTTAGGGTTTGATTTAGACTCACCACCTAGCTATGGTGCTAGGAACCTAATTAATTGATCAGTTGTGAATGTTTTCATAATGCTAGCTACATAAGATTTAGTCCCTAAAGTTCTATGTGCATGAAGAAATGTGATAAAATCTTGTTTTATTTTGACACATTTTGTAGCCCTACCATGTGTTCAGGTCTTAAATGCTTTATTTTTATCTTTTGCGTTTTACCATCTTCTCTCAAGATCTATGCTTTAACATAATTACATTCCAGCTACAGATATTGGTGTTTATAATTTTAATGGTTGTAATCAAGTTCTTCTCTATTGGTATTATAGTTGATAGAGAAGCAAAGATTGATAGAATTTGCAGAGGCACTTCGAAGTAAGCTCAACTATTTTGATGAATTGGAGAATGTAAGGTTTGACGCCATGTTCTTTTGAATTTCTGTTGTTTATATTATAGCATATAGTTCTTATATTTTTATGTTGTCTAAACCATATCCAGTTCTTATCTTGTTATAAAAGATGTGAGCAAGTAAATTTGCTTAGATATTGAGTCTTGTACTTCGATGGTCATATTTCTTTATTGTGCAAACATTAATTACATATTGCACAAGCATGTTTTGACATCTTATACAAGGTTATGACAATATGTGTTCTACTACACCATAGAATACCATAAAAAATGCTGGATGACGACATAATCAATTGGGTGATCCATATATTCTATTGTGCTTCTTGAAAATACCAGCTAGGTGGTCCAGGCTGATTCACCTTGACACAATCATTTGATCAATCAAATTGCATGATCTAGATGAACTTAAGAAGTAAAATAAATGTACAAACAATTTATGGTGTCACACACAAGTCTCACAATTTCCATTTCATTAGGCACAAAATTCACAACTTTATTCTATGCTAGATTTCTACTTGCTAAATTTAAAAAAAAGATGGCCTAGTGCATGAGGCTCGTACCAGGATGCGGTTTGAATAGCGTCAGATGTATGGAGCCTTATTCCCATATGTGGAGAGGTTGTTTCCATGTTTTAAACTTATGACCTTCAAATCACAATTGAGCAACCTTACTGTTGGTTGCAACTCACCCTCTTTTGCCTACTGACTAAATTGAAATGGTTAATTAGGTTTTAGTCCATAGAACTTATTTTTTGGTTCTTTTATTTTAAAAAGATGTAAAACATGAGCTTAACTGTACCTTCTTACACTAGAGGCCCTCATTAAAAAGTCATGGTCGTAACATGCAGACATTGGTTGTTATTGGAAAAGTGAAATGTATTGTGGATTTTTGCAATGTAATCTGCATGGCATGATCAAATTGAAGTGATTTTACCTTTGGGCTGAAAACCTTATATAATTCTTTTGTGTGGATGATTAATTGACTGGAATTTGATAATAATATTTTTTTAAAAACTTTCTATAGATTGGCCATAGTCCACCTTTTCAGCAGATAATTGTGAAAAAATATTTAGTCTTTTAAAGATCCATAATTCCAGCCTTTGTTATTTTATATGTAAATTTGCCCAAGATATCCTCTTTATCTAAGGATTACAGTTCTTCACATCAAACCATAACCCAACCATAGAAAGGATTCTCAAATGAACAATGCCTCTTAATAAGACCATTCCTGTTGACAGTGGTTCCAATGATGAAAATGAGTCTCGCTCCAGGATTAGGGAATCTTGACTTCAAACAAAATAAGGGAATTTGGGAAGCATATTACCAAGCCTTTCTATCAAAGCACTTGTTAATTACATATCATAAAAGAAGATCCCTGATTAAGGAGTGCAGCTGATGATACAAGACCTAGTGGCCATTGTATATGTTAAGGATCTTGGATCTCATAATTACAAGGGGAAGCTGAAGTTAGACTCCGAATACATATTACTTGCTGCTGTCTTGTATTTTTCTCAGAATGTGCTGGAGTGTAAATTATCCTCCTTCACCGTTCCTCTGCTTTCCTATTTATATATTTAGGGGACATGGTATTTGCTGATGTGATGGCTTTGGTGGTTATCAAATATGTCATATGGTGGCTTTGGCTCATCACATGAAAGCAACGACAAAATGGTTTTCACATAGTTAAGCCAGGTGGCAAGATGTTCCATATGAGAAAAGGGGATTATGTGGCAATTTAATTTTATGCCAAATGGCAAGGAGATGGTTGTGTGATGCATTGCAATCTATTTTCTTGCTTCATGTGAGGTTAAGAAGTGGTTGTGTATGAGAAAATGGGACATTTGGTAATCTAAATTTATGCCACATGTTTCTAAGGAAATAAGTATAGGAATTTAAGATATGTGATGTTAGTTAATTTTATGTTATAGTGGCTAGGGGAAAAAAAGGGGCATATGTCTCTTGAGTAAATTAGGCCATGTGACCAAAAGAAGGGCAATCCATTCATTTCTGAACATCATTTCATGTGTCCACAAGTTGCTGAGAATGATGTGAACCTCGTTTCCATTTATAAATTGCTCCGGTTGAACTTTTGAAATGAATATCTGGGCCATTCTGTGAATAGAGCTGATAGTGATGGTTCTGTCCTCGACGAGCCTTTGTTGAGAAATTTGACTTGATTGAGTCTTCATTGGCAGTTTGCTGGCCTAGGATCTTATTATCATGGATTGGCCTTAGGTTTTATTTGGGCTTATTTTGATGCCCACACTAGAATATTAAAAAGAAATTTGTTTTAACTTGTAACTCTGGTTATGATGCACTCATGAACTTATTAGTGTAAGTGCACCATGAATGCATGTCTGATGAATAAAATCTGCTAATATAGCATCTAAAACATTTTTCTATTATGTTTTTGAAAAATGGAAGTGCTGTAACATTAATAAAATTTATGAGTATGCAAGTGGATGACTAGAGTACAAGAACTCAATTGAAAGCATGAGAGATGGTTGGCTAGAGTACAAGAACTCAAATGCATCAATCATGGATTAGAGTGGTGGTTGGCATGGTTGAGCTGGCGTACTGTGCCGATGCCTCATTGGCATGTGACACTGGTGCAGCATTCATTGCATCTTACTACTTCACATCTGCTATTCTAGCGTACCCCAAGCGCTAGCACTAAACAGTATGGACTGTGTTGGTGCCAGGTGGCATGAAACTGGCACATGATACTTTAATCCTTTAATTGATAATAGCCTTTATAATAGATGGAAGGAAGATTCTCCTTTTTAACTTCATGTCCAATGATAGATTTCACTGTCTTGTGAGCACTAAAATTAATGCACCTAATCGTAATGGTACCCTCCTAGGAAGCATGATATCTACTTACAATTTGAGAATGGTATGGAATGACCCTCTATGCTAGAACTAAAACGAGATCACTTTGTGAAATAGAATCATTCTAGAAAATTTTAAGTCTTCAATCGAAATGTCCTTATCAATTCAAGGCTCTAAGACTGGGTGTTTCTAGGTTTCAGGTAAATCTTTAGTTGTGTCATCCATTTGTGAGGTTTACTCTTGGCTTTTTCATGCATGAATTTTTCCAAACCTGGGCAGTTATGTCAATTTTGCAGCTGTAATCAAATAAAATAAGGACCTATTTAATTGTTTCAGTAGCCAATGCTTGAGGTTTACACATTTTTAATGGCATGGAGACCGGAGCCCAACTGAGTTCTCTCCATTCATTTTTATGTTGGATGAGCACACTTTAAATGAAGTTTTGGCGGGTACCAAGTTGGATTATTTCTGTTTTATATTTTCTCAGATGACGTCATGCTTGTGCACTTCAGTTTGTTTGTAGGTAAATGTTACTTACCATATAATATATGCGCCTTTGACCATTTTTTCAAAGTGAAGATATGCCTTTGAAATTTACATAAATTATCTATAACACAAGCAGAGAATATTTTGTTTATCAGTTTGCATGGAAAATTTTAATTTAATTAATTTATTTTAACAGGTTTCTACCAGTTTCTATGCTCCAAACATGAACATTGGAAGTGAACATTTTCTTCCTTTGTTGAAACGTCTTGATGACTGCATTTCGTAAGTAGAAGACTTATTCTTGTCACTTGTGATCTTTTGTGCTTTTAATTGTTTTACGAAAAAGAAATCTCTTTACCGTGTGTGTGGTAGCTGTAAATCTTGATTTGATACCTTATATTGTGACAAGCCTAGGTATGTCGAAAGCAATCCACAGTATGCAGAATCTGGTGTTTACTTGGTCAAGTTTCGACAACTGCAGGTATCAGATTGTTGTAAATTTAAAGTTAGAAGCTTGATCATAGCAATTAAGCTTATTCTTAAAACAGCATAACAATTTCTTTTGTGAAAGTATACTCAAGCTTAAAATGGCATGTTCCTAATGTTCTTTTCTACAGTCTCGAGCATTAGGCATGATTCGATCTCATGTGCTTTCAGTTCTTAAAGGCGCTTCTTCTCAGGTAATTCTTCTGTACATCAGGAAATATTAATGTAAAACATATACAGAGTTTGTAGAATTCTTTTTAGTGTTTCCTTTGCAGGTGCAAACTGCTATTCGAGGCAGTGGTTCGAATAAAACAACAGTTTCAGAGGGTGTTGAGGCATCTGTTATTTATGTTCGCTTTAAGGCAGCTGCTAGTGAGGTATATATTCTTCATTACACAATTTTTGTTAGGGTTTTAATGGGTTCAACGTATCAAATAAAGAAATCAAACAAACTTCAGTGTGGGGGCTATGTTGGTTGATAACAACTAAATATCGGAAAAATGAAAAAGGGGAACCTATCATATGTCTGTTTCATCATACCTCTTCATGTGAAACCCTTACATAGGAGAGAGATGTAATAACACTTCCAATTTTTTGCAGCTAAAACCTCTACTAGGGGAAATTGAAAGTAGATCAACCAGAAAAGAATATGCCCAGATTGTTACAGAATGCCACAGATTGTATTGTGAACAGAGACTGTCACTAGTAAGTTGATGGCTTATCTTATTTTTTTTATCATTTAAATATTTATTATTTATTTCTTGATAATTGAATATATATGTTATTTAGGTGAAAGGTATATTGCAGCAGCGGATATCTGAGTTTGCAAGGAAAGAGGCTTTGCCATCATTAACTAGGTCTGGATGTGCATATTTAATGGAGGTAAACCAAAATTCATGTTCTGTTAAGTATTATACTTCCCAGTAATAGTAAATAATGAAAATATGGAACCTGTATTGTTTCTTTGGATTGCCATCTAAATTTTCTGTATGGCCATGAACCATTGTACAAATTCCATTTCCAAGACTTATTTAATTAGAGGATTAAGTGGTAGGCAACAAACTGAAAATTCTTACTTTTATAAGATACCTTTTATACAGCACTACATCAATATAGTTGTATACCTGCATTATCTTATAATATCCTGTGTAGGTATGTGAATATCAATTTAATTTGATTCTTATCAATTCGCTTGTAATTATGAGTTAATCTAAACTCATGGCAATATATTCATGCTTAATTGAATATCACAAATTTTTAGTTGTCTAAATATATGGTATAAAATTGTGTCATCAAACGAGCAAAATTGAAACTATACTTATATAGTAAGGCTGTCACTTACAGATTTCCAATAAAAAGCTGTAATGTATGTGTAGCATAACTATATCTATTAATGTGGTGTTCCATTTATTTGAGTTGGCTAAATATATGGTATAAAATGGTGTCATTGAAGGAGCGAAATTGAAACTATACTCATGGAGTATGGTGGTAACTTATATATTTCCAAAAACAAAAGGCTGTAATGTATGGATAGAATATACCTATTGGTGCGGTTTTCTATATTCTGATATTGCTATGTTCAAGCTGACACTCTTTTTTTTCCTCTTTTTCAATGATGAGGAAATAATCATGGTGTCAAAAATAATGCATACTGTTGTAATGTTGGAAGATTTTTCACTTCAGTGTATTTTACATTTTAATAAATTGATATCTGGATATTTAGGAAAGCTGTTATCACATGTTTGCTTTCCTTTATTTCTTAATAAGTTGAAACTTATGCATAGAATGATGGAGAACCTGTGCTATAATGGTATTCATTATATATGGAAGTTGAAAGTGGCTGTGAGCGTGTGGCAGCAGATCAGCTTTTGTTGCACCCAGATTCAAATCTGAATAGGAAGCCCGGAGTGGGTGGTTATGGTGGATGGGCTGTGGAGGTTGGATGGGTTGCTCAAAGTCAAATTAACGTGGTGTGAAAGTTCAGTGCTAATTTGCAGAAGCCAGATAGTTGACTGGAAAGGCTGTTCAGTCAATCGCACAGCTGGGAGACAAATTAAGGGAGGACATGAGATTTCTAGGTTTCGAGGGTTGCAGCTAGTTGTGGTTAGGCAATTTTCTAGGGCAGGGGAAGGGCCGGGGGATAATTGTTTCTTATCCCTTATTTTATTTTTAATTTTTTATTATTTTTTTGGGGGAGCATGATTCATGTAGCCGACCCCATGTAGTTGGGAAAAGGCTTAGATGAGTTGAGTTGAGTACTATTTTTTTGGGGGAGCATTGAATGATCTCCCTGTTTTGTTATGTTTTCCTCTTTACTTATTATTCTATTAACATTTTATCTGGTATCAAATGCATTGTTAATCAATGGACATGGAGAGGCGGACTTGAGGGGGATGCCAAGAAGCAGTGGGCAGTTTATTATTTAAATTTGTCAACATTGATATTGTACAGTACATATTATTGGACATTGAAGCAAAACATTCTGCCATGATAAACCTGTATCTGTGTTATGTCCATCATGCCTATAATGCCTTGAGTTCTGATATATGTCAAATGGCTGGAAATATGATGTTAACCCTACTCTCACATTGTTAAGAAGATTTGAGCTGCAACTGGATCAAATGCTATGGTTTTTCCTACTGATAATGTATATGTTTTGCTTCAGATGTGGATTCTTTGTACTTCTTTTTCCACCTAAGATCTCTTGCTTGTTTGCCTTTTATTTGGGAATTAAGTTCTCTTGAACATAGTATTTTCTTTCATTGTAATAACTCATATATATGTCATTCTTAAGTATGATTTGCATTATCTTCCAGGTTTGTCAGCTTGAACACCAGCTCTTTGATCATTTTTTCCCATCATCTTCAGGAGATGTCTCAAATTTGGCTCCTTTAATAGACCCTATGTAAGTTTTCATATATGCTCTTGCAGAATTTTGCTCTGTAGCTTGACATGAATTTACATGGTAAGAATGGTCTTTACATGAAGGCATTCACAAGAAGGCAGCATTAGAAATTTAGAAATTAATATTGGAAAACTAGTTATTGAAAGTTAAAGCTATTCCAGAATATTGAAACATGATCTGTCTACTCTTTGTTGTCTACGTAATGGGCATTGCATTCATCACATGTATTTTCTTGAACTTCTCCCTGAGGCATCCTTGAATTAAGGCGGATTGAAAATTATCTGGTTTGGATATACAAACACACATACATGTATTTTGAGTGCACTACTTGATCCTTCATTGTACTGGAATATCCTTGAATTAATAATGGATTGAAAATCATCTGGTTTGGATATACAAACACTATGATGCTTTGGTGCATATTGGTCTTCATGTACAGAATAGAAGATTGAAATAATGAGCAAAACTGAGAAAGTAATATCAGTAATTTTAAACTATTGTGTCTTCAACAGATCAGTAATTACTTTTTTGGGAAAACATTGTCTTACTGAAAATGATCTATTTTATTTTCTTTGCAAGTTTGTCCACCTTTCCTGTATTTTTATGTCCTCACTCTCTTCTGCCTCAAAGTTTCCAGATATATTTCTTATTTTTTGTTTGATCTCATTGTATATTGATGAGTTTTCATTAATAAGATTTTTGTGAACTTCTGATATTGTTTTATAATATGATCATTGTATAGCTAATTGGTGCTGGTTATTCTGCAGGTGCACATATTTGTATGATACGCTACGCCCCAGACTTATACATGAAGCAAATCTTGATTCTCTCTGTGAACTTGTTGACATCCTAAAAATTGAAGTGCTAGGAGAACAACTTAGTAGACGTGGTGAGTCACTTGCAGGTTTGCGTCCCACGGTACAAAGAATTCTAGCAGACATTCATGAGAGATTGACATTCTGTGCTCGGACACACATACGTGAACAGGTGATCTTTTCAGAATCCATGGTTTCTTTGATGGGGTAGTTTGTTTCTTGCCATGTTTAACCAATAAGATGCAATTTGTTGTTTGTGTTGGCAGATAGCTAATTACCGTCCTTCTGATGATGATCTAGATTACCCAGCAAAACTGGAGCGATCTACTGAGACAACTTCAGATACCACTGTCAGTAACTTCATCCACAAGCATCTAATTTATTACTCTTAAATTTACAGCTGTACTGTTTCCTCCCTCTTGCTGCTAAATTTTACATTTTTAATTAGTATATTTGATGTCTCTGAGTATATAAAATTCCCACTTTGCATCCCAGTTTTTTTCTCTTTTCTAATTTGGGCATTCGTATTTGTGCATAAATTCATTCATTTTCTGGAACATACTGTAAAGTTTTGCTTCAATTTAGAAACAATTTTCTGTGCTTTTCGTGGATTCTGTTTTCTGCAGCATTTGTTACTATATGCATTAGAGAAAGAAGAAAATTCTATTTCAGATGTGGTATATAATTTTCCTTGTTCTCTTATCAATCAACAGGTTGATGATAACTCGGACATATTCAGAACCTGGTATCAACCATTGGAGAAAACAGTATCATGCCTGTCAAAGCTATACCATTGCTTAGAACCTGCAGTTTTCACAGGTCTAGCTCAGGTATGCAAATCTGGTTTTGCTTTTGTTTACATATTCTCCATCCAGGGTGTCTCATACGTACAGACCCATGTTTTCTGCTATAATCTGGCCTTTTTTGCACCCTTTTTCAGGAAGCGGTAGAATTTTGCTCGATTTCCATACAGGTTTGTGAGCTCATTCTAATCTCCTTTTCACTCCATTAAGTATTTTACACTCCATTAGAGAAACAGAAAAAAATGTTACAGAAAATTGAGGAGCCTGCTATGCATTTTCATGATCGTTTTTATGCTGCAATTTAAAAAAGAATTGTCCTGGTGTGCTTGTGTTATTTAATGTGCTCCTTGTTTCAATGCTGTCTGCAAAGGAAACAATCAAATTTGAATATCTTAACTAAAAAATTGATTGCTACATTTTCCATCTTCCTTCTTTCATTGTTCCTCTGCACATAAACGGGAAAGTAAGTCATCAAAATTTTCATGTCTACTTCTAAGTTCACTCAGACAATGCTTTCTGTGAAGCTAGGATTTCCTAGAGACTCTTCAACTCAGAACCACATTACTATTTATTTGTTAAATTTGATTAAATCGATATTTTCTGAAACTTTTCATATGTGTGTGTGTGTGTGTGTGTGTGTAGAGAGAGAGAGAGAGAGAGAGAGAGAGAGAGAGAGAATCCGATCACTTCTCCCACCCTTGAATCCACATATCCTGGAGCCATCTCACCTTTTCTACCTTTTCCATCTTTGAGATCCGTAGACTGTGTATATCCATGGGTGGAGGAGGTGACTAGATTTAAGCTTGATTATATTTGGATGTAGCCAAGTCTCTCTTTCTCTTTGTATATGTATGTATATGTATATGTATATGTATATATACATGTATATGTATATGTATATGTATGTATATGTATATATATGTATATCTGTGTGTGTGTGTGTGTGTGTGGGCTCGCGTGCATGTATATATATATATATATATATATATATATATACATACATATAAATTATAATCAATAGATTTCAATAGTTAGACCATAGCAATATATATATATATATATATATATATATATATATATATATATGTATTACATATACATATAATATATAGATATACATATATATATATACATGTACATACATATACATATATGTATACATGTACATATATATACATATATAGATGTACATATACATATATGTATACATACATACATGTACATATATATATACATATACATGTACATATATACATATACATACATATGTAATATATGTACATATACATGTACATATGTACATATACATGTACATATACATACATGTACATATGTACATATATGTACATGTACATGTACATATGTACATATATACATACATGTACATATACATATATATATATATATATATGTATATATATATATATAGATATATATATATATATATATATATATATATATATATATATATACATATGTATATATGTATATACATATAAATTATAAATCAATAGATTTCAATAGTTAGACCATAGCAATACATATGTATACATATGTATACATGTATATATATATATGTATACATATGTATATGGTCTAACTATTGAAATCTATTGATTTATAATTTATATATGTTTTAGTATTTGTAGATCATGATCAATAAGGTGGATTCTTAATTTGGATACTTTATCTTATATTTTAGTACACGCTAGCACAATAAAATTTGTTCATTGTTGCATCCATTTGATGCTTAAATTAGAGATTGCCAAAACATGCGATAATATGATTTTTGGTTTCTTGCCTTTTTAGTAGTATAAATCATGATTAACAATGTGGATCTTCAATTTAGATGTTTCATTATTAATTTTGGAATAGAGAGTAGATACCCTCTTATCTTGAGAGCATCGTCCTCCCTCCCTCTCTCTCTCTCTCTCCACCCGTCTCTCTATATATGAACTTATATCATAAACAGCAGCATATTAAATGCTCAAATTAGTTCTAAATAATAAATCCAATAATCCTTAACTCATCATAGTAGTACTATTATACCGTTACAAAGTGTGAGGCTGTGGCTTCTAAAACATGTTGATTCTAAGACAGGCTATTATTGTTTATCTTTATCATGGACTCTGCTAAAATAATGCTTTTAATTATAGTCTTGATGTAACCAATTTTCAGAGTGGTTAGGGTTCACAAATGAAAACCCATGCTAGCAGTTGTGAGCTTTCATATGGTTGCTTTTGATAAGGTTCCAAAATATAATTAATTTGTCTGTAGGAGATGAGCGTTTAAATTGTGAATTCTGTGGTGTTTTATAACATCTGTTCTGTTCTGTAACATATTTTATCACATGCTTTGCCATCAGAATGCAAGCAAATCTATTTCAAAGAGATCTACTCCAATGGATGGACAGCTTTTTCTTATAAAGCACCTTCTTATTTTGAGGGAACAGGTAAGATGCATCTTATCTTTTCAATTTTTTTGTGTTTTAAATTTTATGATTTACTGTAGTTGATCAATGAGTCTTATAATTGCAACTTGCAATTGTCACTCTTTCCAGATTGCACCCTTTGATATTGAATTCTCTGTTACCATAAGGAGCTGGATTCTCTCATTTGCTGGTTAGTGCACATTTGGACAACTTGCTTGTGTAATTCTTATGTACTTGGTGTTTATATCTGCTAATCTGACTAGAAGCGTGGTTCTCTCTCTCTCTCCCTGCCCTTGAATTCCATTGGATAATTATAGTTGTGTTGAAAAGTATGTCTGTCTGTCTGTCTACCTACCTACCTACCCACCTACTAATTCCATTGAATAATTAGAATTCTGTTGAAAAGTAAATCTATCTGCTAATTCCATTGGATAATTATAATTCCATTGCAAAGTCATAAATTCAACGGCTTTGTATGGTTTAGAATGTTAGGCCCATTGACATCCCTAATTTTTTGTGATTGGTGTTTTAAGAATTGCCAAGTGATGCAGAACAACACATTTAGGATGACACAATTAGATGGAAGTAGGGTAGGCCCATATGGTCAACGGCTTAGATATTTCTGGAGAGACGCCTAGATGAGGAAGTTGCAACAATGATTTTAAAAGACCTGGAGAATGGTCCAGGGCTTAGATATTTCTGGAGTGACACCTAGATGAGGAAGTTGCAACATGATTTTAAATGACCTGGAGAGACACCTAGATGAGGAATTTGTATCCTGTGTTTTTTTTTTTCTTTTCTTTTTCTGTTGTGAAAAAAAAACCATGTTGAGTGTGGTCTGATGTTTAGAACTCTTTTTATAGAGGCTGTGCTCCACGCATAAAGTAGGGAAACCAAACCCATGCTGTGGCGATTGCTTCTTTGAAGGACAGTTTTTTTAGTTGTTCAATCATATTTGTGTTCCTTAAGCTAGTCTTAATTGGATAGAAAATTTTCATCATATTGAAACTGTATACTTGGTAATATATACAAATGAAACAGAACATATATTTTTCAAGCTTTTTTCCTAGAAGCCTTAATTTTATCTTGATACTGTTCTAGGAGCATTTGAGAAGGATTCTAAGAGGTCAAGCCTCACTATTTGACTGGTCAAGATCAACTTCATTGGCTAGAACTTTATCTCCTCGGGTTCTGGAAAGTCAAACAGATGCTAAGAAGGCAAGTTAATAGCTTTACTGCAGTCTCAATTCTTACATTTTCTGCTGTATGCTTTCTGTTTTATGCTTTGAGGTTGAATTCAAATCCTTCGACTGTGTAGCATTCTGGCTTTAAAAATTCATTCCCTGAATTGATTAAATCTGTGTATCGCCAAGCTTATCCAAACATGTGTTCTCTTAAGGACTTATCAACACGTATCCTTTTCACTGATGTCCTAATGAAGTGATTAAACTTGGTTTAGTTTTAACTATTCAAATAACATTAATTAGGCCGGCCATTTCACTGGAATCAGTCTCAGTATCAGATAGTTATGGTTAAACGGGCCTTGATTCTGCAATTGGATACTATTTGAGCGATTGATTTCAATGAATTGACTAGCCTCATTAACATATTTAGTTGGTGGCAAGCGCACATGTTTGTGTGGTCGTACTGACCAAATTAATAAAATTAGCAAGCAAACCTTGTTTTATCTTGATCAGATAGGAGTACACGTTGCTTACTGTCCAACCAAACCAACTCAACTTGGTGGCTCTGATTATAAAATCACTTGATGAGCGTTTGCATGCCTCTCTCTCTCTCTCAATCTGCCAGCGAAACTCTCATGTGGCTTAGTGTTATCTGTTTTGCAGGAACTCGAGAAAAACCTCAAAGCTACATGTGAAGAATTTATAATGTCTGTCACTAAGCTAGTTGTTGATCCAATGCTTTCATTCGTTACAAAGGTATTGAAGACTTGACCCCAATTTCAGCATTGCAAGTTAATTGAGACAAATCTGGAAAAAAACATCCAGATCTCAAAATATATATATGACCAATGAATCTCTGCAGTTTCTTTTCAGCTGTAATTATGTCCAATTATCCCATATTGGATGAAAAATGTAATTGTTTGGAAATTCAAGAAAGTACAATTGGATGTCTATCTATCTGCATGTATATACTGTATGTAGGGCTGAGCATGCTTCAGATTGAGTAAGTTCCAGACCAAAACCATGAACCAATCCAATCAAGATCGGTTTTAGGATTTTGGACCCAAAACAAAACCAATCCTATCTTGGAACCAACTTAGAACCAAGCCAGTCAGACTGGGTTGGTTTTGGGTCAGTTTCAGATAGAACCTATTTTCCTTTTTTTTTTTTGCATTAGCTCTGATTTTTTTTACTTTTTTATCATTATTATATATTAAAGATTTTTTTTCTTAGTGATGGAAATTGGGTGAGATGCTAAGAGTCATCATAAAAATGCTCAAAAAACTTACGATATTGATAAACATTGTTTGATTTTTCCCTTTTCTTTTGGATGATACTATTTTAATATCTAATGGTTAATTTTTTCCATAGTTGTGTTAACGAAAAGGGATATATATATAATATTTATTGATCAATCTAACATCAAATATCTTTAGTAGAGATGATGGATAATTTGTGAGGTATATTTAAGGTCTCTAATTTTATTCTTAAGAGTATTTTATTTTTTTGAAAAAATTTATGACCGATTCATGGGTCAGAAATAAGAACTGATCTTGGAACTAAGAATCGACATAATGGGGGTCGGTTCTAGGTTTTTGGACCCAAAACCAACCGATGAGCACTCAGAAACCAAACCAACTTGACCCACTCAAGTTGGTTTGGTATTGGTTCTTGGGATATTCTAACCTGTTGCTCACTCCTAGTTGTATATATTGCATGATTGCATGCGGTCATTATGAGCTCATCTTTGTATCTACTGATCTTTTAAAAGTTGCTTGTCCGTTGGCCCTGCTTTGGCATTAAAAAATTGTTCTTTGCAGTGCAGGAATCATTTTAAGTCTATTGGTGGTTTTTGATTTTATGAATATTGAGAGCATTAGGTTATCCAATCACAAAAAGGTGGACCCAATAATTGTCATTGCAAATCAACTTGCTAATGAACGATATAATGTTATTTACTAGGTTACTGCTGTGAAAGTTGCATTGTCCTCGGGCAACCAAGACCAGAAAGTTGATTCTGTTCTCGCAAAGCCCCTCAAGAATCAAGCATTTGCTGCTCCTGATAAAGTGGCTGAGCTAGTTCAAAAGGTATGCTACATACGCAGCTGATCTGATGGCTTTGACATTTGCTGACCACAAGAGCTGTTATCTGAACAGGTTGGAACTTCTATGGATGAAGAATTGCCGAAGGTTATGACAAAGATGAAACTTTATCTGCGAAACCCATCGACTCGGTTGATCTTATTTAAACCATCAAGTAAGATGCTTAATTAATATGTTATTTTTGAAATTTATATTACAATCTGAATGTGTGCTTCCTTCAACAACTTAATTGTCTCAAAAACAAACGAAATGGAAAAACAAGTTACCTTGGCTATTGAACGTTGGTTGTGATGATCTTTAAACCCCAAAAGTTAATGTCTGTCTTTATTGAATGCGATCAGTGTTTGCATTTAAGCCCTAATAATGTGCTGATAAGGTTAAGCTATCAGAACTTACAGACAATTATGTTATTAAGATTGTTCTCTCTCTCTCTCTCTCTCTCTCTCTCATGCGCGCACACACATACAGACATGCCTGCGTTGCGCGCACAGTTTTGCCTTTTAAGTTTCCTTTTAATTTCAGATGATCTGGCTTATGGAACGTTAACCTGAATTCATAGTGATCAGACAGATATCTAACTTTGGTACAATTTCCCATGCTACAGGACAAATATAGTTGAAGCTCACTTACAGTTGCAGAAGCTGCTAAAATCGGAATATTCTGCAGAGGAAATGCAGAATATTGGTTTGGTGCCAATAGAGGACTTGCAGGCGCGGCTGGACGGCATTCTGTAGATCCAACCATGTTTCAGATGGTGCACATAATGCCAAGTGATATTGCTATCATGTTTTACTCCGGGCAGCTGGTGTCATGTTTACTTTCAGAATTTGGTACGATGGATCAGAAGTATCCTTCATTGTAATGCTAGCTTGGATCAACCAAAGTGTGCGCCTTCTCTCGTTTGATGGCATGGCGGGACAGAACCAGTGTCACATTGCATACTCTGTTGCATTACCGTCGAAAACAAATTGCGACCACTTATAACGGGGTTCCAGCCGCCCCCAGATACGTAACGGTAGCCCAAATTTGCTGTGTTTTTTGCTGACAGATTGACATTGCCCAACGCGTTGTTTAGTTTAAGAATGGACTCACTGTATTTTATTCTCGAAATATTTGTTCTTTCTGATGTCTTGTCTTTGCCTTCTTTTCTGTTCCTTTCCTGTTATTTTGGGTTGAAGAATAAAACCTTCAACCCATCGTGACTTCCTTTAGACTGCAATTGGGTAGTGCAAATGTGTTTGGATCAGGAATCTTGACCAAAGAGACGATATATGTTGGAGTTTCCTCAAAAAGAGACACTCTGTGTGCGCGACCAAAAATAAAAAAATCAATACGTCGAGTGCTTTTATTTTAAGCTATCGCACTCTACGAAAAATTGAGCTAACAAGAAATATTATTTCCTTCTTGAGAAGATATTTACAAGAAAATATTATTGTATGAAAACTTATTAAATATATGTTATTTATACGAGAATGGCTATCTGGGATGTTACCTTATGCAACCCCCTCGTGTGGTTTCTCTGTGCGCGTATCCCGCAGCCAGCCACTGGTGCCAACCTCCCAACTTGTCGGGTCATCGCTGGTTCTTGTTCCATGCTTGAATTGAATCAAATTTTTTTTTTCTTATAGCAGGCATGCCAACCACCCCTCAAAACTAAACAAGAGCTCACAGAATCCATTCTTTCATTGTCAATTTGGACGATTAGGATACTCCTAGTGTGAAACAATAGATGACAGGATCTAAGGTTGGAGAGCGAACCAAAACCCTAATTTTATCTTTCTTCACCATTCTCGAAACCTTAATTCCATCACAGGGAACAGGCAGCACGCTGCTCCACAAGCGGCTGCCATCAAAATTGCTGCGGATAAACATCCAAGCATCTAAATAGCCGGGCTGGGTTGGCCCACCATTTTCTGGAGTTCATTCAGGAATGGGCCAGTATGAAAATTGAGCAAGGTTGTAAACAATAGGGCAGTACTAGGTTTCTTCTGTGGACAGCAGGAGAGTACTAGGTTGGTAAGTCAGTTTCATTAACCTAAGCCTGGCTTAAAGTCCCAGGCTAGGTTCAACCAATCTTCCACGCAAGATTGATTTGTTAGCATTCGTAACTCTCTCTCCTTTTGGTGTCATTAGACTCACTTTCATCATGTCTAACATGGTCCGGGGCTGCACTGGTGTGGAAAAATATTGTATCAATGCCGTCGTAAATGGTCCAATGGTTGGCACTTCTCTCTTTCAAGGTGATTTTCTTCTCAAATAATAATACAGTCTGCACTGGCCGAGTGGAGAAGGAAAAAATATCGGTTAACTCAAAGAAGATATCAGACCAACTGATCTTAGCATATATTAAGGAAGAGAAACATTAGAATTATTTTTAAGAAAAAAAATTTAGGAAATCTCAATTTTTAACAAGATTTTGGGGAGCTTCACCGGTCATCTTTTCTCCGAAGAGTAGGCCCAATCTTGGTCAAAAAATTGCAGTACAATATCCAATGCTATTAATTTATTCTCTTTGTATCATATTCTATACTAATAAAATTTGATGGAAGAACTTTTTTTCCTTCACTTTTTCTCTTAAAAAAAAAAAAACATTACCCATGATTTTGGACCAGCATAGTTTCATTACTGCACAAAGTCACAATGTTACTATAGTATTTCGGCTTACAATAAGCATGCGATCAAAGAAGTTCATCTATAAGGTGCAGATAAGCACAACTTTATACACCTTTGAATCTAATAGAGGGAGGGGGTTCACCCATATCATATTTATCTAAGTCCAACTTTTTAGATGCACCGTCTAAGAATCAACCACGAACAATAATACGTCTTTTTTTGGTAGCAATAATAAATAGTATCAAAGTCCAAGGAAGGTACTCTTTGTGCATTAGCTTGAAGAATTTGTGTTAGTTAAGGTGGAAATTCATGATCCCAGGACTTCAGTTGAGTTAAAGACATCACCATATTAGCTAAAAAGTCTATAGTTTGATGGCCTTCTCTTAAAGTATTCCAATATTGGACTGGTTTAAACCATAGTTTGATTGCCTTCTCTTAAAGTATGCCAATAATGGACTGGTTTAAACCTCAAGACTAACTTAATTCTCCAGAAAAAAGGGTAAAAGTATGAATTGTTAAAGTTTACTTGATCCAAGCGGTCGTAGTCATTGAGTCGCCTTCAAAAATGTACCTTTCAGCTTCAAGTAACTTCAATACTTTGGACATCCTAAACCATGTTTTATTCAATTCAATAATAGAAATAGAATAAATTAGTAATTGAATAAAAGCTACATAAAGACATTTGTCCTACCAAACTTGAATAAGAAGCCCAATTCTGGCTGGTGAACAGAGCTGTCAAAGTTAATTTTAAAATGATCTGGTCATAAGGCTTGCAAAGAAATAAGCATAAAGGAGAAGAGAGGTATGGGAAAAATAACCTTAGTTGCCAAGTTCAAACTTATAATCAGTCTCCATTGTTCCATGACACTTCACTGTAATACATATTTAGCCTAAGAGCTATTGCAGAGAATTCCTGTCATCGAAATTAATAGATAACATGTAAGGGATTTATATTGACAATCTAATGGTCTTTGCCCCTTCTACCTTCGTATTGGTTTCAACGTAGTTCCCAAGAATTGATAGGTCATGAATTGATGTAAACGTTGTTTAGTAATATATAGATTCTCCCAGATTTTACTCCAATCCTATAATTTCCCAATTTAAAAACGTGTCCTACTCCTGTCAGTTCCGTCCACGTTGGCCAAGCTAATTATTTTAAAGGAAGAAAATTGTCAGACGCTTGCACGTCTTCCACACGGATCACTCCTCTCTACATTACCACCTCTTTCAAATTTACCTCAAGATCCCTTCTAATCACCAACCCAAGAACAGTAAGTAAATTCCTTTGTCTATTACTTGCACATCTAAATAAAATTCTCTCCGTTCAATCTCTATGTACGAGATCAAAAAGGCAAAAAGCAGACATAATAATCTATTAAAGTAGTCACAGAGACGCAAGGAAGAAGACATTCTACGCACCACCTTTATTCCTCCATGCTTCCACTGACAACTTCATGAGAACTATGCTAATAGCTTCTTCTTGAAAGGAGAATCACTTACAAATGGATCAAGGGACATGCACTGCTAAAAAAGCACTGATTTCATAATACGACCAAGTTAAAATATATAATAGTTAAAATGCAATGCGACATGAAACTAGGCTGCTGAAAACAAAGCTCCCACATTAGTGACTGTCCACGTCATTAGATAAACATATGGGATTCCAGAGATTGCACGCCTAAGATAATGGGGGAAAAAAGAGGTGCTGAGCTTGTTGGCTGGTTTTTGTCCTGAACTTCTCAATGTTTTTATATGGTCATTGGTGGGAGGGCATGTGCCTACGGGTCCAACTTGTAAAGCTTTGGCGTTTAGCATGGGGCTCTTTCTTCCATAACCCTACTGGTTAAGGATATTCTCAGTGCTTTACAGGCATAATCATGTATAGAGCCTCCTCAGCCGACCAAGAAAGTCATTGATTATGAGAGTATTCTAGCTGATTGTTATCAAAGATCATTATGGAATGTAGAATTACCTGTTATATATGGTGCTGATATAATTAGTTTCTCAAATATATATATATACTAATTGAAGGAGGGAGGGATAAACAAAACTTACTAGGATTGAGTTACACTTGCTTGCCCAGTGACAACTCTTTAGAAGATGAGGTTAAGAAGTAGAATATAGAATTAAGCAGTCTCCACTTAAGTCCTTGCACTTTTAGTTAGCTTGATGGAAATTAAAACGGTCTATTTGATCAGCCTAAGCTACTACGATAACTAGAAAATTAACTGAGCTGACCTGGCTGTGTCAGCTAGGCATCACCATCATTGAGTCGATTCAGGCAACCGAGTTGAGACTTGGAACCTAACTCATGTAGAAAAAGGCAGAGAAAAAAAAGTCCTTACTAGGTTTCATGAAAAATCCCAGCTTTTAGAAAGATTAGGAGAGTCGAAGTTCACTGTCTCTATAAATTCCTCAATTCTTTCCTATGATTACCACTTCTTTCCTGAGCATAACCTTCATTTTCGATCACCGCCAATGGTTTTCCTTCCTATCTAAGGCATTGTGGTCTCTTTAGGTAGAGCTAGAGGAGGGCTTGAGCCAACTTACAGCCTGTTGAGCCAACACAATTCGGATTAAGACATGGATTAGTCTTGAGCTAATTAAGGTTGCGTTCAAGCCTAACATTATAACCAAAGTAAAACTTAGGATGCGCTTGGATCGTTACTTAGCCTAACCTAGGTCTAGCCTAAACCTGGCCTAGATCTGGGGCCCAAAAAAGGCTTGAAGTGTTGATCCTTAATAAAGCTTCTATCTAAACCTCAATCTAATTTGAATCCAAACAACCTTAAAGTAGTGGCCTTTTTAAATTTTATGCTAGATTTACTGTTCACTATGTGAGAATAAGGAACTAAAATAACTCTAATCCCATCGTAAACTTTCTTTTGCTTAGAAATCAACTAAATTGTAACCTTTTTTTATCCTGACTAAATAGATACAAATATTTTAAATGTTGCTTGTTTTTGCATAGATACACTTAAAAACTAAAACTAACTTCGCTATTCTACTTTTTAACTAAAATGAATTCATATAGCTTGGCCTAGCTGGGGCTTAAGCCTAGGCTTAGGCTAAGCTCATGTTGAGGTTGAGCCTAAATTCTGAAAAACAAAGAAAAAAAAATCCTAAGTCCAGCCCAATGCCAAAGATTTCATATAGGCTTAAGCAAGGGCTTGACCCAATCAGTTCGGCCTATTTCTAACTTTATCTTTATGTCTCTTTTCCTCTTTTTCTTACCTTATTTGTCATCGAATCATCATCGAGGATTACTAGCACCTAGCCATGCGATCAAGCTCTTGTTATGAGCATATTCTCTGGGTTGTGACTAAAGGATGTTGCTCTGCTCATTGAACTTTTATCAACATTGTTTTATTTCAATTTTGATTAAAGATTTCCTTCATTCTTTCTTTTTTACTCTTTGTCATAAAGAAAGCTTATGTTACAAGTCATCATTATTGATCATCTCTTGCCTGCATCCTTAGTGGCAATTGGCCTTTCCTCCAACACTGCCATACTACTTCAACTTTCAATTGCTTTACCTCTCCCTTTGACTAGGGAAGCCAAAAAAGGAACGAGGGATGTACATCCCTCCTCCCTCTTTACATTCCTTCTCTCTCTCTCTCTCTCTCTCTCTCTCTCTCTTTTCTTTTATTTTTTCTCTCTTCTCTCTTTTCTCTCTCCACTCCTTTTTGTCCACTTTCTTTCTCTAAATAAGCCATAGATGGAGGCCAAAGAAAGGTTCTCTCTCCTCTACTTTTTCCTAGCATGTTAATTATGGGTTGCAAATGCACTACCCATCCTCAATTATGTGTATCAATACCTATATCGACTTACTTAGGTTGTTATAATATCCTAATATGGATGATCTCTTCTATGTTAACCTAAAATATAGTCTTCTATTCCTTGATTTGATAAATTATTACCCATGTTTGATCGACCCAGGCTGTTAGATGTTATTGTTAGCTAACTTTATCTTTCTTCCTTTTCTTGCATTTTTTTTCATCATTGATTGTGTTTACTTTATTATTCAATCTTATTATTTTAGTTTTCAGTCCAATAGGATTATATTCTTGAGATAGAAAGACATTGAGAAAAGAGCTTTATACTATGATCCTTAAATTGAAGTAAAATTTTAATTCTTTTAAATTTAAATTAGAATAAAAATTTAAAAAATAGATATTAGGGATAATTTGGATGTGAATTCTAAATTTAAGAAATTAGCGATAATTAGCTAATGGTTAATAATTAATTAAAGATACGTTGATGTTATATTGATTTTAAGTTAAGTGGGCATGTTATAGGTATCAACGGGTGACACCGCTTGTATAATTTGTACGCTATTGAACTCTACTGTCCTCACAAATTTTGGTGCAAAAAGAAAAACATTCTCCTGTGAGCGTGTAATTGGCTTTACAAGCTTTCTAAGCCTTGTTGGATTATGTTTGCATATTGCCATTAGCATGCTACCAAGCACAAACCATCTCAACTACTTTCAAGAAAACGTGGCAATCTTCTTCCTCTCAGGAAGGCAGCTCATCATCCACAAATTAACATGCTGCGTTATGGGCATGCCTCACCATCACCATTGTCATTCATGCACCAAACAACATAATATTTTGTCTCGTATCATAATTTATTGTTAACAACAATAATTTAGCAATTTCAAGGTCATGGAATTATACCTAGCTTAACTCAAGGGTGCACATTCCAAAACTCTTACTAACTTGGAAACATGCTCATAGACATAAAAACACATGCACAACGATGAATTATAAGCCATGCAGTTCTCCTTTATTATTTAAATAATGGAGCATGTATAGAAACTAAGGCGTTTTGTAGGTTATAGAGCAAGGAAATAGGTGTTGGGCATATATAATATGATAAAATGAGTTAGTAATGGAGCAGTTGTGTGCCCAAAGTGCCAGAGGAAATTAGAAGAAAAGAATCAATTTCCAGTTTGAAGTTTCGGTACCAGAAGTGATTCCACAACCGACAACTTTCTATATCAGAAGTCACTTATGAGAAGATATGAGAAGAAGTCAACCATACACTTCAATAATTGACAGGAGCTTTCATACAGGTAAATTTTTTATTGTGGAGTTAGCCATTCAACTTGTGGAGAATATACGACTTTCATCAAATGCTGGTAGCGTGTGTCGATTGACTACTCATAACTTCTCTCTCTCTCTCTCTCTCTCTCTCACACACACACACACACACACACACACAAACATACGCACTCTTCATTACGGTAAATGAATACAAGCTTTACGCAGCAAAGGTTGGGGAAAAATATGTTACACTGAAAGAAGGGAAGCGCTTAAGCTCATTCCACAAGCACTGAACATAACCTTCAAACTTCTCTCTCTCTTTCTCTTTCTTTTTTCTCTCTCTCTCTCTCTGTGGTATTAACAGCTTCCAAATGTTATCCTTGATGACTTTTGATGATAGGTCTGAAGTATTACTTGTGTAGTGTTTGTTGCTCACAAACTAGAGCACATTTGAATGGAATTGATCATATCATGGGGAGATTTTTTTGGAATCGAACATCATGGAGAGATTGACAATCAAATTTTGTTAGAACTGATAAGATTTCAATCATGAGTATTAAAATGCATCTTGTTCAGTGTATATGAATGATGTAGTTCTGCAGTCCTCAAGGACATGCAAACTTCTTTATGGAGGAAGAAAAATAAAGAGCAAAATGCGAAGTCTGATATGCGAGGAAGTATGAAATTTGGGAACCGTTAATGACGTGAAAATAGTGATAGTTTCCCCATGAAAAGAAAAGTTAAGCAATATGATCATCATTTAATGCTGCTGAAACATTATGGTGACATAAGGAAAATCTCCACTATAATAAACTGAGATTGTTGTGTTGATCCTGCATGATATATAAATGTGAAAGATTAAATAAACTTTATAAAAGATTGATGAAATATTCTTAATTATTAGATATCCATTTGCCTATAATTTTGCTCAAATCCTTAATAACAAGATGGTAATTTTAACCTTAAGTAATTGAAAATATTTTAATGATAATCTTTCAAATTTAACTGTCTAGCCAATTGAGAAGCTGCTTGTAAAGATAAGAGTAAGAATAGACTGGATATCTAGAATCTTAACAGTATGAACTTGGCATTGTTGACAAAGTAGGCATGAGAGTATATAATCAATCAAATTGAAGAAAGTGTTCTTTGATCAAGACTTAAGTCCAAAGCCTATTGTTTAAAAGAATGCTTTATCATAAGGATGCACTACCATGAAGCATGCTGTGGTTGCCTGCTTTGGAGCTATTGAGCACAGAAAGTTAGTTTGCATAATCTCCTCTCGTCCTTGGATTTCATACTTTCTCCCATTTGCCTATCACCATTCTTAGATGTTTCAATCTTGAAGCTCAGCCTGGATGACAGGTTCAATATTTACTCTTTTTATAACCACCCCATTAATCATCATAGAGTTACCTATCCTCCTATAAAGCATTATGGAAAGCATATCCTCTATTCATTTCATTTGCTCCTTCCGAGAAAGTCAAGTATATATTCTTTTCATTGGCTTTCTTTAATAAGTTACATACTGTAGATATCTTAGCCAAGAAAGGATGGAGGGTTAGGGTATGCACTATGTGCATGGGGCTAAGAGTTGATGGATCATTTAATTACCGAAACCTATTCTTTAGGTTGATTTTGGAGATCTTGGTTGGTGGTTTAAGTTTGAATCAACTGCCTTCCAACATCTTTAATCCTTAGAATAGAAAGAAAAAAGGTGTAGATCAAATGAAAAAAATTAAGATCATCAACTGATTATGATATCTATGTGGCACATATGGCATGAGAGAAATTCAAGAATTTCCTTTAGAATAAATCTTCTTCAATATCAACCCTTCATAAAATCATTACAACATTTACTTTATGGGGTAATTTCTGCTCCGAAAAGTCCTTGAACTCTCACCAAAGCCTTTGTAATCTTTTTTCTTCCTCCTCCCGGCCCTTCCTTAAACATATTCTAGTCTCTGTTAATTTTAATAAAATCTTGTTGGGAAATTCTCTTCCACTACTTTTTTTAATCTTTGACTGAGAGTTCTCTGTGAAAGATTAGACAAAGAATTAATAGTTGTCAAATTGACTATACCAAATTCTAAACAATAGGTCGATGCATGTAGTTGTTAACGGTTACTCCAATGTTGCAGAAACTCCATTATTGTAGGCCTAAAACTCAAAACTATGCAACAGAATATCGTCCAGAAATATCGATACAGCCAATGAACTCGGATGATTCTTGTTTACATTCTGCTCCATCAACTCATTCTGCTTACTGCTCATTTTCCGAGCGATAAACTCGTTTTTTATTTCTGTTTTTTATTGATGAAACAAAGGCTCCAGATTTCTTGTGATATACTGTTTATAATTATATTTTGATTAGTAAAAGATGTCAGTAATTTCCATCATCATCTTGACAAAATGGTGAAGTATGATATGCCGGTAGAGGATAAGAATCATTAAAATGAAAGCCATATAAACATTAAATTGTAGGTGACTACTTCTGAAAGTGCAAAACAGCTTGAGAAAAAGCATGGAAACAAGAGCTACATAACCCTTTTTTAAGACACGGAGCTAAAATGCGAAGCAATATCTCTAGTCTTCCATATTTAGATACCAAAACTCTCAAATAGCAAGTAGCCTTGACTTCCAAAAAGAGAGAAAGTAGATATATATATCAAATAGTATGTAGACTTGACTTCCAAGAAGAAAAAGTAGAAGTGATATCAAGCATGATGTCGAACATATAGTGCATCAGGAAAAAGGAGAGGATTGATAGAGAAATTATATTCTAACTTTTTAATTAAGTAATAAGGAATTTAAGAGATCCAGCTTGGCTGGACATGGAGATCCCTATGAAGGAACCAAGACATCTGGGGATGCCCAACTTGCTAGAGCCTAGGAAGGTGTTGCCAAATTCTCAAAGCAGCTCCTCTAAATCAGTGCCCTCTAGCTTGGGCTTCCAAGAACTTTATAGCAAGGAGTTGTCAGTTTATAAAAAACCAATGCCCTTGCCAGTGTAAGAATCTGAGTGCCTCTCAACAATACAAGCAACAATACTACTAGCACATGGGAACATCTCAACATAATTACAGGACGCCCATGTTTCCTGACACAAATAAAAGCTGAGTTTGAGAACTTTTTAATCAAGGACAAAAATTACAATTTTTCAGAAATTGGAGGAAGATCCCAAGAGGAAACAAACCAATCACTACACAACTAATATAAGTCCTCCTCTCATCAAAAGAACTAATATAAGTTCTCAATTAAAAACCAAAGTTGAGGAAAAACAAGTAAATTAAGGTTGAAACTAAAAGCACACACCGAACAACTCTTTCAAAGAGTGTGTTCATTGGGTTTATCTGAATTGCAGCACCACCCCACCACCACCAATATTACAAGTCTACACAGTTCATGTACAACAGCAGTCATTGTGCCCCAAGGAGGTGCACCAGTTCATCAGGAAGGCATTGCTGTTGCATACTTTGATAGCTAGAGACCGCAGGTGGATAGATCAAAGGACTAACCTCATTCCAGTTCATGCTCCCTGATGTGCTGGTCCCATTGTTCTCACCTACCATGTTCCCCACTCCAAAGAAGCAATCCAACCCTTCTAATTTTGCTGAGTTGCCACATAACATCTCATCAAGTTCCACCTGGATCCCATTTGGACCTTGCGATATATGATAACCCGGTGGAGAAGAACCATGGATGAAAGAATCCACTTGTTCATAGAGTGCAACTGAACCCACATCATTTCTACACAAGCGCGGCTGTCCCACACTGGAAGCAAGTGGAGTCTCATCATCAGCTCCATAATTCGAAGAAAACCTCCCATCGAGGCTCGTCAGAAGCTTTCTGATCCATGCATGGCCGTCGCTAGCATGGTGATCCACCTGGTTGAATTGGTTGGTGGGAATGGGCGGAGTGGGGCAATAGGAGTTAGGATTACCAACCATGGCGTTGCCATCTTTAGGCTCCTTGGTCTGATAATTTTTATGGCTGACTCGACGGGGCTGCTGCTGGTTCTTGTGCTGCTTTCCCAGCAGCTTCTTCTTCAGCTTTGTGTTCCAGTAGTTCTTTATATCATTATCAGTCCTTCCAGGCAGTTGTGCTGCAATTATGGACCATCTGATCATACAAAGAAAGCAAGCTATTGTTTATGAGACTTGGAAGAGAAACAAAGCTATTATTTATCATGTATCTAATTCTATCACCTGCTCCCGATGGCAACATATAGGCTACATATGATGTTATCTTCTTCTTCAGAGAAGCCGCCATGCTTAATATTTGGCCGGAGATAGTTGAGCCACCGGAGGCGGCAGCTCTTGCCGCATCGCTTGAGGCCTAATTGCCAGCAGCAAAACTTATCATTACTTGCAATCGTAACAACAATAATTCAATTAGTTTTAGAGGGTTATGAGGTTTATGAGGGGAAAAATATACCGATCTTCTGAGGGAGGGCGATCCAATTTCCACCAGTGCCATGCTGTTCGATGTAGGACTTGAGCTTGGCGTCCTCCTCAGGGGACCATGGGCCTTTCTTCACGTTGGCTTTGTCGCAGCAAGGAGCTCTCCCCATGGTCAGTTCTCTTCTTCTTCTTCTTCTTCTGAGGTTGGGGCTGCTTCCTCTCTTCTGCTAGCTCTTGATGTCATACTTAAGATCATAAGAGATCGCCACCAGACTCTGTCTTACAATTAAAAAATTCTTGATGGGAAATAAAAATTGATTAGCAGAAGACTAGAGCTTCTTTTCTCTTTGTTCTCTCTTGAATTAGAATCTACCACGTATCAGTCTTCCATGACTCTCCCGTTGGTTGCATGACAAAAATGTAGCTTATGTGATACATAAAATAAGGAGATGGAAGTATACTAAACATAAAATATTATAGACTTTATACGTCCAGATAGGTGAAGATTAGCTAAGATGCCTGGTAGACCAAAATGCCGTCCACTTTACTCCGTTAGCTAGTTCGACCCTATGTCCAAAACTATTGAAAGCTAGAAGGCGCATGCATTACCTCAAGTTCCTTGTAGCCTCCCAACAATTTGTGTGCTACCGCATTTTGATAAACGAAAATTTTCGCTCGAAAGAAGAATATTGATGGAAAAATTTAAAAAGAAAAGAAACTTTAATAATCGCTTTGGAAAAATAATATATAAAAATAACTATATTTAAAAAAAATACCAGATAATTCATGCATTAATTTATAAAGAAACACCATTAGATATTAGTCATTCAAAAAGCTTTAATTATTAAACATGTTTGGAAATAAGATATGTTGAGACTTTTGGCTGAAATATATCATTGGTCCTTAAAGTTTCAATCATTACAATTTAGTTG